>CM029628.1:32023235-32416616 GCA_017311315.1 Dendrocalamus latiflorus
AAGTGGCGCCAAGCGATGGATACAGAATATGAAGCTCTCATTCGCAACAGGATGGCTGAAGGGAGGATTAATAGTTACAAAGCACGGCTTGTTGCAAAAGGTTTTAAGCAACGATATGGTTTGGACTACGAAGATACCTTTAGCCCTGTTGTGAAACCTACAGCAGTCAGAATAATTCTCTCTGGCTTTTTCTCGAGGGTGGAGTTTGAAACAAATTGATGTACAAAATGCATTTCTACATGGGGTGCTTGAAGAAGATGTGTTCATGAAGCAATCGGGGTATGAAAATCCACATTTCCCTAATCATGTGTGCAAGCTAGACAAAGCTTTGTATGGCCTCAACCAAGCGCCAAGAGCGTGGTACTCAAGGCTTAGTTCAAGATTAGAAGAGCTTGGTTTTGTTCCGTAACAAGTAGACATGTCTTTGTTCATTTACAATCACAATGGTTGTGTTATATACATGTTGATTTATGTAGATGATATTATTATTGCAAGCTCATCTACCCAGGCTACAGAAGAGCTACTCAGACAGCCGCACAGGAATTTTGCAATCAAGGACATGGGAGATTTGCATTATTTCCATGGTATAGAGGTTCTACAAGAGAAGAATGGCATTGCTCTGCACAAAGGAAATACATTGGTGATATACTAGCAAGAGTAAATATGTCAAGCTGCAAACCAATTTCAACACCTATGTCAGTGAGTGAAAAGCTGCCAAAATTGGAGGGCAAGCCGCTGCCAGAAGCTGAAACAACCAAGTATAGAAGTATCGTTGGTGCTCTGCAATACCTGACGATAACCCGGCCAGATATAGCATTCTCTGTCAATCGATTGTGCCAATATCTTTAGGCTCCCACACAAGATCACTGGTCGGCAGTCAAAAAAATTCTCAGGTATCTACAGTACACTCGGGTTATGGCATTTCACATCAGGAAGTCCAGCTCAAGTCTGGTAAGTGCCTTCACCGACTCCAACTGGCAGGGTGCTCGGATGATCGCAGATCCGCCAGTGGCTTTGCGGTCTTCTTCGGTGAAAACCTTGTTTCCTGGAGTTCAAAGAAGCAGCACACGGTTTCCAGAAGCAGCACTGAGTCAGAGTACAAGGGATTGGCAAATACGGCAGCGAAGTCATATGGGTGCAGTCGTTTCTTAAAGAACTCGGCATTTTTCAGAAGAGACCACCGTCTCTGTGGTGTGACAAGGGCGCAACTTATCTTTCGGCAAATCTCGTTTTCCATGCTCGCTCTAAATACATTGAGGTTGATTTCCATTTCATCAGAGAACGAGTGGCAAGGAAACTATTGGACATCAGGTTCATTCCTTCACAAGATCAGACGGCGGGCATCTTCACTAAAGCGTTGCCTGCACGAAGTTTTGTGAGTTTTAGACACAACCTTAATCTGTCGTAGAAGGTTCAGATTGAGGAAGGGTGTTGAAATAATCATTGCATATCCTGTACGTGTATAACGTCCAATCCTAGTCTTCAGGAAGATAGCGTAGAAGCAGGAAAGGTGGAGAGTAATTCTCGCTACCCACATTCCGCATGAACTCTGTATTTTCAGATGTACTGTTGACAAACCTGAAAAACTATCTTAATGGGCTGAAACTGGCACTTCTGAGTGCAGGGGATTCTTTCCAAACCTCTCTGTCTAGCTCACTTCACAAATCTTTTATTGACAAAGAAAAAGCAAATGTGCAACAAGCTAATTGAATCATTCTTATCAAACTGAAGCTAAGTTTATCTCCATAACCATAAGAGATTTTGGTAAATTAGAAGAATAGTCGGTTCCATCCAACATTCCCACTGATTTTATGTTCCCTAGAGGTCAACGGAAACTCAATATACACTTCAAACTAGACCAACAGATAGACTATATCTCATTGCCAACAACAAAACGATACAAGCCAGAGCTTATATTTGTACAAAAATCATAACAACATACAAATCGTCTGCACTATTATTTGTGTTCCAACTACAAATGTGTAGCATAGAATTGAGTCTCAAACACAACAAAATTATCAGTATTTATATAGGGCAAGCTCAAAAGCAAACCAATTACAACGTTCAATCTAGAAGTGAAATGTGGGCAGTATTTGATGGCCTCAGAGGGAATTTAGTGTCATATAAAGGAAAGTTTTCTACCTTGTGATAAAATCCATTTAGAATGACTAAAATGCATCAGTGCATCCAAAAGAAGTAAAATAACTAGTGCATAACAAGCAACAGCGAACTAGATTGAGGATACGTTTATATTGGCTTTGCTTCTGTTTAGAGAAGATAAAGCCAATACGAACACCTCATCTTCTATAAACTACTTCTATCAGTTATTACTATTTATCATCCACTACTTGCGCTTTCGCATGTTGTAACGTACTTTGTATTTTATTATGTCACAATTCTATTAGTCATATGATGGTCCGAATGTTGTAATGCCTTTCGTTGCACCGTCGTTTGCTCTCTTTCTTATATAATACACTCAGCAAAAAGCCAAAAGTCATAAACCAATACGAATGCGAACGAGCTTCTATCGTAGTGGTAGAGCGCTCTAGTAGCACCCCCCAGGTCCTGGGTTCGACTCAGGCTGGGGGCAAAAAAATCCCCTCGCTTGCCCCATAAGCCAAAGCACAGGTCTAAGGCTCGCCCAGTCGCTGGTCCGTTAGGGTCAGGGCCCAGGTCGTCTGGGCCGAGCGTTGGCTCCCCTAGGCGCTCTCACATGGGCCGATGCCGCCATGTGTCAGGGTGGGGGCAAGGGTTCGGGGATTTTCTCGATCTGTGAGAGGATCCTTCTTCTTAAGCTAATGCCGGGGGGTGTCTTGTACCCCTGCAGGTCGAGTTTTTTATAAACCAATACGAACGCCCCAGCTTCTATAGGGTCTGTTCTTTTGGCTTCGCTTATGGTTGTGGTATTTATGGCTTTTGAATTATTCGTGAGAGCGAGTACGGAGTAACAAAAACTCATATGTGATTTTGGCCGATATAAATGAAGTAACTACAATATATAATACAATCAATTTATAGACCCCGCCTTGAAAAGACATTTCGTTTGAAAGTTAGTTATCTTAAAAAAGTCCAAAAGCAGCTTTTTAGAAGCTAGAAAGAAAAGCTCAATAAACCGCTCCTAGCCACTACTATTCATCAGCTATAGCCAAAAATCACCAACAAAAGCCAATACGAATGAGCCATGATGTGCCAACTGCCAAGCAAATAAGTTTAGAGCTACCTTCAGAAACCAACAAGTGTTTCCATAACAAATGCAATCAAAAGCTTATTCATATCAAAGGCAAGCATATTATACAGTAGATGGGTAGGTGCAGGAAGAGTTGTCATGTTGTCTATTGTAAAGTACAGATGTCACTGTAGCACCCGTAAAAAAATATGCTCACTCTCTCTCTCCATAACCACCCCCGCGTAGCTCTCCCTCTTTCCTGTTATACCCCAATCTTTCTCCTTTAATCTCTCTCTCAATATCTCTCTCTCCCGTTTAAACCTCATCTAATCTCTCCATCTCTCCCGTTATTTCCTTTTATCCTTTCCAACCTCTCTCTCTCCCTAGATTTCTAATCTCTCTCTTCCTCTCCCGTGCATGCGGCTGCATGGCTCTGGTGGCGGCGGTCGGCCGGCGAAGCAGCGGCGGCACAGCCGGACTGCACGCACGGGCGCACATGCGCCTGCTTGCATGCATCTTCAAGGCGCGGCAGCGGTGGGGCGACCGGCGACGACCGGCAGCAGCGGCGGCGGCGGTCGGCGGCTGGCTGGCACGCAGCGGCGGCCGCACGGCACTCGCACCAGCTGCGCGCACGCACACGCTGATGCGCCTGCAGCGGCAGCACTGGCGGCATGGGGAGTGCCGGCAGCGGCGAGGCGCGACGCATGCGCACGCAAGGCCGTGCAGCAGCGGCGGTAGCACCTGCATGCTCGGGCGGCGGTGGCACGCAACGCCAGGCCGGCGGCGCAATGCACGGTGGCAGCCCGGTGGTAAGGCGCACGGCGGCGGCTCGGCACCATGGGCGATGTCTGCTCGGCGCAGTGCAGCAGTGGCGCATCTCCGGTCGGCTATGGCGGGTCGGCTGGAGGCGTTGTCAGTCAGTGGTGGCGGCGGCTGCCTCGGCGCAGGTGCGCATGTGACAGAGGGCGACGCAAGTGGCGCGCTAGGCAGCGACTCGTGCAGACCAGGCGGCCACGACAGGCGATGCCGGCGGGTGAGCGAGCGCGTGGCGGCGTGGAGGTACTGTGCAGGCAGTGGCCGGCGGCGTCAGCGGCCGACGGTGGTGGCCGGAGTGGCCAGTGGCCAACCTCCATAGTCTTGTTATTCTGTTGGCCGGGGAGCACGGCTGAATGGTGTTTCGCGCAGAGTTTCCTTGGGAAGTGTAGCAGGATCTCATGCGGCTGTTGAAGGAGTGTTCGTGCAGTTATGCACTCCAGATCCTTCGGGCAACGTGTCCGTCGAGTGTGCTCAAGGCAAGTACCTCGTGGCCATAACCTCTGCATTTCATATTTTACATCTTCCATGATTGCTTGTTACCATTGCTATTGAGTACCATTACCATATCGCTAAAGCTGGTCTGTCTATTATCATATCACCCAATGCTCACCTATCCACTATCATGTCACTAAAGCGTACCTGTTTACGATCATATCACCAAAACTTACTGAGTTTTTATCATATCACTAATGTTACCTGATTAATACCATACCCTGAAAGTTACCTACTTGTTATCATATTACTAACGCTTGTCCGATTGTTGTCACATGTTAATGCTTGCCGGTTATGTACTTTTAATATTGTATTCATACCACGAGGTTCTAGGTTATCTTATTTTCCATGCCTTATGTTAACTAATACATTAGACACTTGGATGTATTGAAATGCTATGGTTAATGTCTAAGTTGCAAGCTTTAATTATTAATTATAATTGTTGTTTATATTGTGGTTGGGGTAGTATAGGAGTGACTTCAACTTAAGGTTAACCACTAGTAATCTTTAGCTTCGGAATGATATATTTAATTACCGGTTCTCTGATTCATTACTTGTATGTTAGTGCTTGATTGTTTCGATGGAATTATGTATGACATTGTTAACCTGACTAATAACTTATCACGTAATAAAATCTAGTTGTTTGACAACCCCTTGGTGTGAGTTAAGTTGTAATGCTGGGTGAGAATCAATCATGGATCCCTACCATCGTCGTGTTATCCTTCTTCATCTTCCATCTGATTTTATCTCCTGTCTTCAACCTCAACAATCCTTTTCACTCCTTGTAATCGTGCATGAACTTATCTCCAATTATCTTAATTCCACATTTCACATCTTCCATGATTACTTGTTACCATTGTCATTAAGTACAATTATCATATCAATGAATTACCTGGTTCTTATCATATCACTGAATTTACCTGGCTAATATCCTGTCACCAAGTTACTCGGTTATTATCATCTCTCTAGTACCTGCCTAGTTGTTATAATAGTATTCATGCTTGCCTGTTTATTATTATGCTTGCCTAGTTATGATCATATTGTTAATGCTTGCCTAGTTCCTATCAAGTTGATAATACTTGCTTGATTGTTGTTAATGCTTGCTGGTTATATACCCTTAATATTGTATTCCTGCCATGATGTTCTACATTACCTTATTTCACATGCCTTTAGGTTTATCATAATACTCAGTTAATAATGTTATAATATTCATGCTTTTAATTAATGGGTAGAGTTCATGCTTAAATCGTTAATGGGGGTAGCGGGTGATCATGTTGTAGACTTAGGTTAAAATCTGTTGGACTGAAATGGCGACAGAGGGGGGTGAATGTCAACTTTAAAAACTTCCCCCAAAAGCAAGCTCAGAAGAATCTTCTCTCCAATAGCTAAAGAGCTATGAAGAAAACAATCACGACTACGAGCTCTAAAATACCAGCGAAGTGACCAAGACAATCCAGCAAAAACAAGAAGAAACAAGTCTCAACAAAAACCAACTGAACTCAGCAAGTTCAAAAGCCGGCCGGTCTGATCTCCCCTGGGCCGGTCTGACCGCAGTTGATCGGCCGGTCAGACCGGTCCTAGAAGGCCGGTCAGACCGCTAATACTACCCCGGTCAGACCGCAGTGAGGCAACCGGTCAGACCGGTTAGCTGAAAATCAGCACAGGCAGAGAGTGTTGGGCTGCATTGAAAGACTTGAGAAAGCAGGTTTTGGGTAAAAAGAAGAATTTCCACTATTCTCCACTGCTCAAAAGACTACTGCCATATCTTAAATACCTAGAGGACCTTAAATAACACGGGAATCAAATAGGTAATCAAGAATTTCAGATTTTCTCAAGAACTGAAAAGTTCAGAGAACCACACACAAATCTAAATTCCCATTCAACCCTTGAATCTTTGGTCATGAGCTTTTGCAGTTAAGTTAGCAATAGCACAAGGACTTCTCAGACCAAAATTTAGACTATCTCATGAAGGGAAACTCAGGAAACACCAAAACCCTAGAAACTGAGCATTAGAGAGAGCCACAACAGGAAACTTCAAATTGCCATCTCTTCTTTGATCCCTTGGCCATGAAATTTTGAGAATAGCTAATAGATAGCCTCTGGACCTTTCATGTCAAGTTTCAAGCCATCTCCAAGAGGGAAACAAGATTTGCTCAAAAACCCTAGAAATAAGAAATATGAACAGGGGAGGCCAAAATGCAAAAGCTGAAATTAAAGATGATTGGCTCTTGGGAAAAACGATCAAATGACCTTGAGGCACGATCCCATGATAGAGCAACCCATTTTGGCACTTCTCAGCATCAAACAACAAGAAATCAAGAAAGTCAAGAATCAAGCCTAGAAAGCATCGAGGGCAAAAAACAGCCAAAGAGATAAGAACTCCAGAAATTTCATTTCAAACTAGCAAGGATTACAAAGGAGTCCCGATACCATGATTACAAACAGGGGAATGATTACAAGACTCTCAAACCATTCTCTCCCTCTCCATCTCAAGAACTCACACCCTCTACATTCTTTCTTGGAGGAGACACACAGAGACAAGAGCTACGAAGGGGACATACACTGCTGTATACACCAACCCTCCAACCACTAAAGCCTCAAAGCACAACCACTTGCCAAAGGCTCTTTTGACTCAAATAAAACCATAATTTACTCCCCATTCCATACATGGGCATGCAGCCCCTCACATGTATTTATAGCCCTTTGCTAACGGGTCTCCAACCCGTTACGCCGGCTAAACCCGAACGGAACCACCTCCACCTATGCAGCCTTGCGAAATTCCCGTTTCGCCCCTCCTGCACCTTCCAGGAAGCTTCCGCGCTCCTTGTCATCCACGACTCGCAACCACATCGAATCTCCGCCGTCTTCGACACATCCGACCGTTCGGACCTCGACACCGCCTGTGTCTAGTCCGGTCACCTCGTGTCTCACCACGACTCCGCTTCGACATCCTGCAGTCATCACAAACAAGAAACACATCAAATAGCACCGCTCGATACATGAAAGCATAAATGAACCATGTTATGCAAGAAATAGCCCAAACCTGTCAAATCATCATAATAAGCATCATTAACCATTTTGACCAGGTTTGACCAAGTCCGACCGACGCCGATTGCACCGCGCAACGACATGGTCCGAACCACTCAAACCAAACTCGACTTACCTAAACCAATGTCAATTACTCATCACTCACATGGGGCCATAACCACATGGTCTCTCAAAATCATTAGCAGTCCTTTAAGTATCATGCTTCTGTGTTTAATCCTCTCGATATCATGATGTATTGCCGGTACAGTTCCTTATGTGAGTCATGATCATTATACCTTAATAAATGTTAATTTGACTAATAATCACTTATCACATAATAAAACTTGATTGGTTGATAAACTTGTGTGAGCTACGTTATAATACCTCTTTAGGTTGATTACTACATCACTATCATCTTATCATTATTGCACATCGCCCTATTATCAGAAACTATGTCTTTCCATTTTCAATCCTAGCACATCTTTTCACTTCTCATAACTTTATGACGGCTTTATCCTCGCCATCTCTTAGTTACCCTAATTTTGTTCTATTTAATCTGTCCATGATGTATCGGTTACTTTATCACCTAGTTTCACCAATCATGTCTCTTCGATCTCATTGGATTAAATCATTACTCTCATAACTTTACCTTAATTCAATCACAACTCTCTAATTATATCATGGATAACTCGCTAAATAACAAACTAAGGGTTATCACGCCGGGGCTACCCACATATAGGGGTCATTTCCACCCAACCTGGTAATGTACAGGGGGCGTACATTCTCGTTACACAGGATATTACACCCCGTTTGCGGTTATACAGTCGAGGACAAGGTTGTGCCTGGCTATTCTCGTATAACCGGGTATGTGGGATGAGGTCGCTGGCACCCTTGCTATAACTTGCTATAACTTGACACATAACAAATATCTTTAATACACAGTTCTCATAATATCCGTCTCCTAATCATGACAGTATCTCCGATATCAGTTGCTCGTTGGTTGCCTTTTTGTCCATTGCTTACTTGTCATGCTTCCCTTTATTTCATATGGTTGCATCGCCTGTCTTACTTTTGTGTTGCAACCGTAGTTGGGTACTTGCTGAGATTTCCAAATCTCACGCTTACTCTTTTCAGTCTCAGGTAAAAGGCCAGTAGAGTGATAGCATCATGCATGGGTGGAAGCACTCGAGTTTTCAGCACCGTGGGTTGCCACCATTTTGTTGTTTCATTCGTTCTTATTTGATTAGAAGTGGACTGATCCTATGTTTTAAATATTTATTCCAGCTTCTGTTGGTTCTCTATTAAAGTGTTAAGAAAGTTTTAAACTCTTTGTGATTTCTTTTATTGTACTTATTTATTCTTCACTTTGGCGATGACGTTACATAATAATATCCCATATGGTTACTGGGGTGTTACAGTCACAAGGATAGGACTTCAGAAAGAAGTTATTAGATACTCTGTTTGAAAGTTAATTATTATAGAAAAGACAAAAAACAGTTTTTAGAAGCAAAAAAAGACCCAAAGTATTTACATAACAAACGCAATCAAAGGCTTATTCATATCGAAAGGCAAGCATATTGTACAATAGATGGATAGGTGCAGGAAGAGTTGTCATGTTGTCTATCGTAAAGTACAGATGTCAGAAGGATAGGATTTTTGAAAAGGTTATTGGATCTAAAACAATGCCTTCCTCCATCAGCAAATGTTTATGACTAAAGAATAGTAGCTGTGACGACCCGCTTTATTACTGTGGGGTAATAAAGCTAGTCAACGGATTATTATTCGTTTTAGCCGATAAAACATCGCTCTAACGAATAATAAGCCCATCAGAGTATTACAGCAGAATAGTAATTAGAGACCTATCATGATATTACAAAAATATCGCCACGCAGGGCTACAATTTATTACAAAGCCTCAAGGGCTTAAATATTACAATCTTTAGACAGAAAGTATTCTAACTACTTCCTATCTCAAAAACGGCTACGCACAGAGTGTCCACCTTATACCCATTGTATCCCGAGTCCACGGTATTCCATCCAGGTAGCTTTCTCCTGATCTTAGCCATTCTCTGAATTGACATGCTCCTAAGCAAAAGAGGGAGATAATAGCAAGGGTGAGTACAGACGTACTCAGCAAGCGTTATAATACAAAATGCATAAAATGCCCATCATTTACACTTGCAGGAATCTCAATTCCTCTCTTCAGTCTTGTGTTCATTCTTAACACTCTTTTTGATCGTCCATGCCATTTCCATGACTTATAAAAAATAAGGTTTGGTGGTTTTGAAATAAGTCCAATTTATTAATTTAGAAAACTACTGAACATACGCATGAACAGCAAAAACCTCCATAAGTTTCCGTAATTCTCCTTTCTCGGAGACAGGCATGAATTCATGATTTGGATAGCATTGCGCAAGCTTGTATCACTTTACCCATCATCACTCTGCTCGTGTTGGCTCCCGGATCTCCGCAATTCCTTTGATGCGGCGCCCAGACCAGAGTACAGTGTTAATACATCTATCTCAGTAATTATATCTCCACCCAGTTACTCACAAGCGGCAGCCTGGAGCGGTGTACCACCCTCATGCAGTTACTTCTATTTCCATTTTCTCATGTCTCTTATCTCCACTGTTCGATTTAAATATCTTTTAATTCTTTAATGCAGGGTGATACTAGATTAATACCAAAATACTTGTTTTACAGACATACTCAGAAGCTTTGATCAAAGGAATGCTTGCCTGGATTTCAACCATAGAATCGGGTTCAAGTATGACCAAGTGAAGTCACTCCCGTAGCTTGGATCGTGGTCTGCAATTAAAATACGTCGACTACAATTTAATTTATGGAACTGTAATGAAATATGAGATGTCGATGTGTTTGTGCTCCTAGGGTAGAGATTCGTTTAATTTAATTCAATCACGGCAGTCCTAACTAACTTGCATTCTATATTCGTTATTTGACATTATTTTCTTGGCATGGAGTTGGGTTATTTACTTAAAAGTTAAACCCCGTCTTTTGTTGATTTCTAGCTATCTATTATTGCGATACGATTAAATATATACGTACAATTATTGGCGAATATTAATTCTAATCGATCTCGCGCATGCCATTATGTCAATTGCATTCCTCATATACGCGTATGTATATATTCACCTCTCTAATTCGTTGTAAGTCTTAGGGTTATTTAAATAAATTCATTCTTCTTGATACTGGTCCTTTTTCGTAACTAGTACGCGCATGATTAATTATTTACACCAATGAGATTAACTCCTAAGTAAATATTAATTAAATTATACTTAAGCGTCTTCACACAATTTCCATGTTTTATTTTAATTAGCTGCGAGTTGTTACGAGCTATGCTGTTTCAATTACTATATACAAGTTATTTGGTGCGCATGATTTTATAACTTCATGTAATTTTGTGAATTGGGGTATGTTATTCTAACTACCTCTAATAATTTGGCCTCTTCTAATGGGTATTAATTTAGAATGTGATTATTAATTTATTCTGATAATTTACAATACTTATTAGTGATGTTTCTACAATTTATATTCGACTACTAAGAATTATTTGGGCAATTAACTGCGTGACAGATTAGCCTAAAGGATATTCTAATAATTTACTTCATACCTCGCCATCTAATTTATGAATGCTAGACATAAAAATATTTACTAGCAAGGTTCTTGGTAATTTAATATACTAGCCATAGTTGCAACAATAATGTACTAATTTAATTGGTATGCCCTATACTCCACTTTGTTGATGGTAATTCATTTATTCAATCATGATAATTACTGATTAGTCATATTCTACTATTTAGATGGACCTAATTAGATTATCTAGGTATTTAAATCTGCACCCAAATGGTCTTATACTACAATATTTTAATTTAATCCGTACCCATATAAGCTTAATCGATTTGCATCTTTTAATTCATCGGGCCCAATTAACTTGCTTTACTGACCCTGAGTAATTAAGGGTGGCTTTCTATAATTTAAATGCTACTAACAGCATCGCCTAAGTATTTAAATATGCCTTGGGGTGGTCTAGACGAAGATACACAAATTTTAACACACCTGCGTACCATTTTAATTCACTAACGGTATTACATTTATTATAAGAACTTGAGAAATATTCTGGCGTCTATGACTTAATATATGGTGTCGAAGAGATAACAGAGCCTACTTAATTGAGCGAATCCTACCGCGTATGCTTACGGGGGTTTCCAGCTTCTCGCTTCGCTTAGGGCTTCTTATTTATTTTAGTTCGTCAGCTACAATTGACTTTATTCGATTGATATTATTTATATGCGTAAAGGTCAAAGAATATTACACTGACCCCGAAGATCGTATTAATCCTCTGCTCAATTTTTTAAAAAAGTTTCTATCACATTGTTGCGGCTCACATTCTAGTCCTATATTAATTTATTTAATTACGACAACTCTTTTATGATAAATTTCTATGAAGCACATTTACTAGCATTTCTAAATTAATCAACTCTAGTCTATAATCTTTTATTTTTCCTAATCCATTTTCTTCTCTCTTTTTCCTCTTCTTTTCCCTTTTCTCTTTTTCCTTCTTTTCTTTTCTCTCCTTTTTCTTTTCTTCCGCCCGAGCCCTTCTTCCTGGTTCGGCCGCCGCCCCCTGGTATTCGCCCCCCCCCAATTTCTTCCTCTTGGCTCCCACGCCCCTCATCACCCCGCGCCTCCTCGGCTCTCCCGGCCGCGCCGCCGCGTCGACCCCTCCGTGCCGCCTGCGCCACTCGGCTCCTCTCTCGTGCCGCCTGCCCCGTCGGCGTCGCGCCGCCCGACCCGTCGGCGCCGCGCCGCTGCGCCCCATGAATCGGCTCCCCGACGCCTGTCCCCAATCGCCGCCCACTCCAGTGGCGCCGCGCCATGTGGCCCGACGGCCCCCACCGCCTTGCCGCCCGGCGCCGGTGAACCACGGCCAGATCCGTGGCCTAGGGCCCGGATCTGGTGTCGTTTCCCCAAATCTAAACCCGATCTACTCGTTTTAATTTGCTATTTTTGGTTAGCTTTCACGGTTGCTTGAGGTGGTTTAGGTTGGGAAGCGAGTTGCTCCGGCTAGCCCTGGGCCGACCCACCGTTGCCTGTGCGCCGGGGGAGTATGTGGTGGTGGTGGAAGGTGGGGCTCGGCCGGTGGTAGCTCGCAGCCACCTTCGCCCTCGGTAAGCCTCGTTTCCACTCTTCCCCTCTTCTAACTCCGGTGGCATGCTCGGTGTGGTGCTAAGTGTGGCCCGGTTGGCTGTGGCAGCACTGTCCCGCTGGTGATCTTCTCCTGGTGGATGGCTGCGGTTCAGTGATGGCTCCCTAGGGTTGGTGCCTTCGGGCTTGGGGTTGCCTCTTGCCTTCACGGTCGTCTCGTTCCTCGCCGGCAGGTCTTGCCCGTCTCCTGGTCGTCGGCTCTGATGGCTATGGTCTCTGGTTTGGCTGTGGAATGAATGAGAGGAATGTGGGTGTGCAGTGTTTTGGTTTCTTGCCTTCTGTTCTCTGTTCGGCCGTGCGGTCGTTTTTGTGCTGTGCAGCACCTTCTGGAGGGGTGCGCTGTCCCTCTGATGGCCGAATGGCTAAAATAAAATATTAGGGATTTTGGCTGATTTTCATGTCATATTAAATCAGGTTTGTATATATATACCATATGATGAGTTTATGGTTGTGAGAGGTGCCGACTGGCCCTCAGATAGTCAGGTATCTCCGTGAACGGATTACCCTGCCCGAAACTACTCTCTAGGGCTTTGACGGCAATTTCTCTCTTCTTTCCTTCGCTTATTTTTATTCGCGCTTTTGTTCGGTCTTTTTCGGTATTATAATTACTGATTCGCTCACAAATTAAACGGCGATGTGGTGGCAGTTCAACAGCAGCTTTTATTGTATGAGATGGCCTGAATGTATCCTAGCTTTCTATTAAAATTGATGTATAGATGACAATGTATGCTACTCGAATGTACTTTCTATTCTTTGTTAATTCGGATGCGAATGAATATGTATGAGATGAACTAGGTGTAAATAAAGTTCTGTAATTTCTAATGTTGCAGTTGTGTTGCAATTATCTGAGTTTGTGAGGTAGTCCTTTGATTAGGACCGATACTTGTAAATTTACAACAATTTGTAGTGTCGTTATTAATGTAAAGAGTTGTAATATCTTTATTTCAATTAAGTCAGTTTCAGTTGTAGCTCAATGAATGAAACTTGCTTTATTTATACAAGGATTGTAACGATTACCCGGTGGTACTACGGACTGTTGTATATATATTTTAATTAAGTTAAATGCTTTTACTTACGCAATTCTTTTACGATTTGTTTTCATCCTTGCCGTCGAAGTTCTAGGTGTATTGTAATTGTCTGTCGCTTGTCGAATTCAATTTAAACGACTACAAGGAAAAGTTTAAATTCCCTTGTATTTTTAGATCATTAGCTACATAATTAATCACGCTTAACGTCCTAATTCGTCGCTTGTGGTTAATTAATGATGTGGGGCATTTCAGTAGCCCTCAAATATACATGAATAGTAGCCATTCCCTCCATGCATTTACCTACTCGACTTGAGGAAAGCACATTTCAAATGCAACAATCTAATCAAAGTGGAAGAAAAGCAATGCAAAGTGGAAAAGCATACTGTATATCCCAAATGTCTAACATAAAGATAACTTCTATGTTACATGCTTAAAACAAAACAAGCAATTGAACATGTAAGAATGCTCAAATTGAGGTAAAATACTTGCTCCTCTAATTAGGTTCACAAATTTACAGTTAGTAGCATCATCCTCACTCATCCCCATGAAGTGAGCCACGTCTGCAACAATGTTTGTGGAATACGCCGAAGTCAACAGCTAGAATATCCTCTTCCTGTAGCATTACAAACCAAGATTGGATATCGTCCTCACCCAATTACATAAATTTTAAAAAAAGAGCAAACGTACAATACTTCAACTATTTCCAAATATTACAACAATATGACAGGGCCACCTAATCAAGCAAGCGTATGGGAAACACTTGCCACGTTATCACTTGATTTTTTTCCCCAAGCACATGTCACAGCAAGCACTTCAAAAGAATTTAACCTCTCGAATTCTACTATAATTCTGCGTCAGTATCAAATTAAGAGTTGCTAGCGACATTTTCATAGCTGCATTTATCAAAAATGCAATTGAAATGCTGCTATATTCATCAGCTTCTCTCTTAAATGATAACACATTACGTAGCTTATTTTGAAAGAGCATGTGTCACAGTGCATCACCTACGCATCTGCATCTGTTGCATCATGTTATCAATTAGAAGCAAATAGGTCTAAAGCTGCAGTTTTTGGAACCAATCTCTTATCTAACACTACTAAAATTACCGGCCATTACAATGGAAACAATATAAACCATGTAGACAAGGCCATCTTTCGAAGCTACTATTCTTAGATCATTAGATGTAATAGACTTCTTCGACCAGATTATCATAGCGCAAAACTCTACTACCAAGTGTCCCATGGTCATATTCAATGAGGATCACAATGCAGCCCAATTACACAGACTAGTAGTGTGTCCGTGCTAACGCTACGGTAAAATATAAAACAAGATAAAATTTGTAAAAAATAAAACGAACAATCAGCATTTCCCTCGTTATAAAAAGATAAAAAGAACTCCAATGTTATAAAAGAACTCCAATGTTATATGCAATTGCTAATTACAACAAGCATTTTCCTCGTGTGTAAGACATTTCAGCATACCTTGCTCCCTCCACCATATTTCTCTTAGATGCACTATTTTTAAAAGTACATAGTCCGCACCCATGGTCCTCTTATATGCACTATTTTTAAAAGTACATAGTCCTTAGAATCATAACCTATACAAAGCCGGAGGGATTCCCCGTAGGAGGAGGCGCCCACGTCACCCCGCCCGCTCGCTCCGGCCGGCGCGTGGGAAATTCCCGTACGGTCGGGTGCCTTTTTTGCAAAAAAAACCCTTACATTTTCCTGAAATTATGTCAAGGTCCTCTGTTATCGCAAAAAGGTCCCTGGATTTTTCAAAAAAGACCCTGCACATATTTATTTTTCGTTGATAACGATCCGCAGTTTCCAAAATTACGTACAGGCTCTCGGTTCTTTCAAAACAACCTCTGACTTTTACGAAAAAACCCCTCTGGTTTCCTTTTATTGCGAAAAGCCCCTCGCTCTTTTTTTTAAAAAAACCCTACGCTTTCCTTTAGCTACGAATTTTCGCCTCTTTTACTTCGGTACACACGGTGGCTGGCGCAGCGCCGCGCCTATGAGGCTAGTTAGACAGATGCACGGACTCCTGGTAGCGACCGGCCCATCAATCATTTCGACAAAACTGTGAGATAAAATGACACGGACAGCCTATAGGACTGCACTCTTGAATAGGTTTGTATTGGTCAATGAATAATAATTCATAGGATAGTACCTAGAGCGAACTCTATAAGCTATAAACACAAATGGTAAAGCAAAATGCCATCTACAGGACCAATAAAAGGAAGAATCGCACGAATAACCCCTATCCAATCAACTCCATTTGACACGCACCGATTGCCCTTTGTATGAACTTTGTACAACCAATGAGATCGATACAAGCTGGAACCAACATGCGGAGCAACGGAAACACAGAAGAAGCCCGCCTGAGTCGCTTGTCAGATCAAAATGGTATATGGGATGTTGAAATCCTGAACCAAAAAAAGTTCATGTACATCGAAGTCAGTATGAGCTTAACTCATGTCAAAGAAGACTGAAGAGCAAGGCCAACAACATGTTGTTTGAAAACTTAAAAAGACTTGACACATATCAGTCTTTATATTGAAAACCAAGAAATAGGGGTTTGCAAGACTGAACTGTATATATTAATTCCCAATAGCTTAAACTTTTGGGCAAAAAAGTTGCTTCATGAAACTTGAGAAATTCTCTGAATGAAACATGAATGGGAATTAAACTCTTTTCCCCTATTTTCTTTAGAAAATCTTTTCCCTTTTATCCTCAAGGAAAAGTACTATTTTACAATGCTATGATTCACACAGTGGACAACATGTCTACAGTGCTGTAAATCTTGCAATGCTATATTTGTGTTTTTCCTAATAATAGAGCAAATGCCTCCTGTAATCCTGCATTGCAGTGCTATTACTCACATAATGAGCATGTCAACACAAGAAGAACACAGCTGGTTGCAATATGAAAACGTAAGAATCACCTCAAGACAATATAACCAGTCCAAGATATATTGATGCGCAGAGAAAGATAAATGAGATGAAGCCCCTGAAACAAAGAACAGTGATTGTTAGTGAAAACAAAAGCTTTTAGTGTCAGCATTATCTTCATACGATATCATGAAAACAAGGAAATGACTGAAATTGCAGGCTGACCATATAACACCCCATCCAACACCATTGCAAGGACAAGGGCAGATTTCAGCAAATTTCTCAGCATCACTTGAATGAACTCTTCAGGATATCAAATCATCATAGATATCTAGATAATTCAACAACATTTAACTTAGAAGTACAATAGGTAACTCACTGCTTATTCTAACATAAAACTACAAGGAAAGGCATTTTTTTCTTACCGTAAACTGAAAATAAGCTATTCATCACACCTGTCACACACAAACAAACATAAGAACTACATTTCCAACCATACAATTTGAGTTCCCGAAGTGCAAAATAAACGAAAAGAACATATTCGGAAGGGGTCTTCATTCTCACCTATGAACAGAATCACATACTTCAGAATATGGAAAGTTGTAAATTCTTGTATAACCCAAACAACAGCAATGCATATGATGAATCCTGGAAAGTTATATTGTCAGTAACATGCTGCAGAGT
This sequence comes from Dendrocalamus latiflorus, assembly GCA_017311315.1. Lineage (NCBI taxonomy): Eukaryota > Viridiplantae > Streptophyta > Magnoliopsida > Poales > Poaceae > Dendrocalamus > Dendrocalamus latiflorus. Next base: position 32,040,570 of record CM029628.1, read on the forward strand.
ATAAGGTTCTAAATGAAGATGAAGTCATCTTAGTGCATACCTATGCAAAGCCAACAAAGAAACCACTGCATAATTGAAGCAAGAGATGATAATACTTGAGTAAATGACCATGATTACTGAGTGAAACACGCGGGAAGAGACAAATCAAGGAAATAAAAAAATGCAACAATAAATTAGTGAACTTACATTTTTAGCAACAAAAAGAACGACAATTAATGCAAATATGAAGCAACCCGCTGCAATTCTTGTAGTGAGGAGATTTGTGGATGCTAGTGCTTTTTTGCACACCAAAGGAAACGTAATCTTCAAGCAAACCAGACGTCAACAGGATATTTACCTCTCATCACCCATAATGCACTATTTTGAAAGTACATAGTGCCCTTAGAATGCACGTCAGTATAACAGCATATGCACCTACTTCCCAAATCCAAATTGCGATCTCTTGACTTGCATACATCCAATGGAAGGCACTTCTCCGTAAATTTAACTAACCATGGAAGGTATTAACCAGAGATAAAAGTGGCAAATTACATAGCTCCACAGATGTTCAGAAACTAAACGCTACTTTTAAGCTACGGCTGCCAAAAAGGCATTTCATCGAACATGTTAAGGGCATAACATTGCCCTCACCTTCATCATCACCATCATCCATCTTACCTCCACTCATCCATCTCCATATCTAGCGCTAACCAGGAGGTAGGTGCAATCAATCTATATCTTTTTGAATGGGACCAGGCAATCTATATCATGTATATTACATTTTTTTTGGAGAGGAATGTACATTACGTTGTTAGATGTACAAAATAGGCACAAGTTAATGACTTTAGTGACTACATGCTGTAACCTTATCTAATAAAATGTAAAAATACTTTGCATAATATTTTAAGCTAACTGATTCTAAAGTTCTTTGTAGAGCCTCCTGATCTTTGTGACACCTAGAATGAAGCAAGGAACAACTAACCTAAAATTCGTGATGCACACGGAGCGAATGCCAGCATCTGCAGCCGCCCTACACGCCACGGGGACGACATCCGAAACCTGCCCAAGATCAGCACCACATTTGCTTCAGATGCTGTAGGGATTCAGGGAGACCAAATATAACAGTAGGCATCAATGGCATCCTCAGTTGTACCACTAAGTCGGCCTTGATCGAGTTAAGCCAGCTCAATCTACTCATTTGTGCTGCAAAAAAAGATCTCCCCCTGCCCTTGACATAAATTTGTTTGGATGCAAACTTAAGCTTAACATAGGCTAAGAATCTTTGGAGGTGAAAATAACTAAAAGAGATACAAAACAGGCAGCTTACATCTAGTCACATATTCATTGCTGCATACTCAGCCACATTTTTTCATTGCCTCAAAAAATGTACAAGTAGTAACAGATGAATCTAGTCACTTGATACGTACATAAGAAGGAAATTGCAAATGATGTATTAGAGCAATGGGGTGCCGCAGCACCCCAGTAGAGTACACGGACATAAAAATGAAAACACAACCCCCACGCCAAAAATGGGTAAGGAACTGCTACATCAGGGGGTTCTTAGTTCAATTTCCTTTATGTCATATAAATCTAATGCATTTGCACACCCAAAATTGAGATCAATAAATCTCTAAGCCCTGATCCCTATGTTTTCTAATAGCATGTGTGCAGCTCAGGGCCCTCTGCAGGTCTCAAGCCGTGTACGAAACTTCAACAAGATTCTAGCTCTAGGTCGAACGATGTCACTGAGATATCAGATATTTGTTAGCTTTCTTCCTTTTTTAATTTTTAATTTACAAACCTATTTTTATCTCTCGAATGAGCACGCCCTAGCAAACAGGCAAAAATTTGCAGAAATCAAACAATTTTTACTTGTAATTGTTATCTCAGTTACAAGATAGCAAAATGCATGGGTAGATCGTTTCGAACTTTCATTCGAAATTTCTGAGAAACCAAAAAAGATTATAAGAAATGGGTATGCAACCTTGTTAATGCCATGAGAAAATATTAAGAGGCTGTTTGGATACAAAGTATTTTTGGAGTTTTAAAATGTGCATTAAGAATTGAACCCAAAAATATGTTATTTCGAACAAAATACCATGATAGAAAAAAAGAGAGGAATCCAAGCATGGTCATAACCCTTAAGCTGCAATTAGTGCAAATGAAGTTAACTGCATGCTTCTTTACTTAATGGACTATAGTGAATTAGGCATTAGGACTCTTCTCGTGGTCAACACTAACACACTATTTTACAGTTGGCTATAATATGTCCATTTAGAACTCTGAAGTCTGAACACCAACCAAATTTGCTAAGCTTATATTTTTTCTTTTAGCTTTCAGACGTTTCTAATTGTTGAGACTCACTCAACAGCACTAACATAGGAATTTCATAAAGAGAGGGCACTTGCATTGAGAACTTTAGTTGCAAACAGCCTGTATTGTATAGAATTATCGCAGTTCAAGTTAACATGTCAAGTGTCAACAGCTGGAGCAAGATTAGCAAAAAAATGGGTTCTTCTGTAAAAAAAGGATAATAAGGCAAAGTTTGTTGTTGCTAACAAAGACAGACGATACAGATCCCATGCCGCCTTAGATTTTCAATAGCAGGGGAGATAAACTACAAATTCCGGAGCAAAGCAGTTCATCCACAAATAAGAGCAAATTTTCTTATCCATGGTGTCTAAGTCAACATGAATACAAACTGTAATAGCAACAAAATAGAAACTATCACCAAAAACTTTGATGGCCAAATTGTGATGCTTGTTCACTGGTGGAAAGGCTGGTTCAGGGCGGTGGCCACTTTGCTTCCCCCATAACTTTCTATTCGTATATAGCAACAGAAAAGGATAGATATATTTAGTCAAAACAGTCATCGTTCACTGATGGAGTAACAGGTGTGCACGTCTTCTTATGTAAATGGTCAAGAGGGGCCATATGTGTGTCCTACCAAGTGCCAACTGGGATTTTGTGGAAACGTGAAGCATGAAGCAAGGAAAACAGCATATGAATTATTCTTATATAAAAAGAAATGATCCAGGGACATCCCCATTTCCATTACTGAAACGGAAATAAGAATACATTTGTTCTTACCAATATGGAGACAATATTGGCCAGGCAGCTAAATCCATCATCAAAATGCTGGTCGGGTGGTAAACAACAACTGTGAACTTTTCCAGAACATGAAACAATCTCCTAAAGAAAAGGGAAAGAAACAAACGTGTATTCTCTCTCAAGAAAGTTGTACGAAAGTCAATGGATGTTAAACAACAGATTCACAGTGAATTTCAAATCAATGAAACCTAAAAATAAGATACATGACAGGTATGAGTGATGTCACTAAACCTAAAAATAAGATATAGCACAGAATATTTCAGATAAATCTACATAGGACCAGCATCCCCCCACTATCTCGATGCCTAAACACATAGCAATATACATGTATAAGCACAGTAAGCTGAATACGGAAAATTTCCATTAAAAAGCCGAATAGAAAGAGCTCGCATTTACATTAGTGTTCATAGAAATCCCACTTAAATAGAGTAATAAGACATCATATGCTAGTAGTAGATTGCTATCATTGAATAGGGTTTTAGATATTTAATATTACTGCTTTTGAAATGGAATCTGTCCCATATGGACTAAGACTGGAGGGTTAAGGGAGGGTGAGGCATAAGTTTGCAACTTTGCAATAGAGATAGTTCTTATGCAAGAGAAGAAAGAGGGAACCTTAGTGTCGTTTTGGTTCCATAATTGGCACTGAATGACAAAAATCAAACAAAATTTCCTCATAACCGAGATCAGTCATGAGCTAATTGATCCCATACAGAAATTGTGCAATCGATTCTACAATTCAAAACCACCGAGCGAAGCTTACAGTATTGCTTGCACAATTGGCACTGCCTAGCTGCTCCGTGAGGACACTTACACTACAGATTACAGTTATGTGCCACTGATATAGTACTAAATACACGTTTTGTTTGATCAATGTGAACCCTAGCCCCCCTAAACCCAAACATAAGACTGCTAAATCGCTCACGTAAATCCAACTAAAACTACGACAAATTAACAATCAAACGAATAAAAGGGCCAAAACATTGGATACTGAAAGCAATACCTGATCAAATTCGCACTCTTGCTCCTCCTCCTCCCACCCTCGAATGACCTTATTTACCTAAAACAAGCATCACAATTTGGCCGCCTTCTCCTCCTCGCCGAGGCGTCTCCTCCGCCGCATCTGCCGCCGCTGCTTGAGCACCACCTCCTTGCCGAACCCCACCATGCGGAGCTCGACCGTCACCTCCTCCCGCTCCCTCTTGGTTTTCTTCTGCTGCTACTGCTGCTCGGCGCCCTCGCCGGCGTCCAGGCCCAGCGCCTCCCTTCTCTTCTTCTGGTACCGGATCCCGCACGCGTTGCACAGCGACTGGATCAAGGAACAGACAGATCGGTTGGATCAGCCGCCGCAAACCACAGGCGAAGAAATAAATGCACAGATCGGGAAACCCAAAGCCAAGATCAGATCGGATCTCACCTTGGGGCCGGAAAATAACCGCGCCAGAGCGGCGTCTTGGTGGTGTGGCAGTCGGTGCAGGCCTTGGGCTCGCCGGAGGCCGTGCGATCGTCCGGATCCAGCGACCCGCTCCCCTGCAACAGATCGAGCGAGAAAACCAGCAGATTTAGACCCACAACCACCATTCCAGCGACAGATCGAGCACGAAAAACCCACGGATCGGAGCTCACCTTCTCTACCGAGGAATCCATCTCCGTCGCCAAGATCGGCGGATCTAACAAAGCACGGATTGGGGGAGGAGGCGGGGCGGAGCGGAGGAGTGGGGGGAGGAGGAGGAGGCGGCGGTGGCGCGGGGTGGGGAGGAGTAGGCGAGGGCAGAGCGACGGAGGAGGGAGGGGAGGAGGCGGCGCGGGCGGAGGAGGGAGGGGAGGAGGCGGCGCGGAGAACGGGGGAGCGGCGGGAGCGGAGGCGCGGGGGAGGCGGAGATGGGGGAGGATGGGGGGAGGCGGAGGGAGGGGAGGCGCGGGGGAGGCGGAGGGAGCGGAGGAGGCGCGGGGGAGGCGGAGAACGGAGCGCAGACGCGGAGGGGGAGACGGGGGAGAAACGGGAGAGAACGTGGGGAGGCGCTGGATTCGCGCGGGAGGCGGGGTGGGCAGCGTACGGTTCAATGATGTGCATGATCCAAATAATTTTGGCCTTAGGATCTTCAATGAGTAAGAGAAAAAGGTTTGAAGAGAGATCCAGACCGTTCATTTGTATGAAGTTAGATTATTTTGGTACACAAATCTGGGTGGACTTAGATTTGGCATGACTATAGGGGTGGTTGAGGGGGTGGATGTAGTAAAGAAAATTTTGGTGTATTATAGAGTAGGGTAGATAAACCTTCTCAACGAATACTCCATAAGGACCACCAACTTATCCACCTCTCCACACCCACACCACAAAATAAAACTACCACAGCACTATCGAAGCAAGCAATCAAACTACACTAATTTGCACAACCAGCACAGGAAAATTCTATTCCATCTTAAACATTAAACACACGAGCAATACCTAGGAAGGCGGTCACGAAGTAGATTTCAAGGCCCCCTGCACGGCCGTGTAGACGCCGGCATAGTCGCGGTTCCAGAGGCACTGGCCAATCCTCCAGACCACGGCAAGCTCCGGCCGCGCGTCCTTCACCTCCTGCGGCACCGGCTTCCACAGAAACCTCGCGCTGTTCCTGCTCATGCATCCAGGCCACACAGCATTTTCACAAAAACCCTAGCCCCAAACCGAAAGTTGGGGGGCAATGGAGGGGAGCCCAGATTACACTAGTTCGTTGAGGAAGAAGTGGGAGAGGAGGTGGACAGCGTAGGACCAGTCGTCGGTGGCGGAGACCCGGGACGCGGCCTGCAAGTCGATTAGAGTTAATGATTTGACTTAAGGAGCTTTTAGGCTCATCAATCTTTTTTCTTTTTGAGATCGCTAGTATTACTGTGTTGAAAATTGAAATTTCGAGTTAAAAGTTGGAATGTTCAAGTTACAAGTTTTAAAATCTGTGTTTGAAAGTTCAATTTTTTTGGTTGAAAGTTTCACTAGTTAGAGAGTATAAACACTTGATTATCTCACTACTTAAAGAGAGTTGCATCTTCCTAAAATAATCTCTAATAAAAACAGAAAATAATCTACAAAAAACAAATTTCATCGTCCTAAAAATTATCTAACAAGAAAACAATAACAGAACTCTACCATATGCGTAGCAGAACCGAGGGCGCGGAGGCATGATGGGGCCGAGCACAGAGGAGGGGTTGATCTCGGCAATGTCAACTCGACGTGCTAAGATAATACGATTTTTTATTTATAGTAAATTATAAGTATTCAGCTAGGCAAAATATAAAAAAATGCAATGTGACTAAAGAATCAGGTACCTTTAGCTTAGCGCAACAGTTGTAGAATTTGGGTAACATTGACCACATTTAGCGTGAATTTAGTTTGTTACCAAAATTTTGTATTGACCCTTTTGCCAAATTTTGATAATGCCTAATTTTGACACATCAGTTAGATTTCTCTTGATACAAGCAAACAACTGGCACCTCTGCCAGTATAACATAGGTGTAACATTCTAAATAGGGAATTATTGTATTTCCAAAAATTATAAAATCTTTTTGTCATTTTTTAGTGTATTTCAAAATCGGTGTTTGTTCGAATTTTTTTATTGAAGTTTTGCAGTTGAGATAAAATAAGGAAAAGAAAAAATCCAGAAAGAAAAAGCCAGCCCAATTAAAAATTAAGCTGACCATAATTCGAATCTAAAAATTCAAATTAAATTCCTTACTCAAAGTAATATTAAAAATCTTTTCCATCTAATTAATTTAACCAACACTACTACAGAAAAGGTCATAACAGACGGTTCGAAAACGTCATCACGGACGGTTTTGTGAACCGTCTGTATTTATGGGTCAGTGATAATCGAAGGTCATCACAGACGGTTTTCGAACCGTCTGTGATTATCAGCTATCACAGACGGTTTTTACTCAAAAACCGTCTGTGATAGCTGATAATCACATACGGTTTTTAATCAAAAACCGTCTGTGATACTGATTATCACAGACGATTTTTGAGTAAAAACCGTCTGTGATTATCATTTATCACAGACGGTTTTTGAGTAAAAACCGTCTGTGATATTCCCTTCGACCCCTACATATATTTCTGTTATTGGCTAGCCTCAGGAAATGCTAGCCATGCCCTCTTAAACAAGCAGATAATCACAGACAAAAACATACAATTCACACATCTCATTTCCTTTCAGATACATTTCACAGACATAAAACATCTAATTGACATCGCACTTCATTTCACAAACATAAAGCATGCATCCATTTCGTAAATCGATTAATTGAATTGAAATGAAATATCCATTAATAAATGCACAGTTACAAAAGATCTGCACTGCATTTGCACTTAGTGATAAGACCAATAAGAAATCATGGTGCGCAGTGGAACCGTCCTGCTGGCTTTATGACTTGAGTCATCAAAAAGTACGCCAACTCTCCTCGAATCCCTCCAAGATCAGACTGTTTCAATGCAGTTGACGGGATGGACGCAGCCTGTCGATAGGAATATCAATGTGCGTATATATGTAACATGATAAGTATGAAGTAATTATGGGAAGAGTGACAAACCTTGGGATTGGTGAGCCTCGAGGAATCGAGTAGTTCCATATGTTGGCAAACGTAGTATCCACATGTGTTGCCCGGCTGCTGGTGGTGGCACTGCAAAAAATGGAATGTGTTAGTTCAAGAGGCATTAGTACCAACTGTTGCATAGGATTAATTAATGTGAAATAGCGAATACCTTAAAATCTTGAACATGTGTCAGCAGGCCTTTGGCCCCGCGCTTCGAGTCACCTCCCATGTCAATGTACATCGCGAACGCCCTACGTAATTCGAAAAAGATAACCTTAATCATTCGGAAGGAAAGAAAGAGTACAATGTAGATATGTATGGGGAATATGTGCTTACCTATCGATTACTTGGCTGACAACTGTGAAGTCCATTTTATTCTTACTTAGGGAATCAAGGTAATATACCTTGTTCCATTTTGGTACAATTACTATTAAAATCCAATGAAAGTTCTGATGGAAGGGCATAAGTACATATTCCTTATTGCGGCAACCCAGCAGTCCTGATGCAATGTACCTCTCGACGAGGGGTGTATTCTGGTCGATGGTATCCTTGGCGACCAATTGTGGGTCCAAGAAACCAGCTGATGAGTTGGATGATCTAGCTTTAATCAGCATGTGTCTATATATATACACACGAAAGCAAAAAAAATAGATATGGCATTTATCGGTATGACATTAACGAAGACTGTGATTGTACACACTTACAGTGTCCAGCATTGAATGATTGAGACGTCAAGAGCGTTGAGCGTGAACAGATCGAATAAATCCTCGAAGGCGACCACGAACATACACTCTTGAAGATTGTGGTGTAAATCTTCATCGGTGAATTTGACAGTGATACTTGAAGTCCGTTCTTCGGACTGCTGCATATACCACGTGTGCAATTGCGTGCAACTATGTGGTAACTTTTGGAGGTCTTTTTGCTCGAGCAACGGCTCGCCAAGCACGAATTTGCGGGCCAAAGGTGCATACGGAATATCATCATTGGTCTTCTTTGCTTTGCCCTTGCTGGCCTTGCTGCCTCGGCTATAGCTCGACTTCACAGCAGTCGACTTTGAAGGTAGCACCTCGGCTATAGCCTCTGCTGGTGGCGGTGCAAGTTGCTCTAGCGAGAATAGGACCTGTGGAGATAGCACCGGTGCAGTATCCGGTGGTGGAACCGACTGGTCTTGTAATGGAGATGGCACCAGTGCATGTTGCTCTGGTCCTGCCACCGGTGAAGAAGCCTCCAGGGAGATGTCGCTTTTGGGCCACTGGATGAATGTTCCAATGGCCTGTCCTAGAGTCACGATCTTGTCGTTGGGGGGCTTCGGTAGCGGGACCACCTCAAAATTGACATACACACCATCCACATTAACTTTTGCGAAGCCTGGCGCTAAAGCTTGACCGTGCACCATGGCCCCGATACCAGACGAATATGCCTGGCCCCAAGCAGCGTACAAGGGAATGGAGCCATATCTCACTTGGAGCCTGCACTTCGTAGGCTCCTACATAAGGATACAAAATTAGCTACTCGAATAGGCCTACCAATGGAGCAAGCATTCGAGAGGTAATAATTATTACCAGGATGTCGTCCACAGGAAATTTGGACTGGGCTTGCGTCGGATTGGACGCGCAGCTACTCGGACGGTTGTGCGGGCTAGCTAGCACAGGAGCGGCGGTGGCGGCCTGCTGACTTTCTGTCTATTTCCGCACCTCATCTCTGATTACATCAGCCATCTGAGCTAATAGCTCCTCTCTAAGAGATTCCTTGATCTCTTCTCGTAGCTGTGCGTCACGCTCAGCTTTGTTTCTCTTCCTACGCCGATACATTCCGGAGTCATCTTGGAAACCATGTTTCCAAGGAACGTAAAGCCCAAGGCCTCTCGTACGACCCGGGTGCTCCTTGTTTCCCAGGGCCACGGAGAGCATATCATTCTGCCTTGTTCCCTGGAATGATCTCAGGGTAGATTCAAAACTCAGCTCTTCCTGCAAGAGCACAAAATGTCATTTCAATTCGTACGAAGTTGTGGAGTAATTACAAGCTACGTAGTTCTATCAATATCTTACCAGGCGCTGGGACACTTGCTGGTCTGCAGGGTTTCGAAAGGAGACATCCCCCGATGCTGTTGTAGATGACCTTGCTCTAATCCAATTTCGAGCGCGGTCATCCGGGATATTGGAAAATGGCGGGGCGATGTCCTGTGCAGCTGCCAGGTCATCCTCCTTCCTCCACTGCGGGATTTTACCCACATACCCAGCTGTGCCAAGTCTGTGGGGTGTGTGTTTTTTGCCTGGAGGGCCTTGTGCGCCGTACTTGTACTTTTGAAATCTTCGGACGTCTTCATCGCCTTGAACTCTTCCCATTGTGGTTCCAGGAATGGGTATTTATGAAAAGGTGTTTCGTCCATCTCCACGTATTTCCTGACAAGCGTGCTCTTGAAGTTCTTCCATGCTTTGCACGCTGCTAGGTAGGTTTGTCGTTGCACAGCGTATAGGTGTTCTTCTGGGAACTCGAACGATGCCAAAATTTCGGTCCACAGCTCACGTTTCCGAGTGTCAGGCACGTTCTTCCACGAATTGTATGTGATCTCAATTCGTTCTCGTGCAACTATTCCGACCATGCTTCGGAATGCGTTTACCGCTTTTTGAGGAAGGATAGGGACCCCAGATGCGTTTACCGCTGTGATAGTCTGTCGGCCCTCAGGCTTCTTCGATAGCCCTCTTCCTTGGCGTCTTGATGTTGGAGCGGACGCCTCCGGCGATGATGTTGAAGAATGCGCGGGTGACATGTTGCTCATTTTGTGGGTCTATTAAGATAAGATGAAAAAGTGATCATATTGAATTGGAAGAGAGGAGAGGAGTAGAGGGGAGGGGGAGAAGGGAGGGGGTGATATGGACATAGAGAGGGGGTGATGTGCCTATCTTAGCACCTACTTTAGTTGCTAATACTATAAACCAAATAGCAAAGTCCCTAAACAAAGTTCTATGAAGCAAATGACACAAACTAGAGTATCCCGTGCATTGAACGGGAATTCTAGAGTGTGTCACTTGCTTCATGCCCCTTGAAGGTCTATGTGGCATATACTATTACTACAAGGTCTCTAAACAAAGTTCTATACGCAGTTCTAGGCGCCTGACGAAACAGTTCATCTTTCCACCCAAATGCTCCATGTATCTTTTGCAACAATCGCAAGATTTCTTTATCTGGGAACCTCATCCACAACATTATCCACTCCGACAATCCTTCTTTTTCCCGCAAAATTAAAGGCAATTTTATTACAAAAGTGCAAAAAAAAAGACATTCCCAGATTCTTCGGTGAGCAGCCGACATAGACGACTTCTTCGGTGAGCGACTATCCATCTGCTTCTTCCCACTTCTTTTCTTCATCTCTGGTCTCTGGATCACGTACGCCAGTAGCGATGATTCTGAATCATCGCTACTGGCGTACGTGATCCAGAGACCAGAGATGAAGAAAAGAAGTGGGAAGAAGCAGAAGGATAGTCGCTCACCGAAGAAGTCGCCTATGTCGGCTGCTCACGAAGAATCTAGGAATGTCTTTTTTTGCACTTTTGTAATAAAATTGCCTTGAATTTAAGAAGGAAAAAGAAGGATTGTGGGAGTGGACATCACATCTCGGCAGTAGTCGGCATATGCTATTACTACAAGGTCTCTAAACAAAGTTTTATGAAGCAAATGACACAAACTAGTGTATCAGGTTCATTGAACCGGATACACTAGTGTGTCACTTGCTTCATGCCCCTTGAAGGTCTATGTGGCATATACACTGAGTGGTCCTTGATTGGTTAATTTGTGCTCTCAAATTGTAGGGTTGCACAAGATTAATTTTGGCCGTCCCGCTACTAAATGAGGAAGCAAGAAAATTGAAACATGATAAGATGAGGAAGCAAGAAAAGTGAAACATGATGCTCAATGTTAGGAAGAGAGGAGAGGAGTAGAGGGAAGGGGGAGAAGGGAGGGGGTGATGTGGACAGAGAGAGGGGTTATGTGCCTATACTATATACTATAATACCATAATACTATATGCTAACACAACAAGCAATGTAATATGTACTAATGTACCAATGTAGTATATACCAAATAGCAAACTAATTAAGCTACTGCAGTAAACAATGTACCAAATAGCAAACTAATTAAGCTACTGCAGTAAACAATGTACCAATGTAGTATGTACCAAATAGCAAACTAATTAAGCTACTGCAGTAAACAATGTACCAAATGGCAAACTAATTAAGCTACTGCAGTAAACAATGTACCAAATAGCAAACTAATTAAGCTACTGCAGTAAACAATGTACCAAATAGCAAACTAATTAAGCTACTGCAGTAAACAAAAGCTACTGCAGTAAACAAAGTACCAATGTAATATGTACCAAATAGCAAACTAATTAAGCTACTGTAGTAAACAATGTACTAATGTAGCATGTACCAAATAGCAAACTAATTAAGCTACTGCAGTAAACAATGCTCACAATGCTCAAAACCATAGTCCATCACAAAAACTGCTCACAATACTCAAAACCCTAGTCCATCACAGAAAGTGCTCACAATGCAGACGGTAATCGAGGGGAGGTGGCCGGCGAGGGGCTCCACGAGGGGCTCGGGGGAGGCGGCCGGCGACGGGCTCGACGGAGGCGGCCGGCGAGGGGCTCGGGGAGGCAGTCGACGAGGGTTCGGGGAGGCGGACGCGACGACGGGCTCGACGGAGGCAGCCGGCGAGGGGCTCGGGGAGGCGGCCGACGAGGGTTTGGGAAGGCGGAGGTGACGATGGGCTCGGCGGAGGCGGCCAGCGAGGGGCTCGGGGAGGCGGCCGACGAGGGTTCGGGGAGGCGGACGCGACGACGGGCTCGACGGAGGCGGCCGGCGAGGGGCTCGGGGAGGCGGCCGACGAGGGTTCGAGAGGCGGAGGCGACGATGGGCTCAGGATTTAATTAGATCTAGATCGAATAACTGCGCAGCGCACAGGGAAAACCCTAGCCAGAGGGTATATATAGGGAGGTTATCACAGACGGTTCTAAACTTAGACTCGTCTGTGATAAATATCACAGACGGTTCTAAGTTTATAACCGTCTGTGATAGTTATACTATCACAGACGGTTTTAAACATAGAACCGTCTATGATATTGATATCACAGACGGTTCTAAGTTCAGAACCGTCTGTGATATGCCTTTGCGACTGTAGTTATTAAGACAACACCAATAACCACAGCTGCATTCATATCCACCACCAAACAGCTGCATTCATATACAACACCAACCAGCTGCATTCATATCAACCATCACATGTACATCACACATACACATCACATATACATAAATGCCAATACTCATATACATTTTCACATATACATTTTGTCACACATTTTCACATATACATCTCAAAATTGACTACATCACACATTTTCACATATACATCTCAAAATTGTCACACATTTTCACATATACATCTCAAAATTGTCACACATTTTCACATATACATTCTTATTGTACTTACTTATTTCCTTTAAAAATTAGCCCTTCATCATGATCAATGCGTACGTAACTAGTTTCGTCACGTTGTTCATCGTCGACCCTTATGCCATTTCCAAAAGGAGGTAACTCGTCAAATTGATTGTATTCCTCCTCGTCCACTACATTCTCCACTCCGACAATTCTCCTTTTTCCATGAAGAACTACACGGCGTTTCTTATTTGCCGGGTCGGTTACATAGAAAACTTGAACAACTTGATTGGCGAGTACGAATGGTTCGTCTTTGTACCCGACACGTTGGAGGTCCACGGTCGTGACACCGTACTTGTCAACCTTCACCTGTGGGAGATGCACCCAATGGCAGCGAAATAAGGGGATCTTGAAAACCACATAGTCGAGCTCCCAAATCTCTTCTATGAAGCCATAGTACGAGTTTCTCGACCCATCGGTACTGAATGCATCTATGCGGACACCGCTGTTCTGGTTAGTGCTCTTGACATCCTGAGACTGCGTATAGAATGTGTACCCATTTATGTCATATCCTTGCCATGTCACAACTGTAAATGTCGGCCCTTTTGCCAACCATGTCAGCGTCTCACTCGGCGAGCTCCTAGCGATTTGCTCCTTCAACCATTGGTTGAACCGACGGTTGTGTTGCCTCATGATCCAATCATCCGGCCGCTTCGTATTCTGTTGCCGAAGCACATCCTTGTGCTGGTCCACATAAGGCGCCACTTCAGTCATGTGTTGCAACACAGTGAAATGGGCTTGAGTATACGTGTCCATATCTGGAGTGATTGCTTTCCTTCCGATAGTTCCGAGACCCTTCAGCCTCCCCTCATGACGAGATTGAGGGACACCTATCGGTTGAATCTGAGCCATATAATCAACACAAAACTCAATGACCTCTTCGCTTGCATAACCTTCGATGATGCTGCCCTCCGGCCGAGAACGATTCCGTATGTAGGACTTGAGAATTCCCACGAACCTCTCAAATGGGTACATGCTACGTAGGAATATGGGCCCGCACATTTTTATCTCCCACACAACGTGAACAATGAGATGGACCATGATATCGAAAAACGAAGGAGGGAAATACATTTCAAGGTGACATAGAGTCATCACCACCTCGTCCTGCAGAGCATCTAGTCCTTCGGGATCGATGACCTTCTGAGCAATTGTGTTAAAGAAATAACATAGCCTCATGATTGTCTCTCGGACTTTGATCAGCAAAATATTTCTAATTGCAATAGGGAGCATCTGTGTCATCAGCACATGACAATCATGAGACTTCATGCCATTTAACTTCAAATCTTGCATCGAAACAAGTTTCTTCACGTTGCTGGGGTAACCAGACGGAACTTTGACACCATGCAAGCACTGGCACAGTTCTGTTTTCTCAGCCTTGGACAGAGTGTAACACGCAGGGGGAAGGTACGTTCGTCCATTATCAGTGCTTGTCGGTGCTAACTCCGGCCTGATGTCCATGTCAGCCAAGTCAAGCCGTGCGTTGACACCGTCCTTTGTTTTATCACGGATGTTCAGTAAGAGACCAATCAAGCTATCGCACACATTCTTTTATACGTGCATGACGTCGATGCAGTGCCGAACATCTAGGTACTCCCAGTAAGGTAAGTCCCAAAATATTGATCTCTTCTTCCAGGTGTTCTTCTCATGAGCCCTCAATTTACGTCCCTTTCCGAGGACAACATCTAAATCCTTAACCATATCATAAACCTCGTGTCTCCTTAAATGCCTTGGAGCTGAACCGTCTTCCTTCTCTCCGTCAAATTGTTTCTTCATCTTGCGGTATGGGTGAGCCCTCCGAAGGAACCGGCGGTGACGCATGTAGACGGTTTTGCGTGAGTGTCTCAACCACACACTCTCGGTACCATCTAAACAGTGAGTACAAGCTTTGGCACCTTTTGTACTATGGCCCGATAGGTTACCAAGGGCAGGATAATCATTTATGGTGCAGAACAATAAGGAGCGCAGAGTGAAGTTCTCTCGTTTGTATGCATCCCATACCTGTACCCCTTCGTTCCACAGTACTTTTAGATCTTCCACCAACGGTGCTAGGAACACATCCATATCATTCCCAGGTTGTTTTGGCCCTTGGATAAGTATCGATAGCAAAATGTACTTTCGCTTCATACACAAAAAAGGAGGAAGGTTATAGATGCAGAGAGTCACGGGCCATGTGCTATGTCAGCTGCTCATGCTACTGAAAGGATTCATTCCATCTGTACTCAGTACAAACCTTATATTCCTTGGTTCTGCACCGAACTTTGCAAACCTCCTATCGATGTTTCTCCACCGCGTGGAATCAGCAAGGTGTCTTATCATTCCATCCTTCTTGCGCTCCTCCGAGTGCCAACGCAGCAGTTTTACCTCCTTTGGATTTGCAAAAAACCTTTTCAAACGGGGAATTATAGGAAAATACCATGCCACCTTAGCAGGAGGTCCTTTCTTCGCCTCTGTTCCCTCGCCATCATCTGATTGATTGTTGCGTTTGTATCAGGATGCGTTGCACACCGGACATACATGCATGTTTGCATACTCTTTACAGTAGAGGATACAGTCGTTCGGGCATGCATGTATTCTTTCTACTTCCATTGCCAATGGACAAAGAACCTTCTTGGCTTTATACGTGGTTTTAGGCAACTCATTTCCCTCCGGAAGCATGTCCGCTAAAAGACCTAGCAGCGCCGTGAAACTCTTGTCGGACCAACCGTTGCTTGCCTTCAATTTCAACAGTTCAAGCACGGCCGACAACCTCGTGTACTTGCAGCCCGTGTACAAAGGTTTCTCTGAGTCCTCCATCAAGCCACGGAATTTAACATACTCTCTCTCATCATAGTTCTCTTCTACATCGCGAAGCATCTGATCCAGATTATCATCGTGCAACCTATCCGAATCCGAGCCAAAATCGACATCAGCCGGCGGCATGTCATTCACTTCACCGGCGATGTCATCCGGGGGCATATCATTCACTTCACCGGCGATGTCATCCGGCGGCATATGATCATTCACTTCGCCATGACTGGTCCAACACGTATAATCCTTTTTGAAACCCCTCCGAATCAAGTGCGCTTCAATTTGCCCTCGGTTCTTAAACATCTTCAAATTCTCGTAGTCAGTGCATGGACAGCACATATATTCCACCCCCTTATTCAACATATCCTCCTCGGCGGCTCTTATAAAAGCAGAAACGCCATTAATGTACTCTTCACTCACACGGCTCGCGGCATACATCCAGCTTCGGTCCTACGTTACGTACATATATAACAACTTAGTATTAAAATCTAGATTAACTAATTATAACTACATATATACCGGCCACATTTATTATATTCAGACTTAATTTGCTAGCTCAATTCATATTACAAACACAACAGCTATTATATAACCAACAATTTTGCAAATTAACCATCTTCAATAACCACTCATGGATTATAGTACTTAGACCTAAATTGTAATGCAATTAAAGAAAAAATAAATTTCATTACTAACCATACCTACAGCAACCAGGAAAGTCTGAATCTTAATTCAAAGCTCAATCTCTGCCTCTTCCCACCAAATTAACTGGCCTGAAATCGCCTAGCTTCCTCCCGAGTGAAAAAGTGCGCAGCAGTGGCTAGATCTGGATCGAAATGAAGACAGATGCGGTCTGAGCAGCGCAATAAATGCCTTAGTCATTATCACAGACGGTTTTTAACTAAAAAACCGTCTGTGATAACCAGCTTATCACAGACGGTTTTTTATTAAAACCGTCTGTGATAAATATTATCATAGACGGTTTTTTATAAAAAACCGTCTGTCATAAGCTTCATACCAGAACGCTTCGTGCGTGTTTCGATGCCAGAACGGTTCGTGTTTCGATCGTCTAATTAACGTCTCTCGATCGTTATACGAAGCGTCTATATCATTAATGTTTGGGTATACGAACCGTCTGTGCTAAAGGTTAAATATGCGCGCCTAATCCAGGTCTCTTCTACGTACGTACAATACAATATACAATACAACATGGCATCTACTGTTCTTGTGATCATCTCCTTCCTCTCATCTGTTCATCAAGAATTGTTCGGCCGGAACCTTACACAGGCGGCCAGTAATTTGCATCTGGAGCAGCTTCTCCGCACCCGCCCTGCTCTCCTTCCCCGACTTTCTTGCATCCGTCAGCTTGACCTGATCCTCCGCCGTCGACGGAGGCGTCTCGCTGCCGCTCAAGAAAGGGAAACAGCCCTCACCCTGGTTCTTCTCCACAATGTGCGCAAAGCGGAAGAAGCTCTGCACGCATTGGAGAGACTGATGGATAGCCTTGCCGATCAAGCAAATACGGCAGATTCTGAGGAATCTTTTCATGCTATCCTCTACGACATTATGGATGCTGCTGATCATTTGCCCAGGCTGGAGGAGGAAGTGCTGGGGACAAGGGCAATCTTAACGGCGTTCGAGAATTTAGCGGCTGATCCTCCAAGTCCGCAAGTCAAAGAAGAAGCGTACGAAGCCCAAAGGATTACAATCTGGGAAACTCTTTACCTGTGCGACTTTTGTAATAAATTTGCCTCTAATTGAAATTAATAAATTTGCCTTTAATTTGTGATCTCTTGTCTCAGTCGTTCTGTAGTTAAGTTATTAGAAGCAATGTGTACTTATATATTAACCTCTGATCTAGAATATGACAGACAAAGGGACATCACAGACAGTGACGGTTCTTAACAACAACCGTCTGTGATAGTCTACACAACACAAACGGTTTTTAATAAAAAACCGTCTGTGATAATCCCAGATTATCACAGACGGTTTGTAATACACACTGTCTGTGATACTTTAGTATCATAGACGGTTCATCGGTAAGAACCGTTTGTGATACGTGTTTTCTCCGACGCCACCAACACAGACGGTGTCGAAATTAAAACCGTCTGTATTAGTGTCGGTCACAAACGGTTTTGTCAAACCGTCTGTGATTTGCCGTCTAGTATTAGGCTTTCTGTAGTAGTGCAAGAATTCAAATTTTGAAGTTACAAAATACCTTCCGAAACTCAAAAGTTTGATATTCAAATTTTGAATCCAAAATCTGAGACCAAGGTCAAAATTCCGGACTTCGAACTTGCCAGCCATTTCTTTTCTCTTTCTTCCCCTTTCCCTCTCTTGCGGCCGGGCCCCATGTTCTCTCTTCCTCCCTCCTGGCGCCCTACCGCCTCTTCCTCCATCTTCTTTACTCCTCCCGCCCAGGGGCGGAATTGGGCCCGTGGCAAGGTGGGCTCTAGCCTGGGGCGTGAGAAAATTTGTAGTATATAGCCCAGGTCAGCCCGGGGTATTATTCCTAGTATTCAGCCCAGGTAGCCCATATATATTTCATAATTTAGCACTAAGCCAGCAGCCCACCGATCCTCGCGCGGCCCACAGTCTTCACACAGCCCACCACTGCTCCACACGGCCCAAGTCTTCACGATTTCACGCGCTGCCTGCGGCGCTGGTCGCTCAAAGAAAACCCTAGCTAAACGCCTCGTCGCCAGCACAGCAGCAGCACAAGGCAGAAACCGACCTCCGCCTCCGCCGCACCGATCTAGCGCCGCTGCACCGCACCGCAGTCCGCACCGATCCAGTGCCGCCCCACAACCGGCCTCCGCCTCATCGCCTCCGCCGTCTCATCTGCGCGACTGCGCCGATCCAGCGCCGCCCCGCAACCGGCCTCCGCCTCGTCGCCTTCGCCGCTCATCTGCGCAACTGCGCCGATCCAGCGCCGCCCCGCAACCGGCCTCTGCCGCACTGCACTGCTCGTCGCCCACCCCACTCCCGGCCCGCCCCCTCCCGACGTCGCCCCGCCTCCCGGCCCGCCCCCTCTCGGCGCCGCCCCGCCTCCCGGACAGCGCCGCCCGGCGCCCAGCCCGCCCCCTCCGACAGCCGGCGCCGCCACGGCGCCACGCCTCCCACCTCCCGGCCAGTGCCGCTTGGCTCCCGGCCTACCCCCCTCCCGGTGTCGCCCCGCCTCGGCTCCTCCCAGCCAGCGTCGGTCGGCTCCCGGCCTGCCCGGCTGCCCCCCTCTCGGCGCCGCCCCGGCTCAGCGCCTCCCAGCCAGCGCCG
Source organism: Dendrocalamus latiflorus (assembly GCA_017311315.1). Lineage (NCBI taxonomy): Eukaryota > Viridiplantae > Streptophyta > Magnoliopsida > Poales > Poaceae > Dendrocalamus > Dendrocalamus latiflorus. The sequence continues at coordinate 32,059,781 of CM029628.1, forward strand.
GCCGGCTCCCGGCCTCCCAGCCCGCCCCCCTCCGGCCCTCCCGACGGCCAGCGCCACCCCGGCGCCCCTCCTCCAGTCCTCCTGACAGTGAAAGGAAAATATTTGACTGTTTTTCCCTTACTTCTGTAGGATGTTCTCGTGGATCATCTTTAAGTTGGCACATTTGCTTGAAAATTGCTCTTGATGCAGCAAGGTTCAAATTCTAAACTCTTGAATTTCCTGTATTTTTCCAGGTTACAATAAGGATAAAGAACACTAATCCAGGTCAATTTTGTAACCACAGAGGTTTGGAACACCTTCATGAGCACTGGCTGCACTGCAATCCATTGATTATTCACAGAGATATAAAATCATCCAATATACTTCTTGACTCAAATTTCAACGCGAAGGTATGCTCTGTGATCTCTGTACTTTATGCAACTGTACTTTTAGTGAACTTCTGATCATGCCTAAGGTTTTAGCAGCCTGTTATTGTGTTTTTTCTAGCAATGAATAAATGTATTCTGTATTTAGTCGAACTAATGGTGAACATGTGCATTTATGCAGTGAAAGTCCTTAATTTTGCTCTTCTACCCTACTCTATAATACACCAAAATTTTCTTTACTAAATCCACCCCCCTCAACCACCCCCACAGTCGTGCCTAATCTAAGTTCACCCAGATTTGTGTACCAAAGTAATTCAACTTCATACAAATGAATGGTCTGGATCTCTTCTCAAACCTTCTTCTCTTACTCATTGAAGATCCTAAGGCCAAAATTATCCGGATCATACACATCATTCAACCCAGAACCCACCTTGCGCCGCCGCCGCCTCCTCCTCCACCCCACCCCGCGCCGCGTCTCCCCACGTTCTCCACCACCACTCCTCCTCCCTCGCGTCCTCCCCCCTCCCCGCACCGCCGCGCGCTCGCCTCCTCCCCCCACCCCGCACCGCCGCCGCCTCCTCCTCCTCCCTCATTCAACCCAGAACCCATCTTGCGCTGCCGCCGCCACCTCCTCCTCCTCCCCACCCCGCGCTGTGTCTCCCCACGTTCTCCACCACCACTCCTCCTCCCTCGCGTCCTCCCCCCACCCCGCACCGCCGCCGCCTCCTCCTCCCCCTACCACTCCGCTGCGCCGCCTCCTCCTCCTCCCTCCTCCGTCGCTCCGTCCTCGCCTCCTCCTCCTCCCCCCGCTCCTCCGCTCGGTCGCCACCTCCCCCTCTCCCCGCTTCTCCGCTCCGCCACCGCCTCCTCCCACCCTCCGCGCCGCCGCCGCCTCCTCCTCCCCCCACTCCTTCGCTCCACCGCCGCCTCCTCCCCCGCTCCTCCGCTACACCGCCACCTCCTCCTCCCCATTCCCCGTCGTCTCCCTGGCACCACCGCTCTTTTTCCTTATCATCGCTGGGAATCGTGCATGCGTGAATCGCCCACACCCCTAGGCCCCCACGCGCTGTGCAAGCCGCTAGGGTTTCGAGGAGGCCGCCTCCGCGATGGCGACTATGTCGCTGCGGCCGAGCAAGCGGGCGGAGGTGCGACGCAGCCGCTACAAGGTCGCGGTGGACGCGAAGGAAGGCCGCCGCCTTCGCGAGGACAACATGGTGGAGATCCGCAAGAGCCTTCGCGAGGAGAGCCTTCTGAAGAAGCGTGGTGGCGGGCCCCACTCCTCCATGCTGCAGCAGAAGGTTTGATCCTCTACTTACTCTCTCGCTCGTTCGTCCCCGATCTGATTGGTCTTCTAGGGTTTGTGGCTGGGCAGTCTCAATCTGATGGTTTCGGATCTGTTTTGTCTCTGTACGCGTGTGCAGTTGGGGGGCTTGCCGGCTATGGTGCAGGCGATGCTCTCTTGTGACAAAGGCCTAAGAAGTCTAATAACAGGGCAGTAAGTCATCCAAGAGGAACCTCCCTTCTTGGATGGGGTCTAAATATGGCGAGGACAATTCAGGCAAGAAGAAGCATACGGAGACCCACGAGAAGACCCAGAAAGGGCCCTATTTCTCCAAATTTTTGGTACTTATCTAGAGCCCTCTGCCTACAATTGGATGTATATTGTTCTGTTTGTATGTATAACTGAGGTGATTGTTTGGGCAGGATGGGGTCGTCTTTGTGCTATCAGGGTTCATGAACACTTAAGCAGCACATTGCGCTCCCAAGCGTTGGATACGGGAAATGTGATGGCATACATAGCTCTCTGGAAACTATAGTCAACAGTTGTTTTGATATATACATGTCTAGAGTACGTGGACATTGGCTTCTATTGTAGCAGCAGGGCATGAGTTGTGATTAGGAAGGAATACTGAGGGATAATGGCATTCAGAATTGAACCCAAGTGACGAAATAGATGGCAAATTGAGACTTTTATATGCTGTTGTGTAATTGTGTTCAGGCTATTTCAAAGAACAACTTAGTTTTGTCCATGTATGAAATGTGCTAAATAAATGCTAGGCTAAAATCTTTCAGTGTGTGGTGTGCCTATCTCAGCCAGAGCCAACATGAAGGGAGAAATTCCAAGCAACACAAGTATCTCAGTATGTGATTGGGTTATTGTGAGTTCAATACTATATGTATACTTCCAAATGTCAAGCCTCATCTCCAACTTTTCTTGATTGCATCTCATAATTATACTACTAGCAACTGATGATCCTGTAAAAACATCTTTTTTGGGGTCCCAAACTGATCAGTATTGTGCAACTAATACACTTACTCACAGTGACAAGTTCGATCGTTTCCTTGGTTAGATGTACATAAATCACTTTGACAATTCAAATGAACTGTTTACATTGTTGATCTTTATTTGAAGTTTTGCTTTCATGTGAGCTTCATATTAACAGGTTGCTACGATGGTCTTGCAAGGTATGCATCTCTCGAGTCTTACTGTTTATTTTATTTGACTCAATTTTTACACGAAAAGTATGTAGAACTGTTGTATGTCTTACCCTTTTAGTTTCATTTCTTGCATAGAATATGGAAAGACACATCTGTATGTACTCAAGTTTTGGAGAGACACAGTGGTGCAATTACTTTTGCCAGCTTTATCAATAAAGGTTACCTTGCTGGCTTGCTCAAAATATTTAGTATTAGTTTATTAATGCTATGAGGGCATTTCTTTTGTTAATTACTTTTCCCATCATTGTCACAATGTCAAGATTTGTATATTTTTAAGTGATTAACTTGGATAATGTTATCCCAGGAGTTGAAACTGAAGGCAATTTGCATGTAGTGACTGGCTCAAAGGATAGGTCATTGCGCCTATTCAAGGTAAAGATACTCTTTTCAATTTTATTTCCAAGACTTGTTTATTTACATTGTAATATTTTTCTTATTATCTTACATTATGCTGTGCACTCCTGAAGTTTGATACATCAGTCACTATTGGCTACGCGAAGCGGATCAGGGCTTACAAAATTCTTCCTGGGCACGCATCATCTGTTCAAAGTATTGCTGTAGACCCTTCCAGAGATACAGTAATGATCACTTGATCTGTTCTTCCACAGCAACGTTGGGTGATACTTATTTTGTCCTCAGTTCCTTTTAACCTATTTTTTGGTACCTAGATATGTTCTGGTTCCTGGGATAGCACAATCAAGCTGTGGGCGGTTGAAGGATCTGAAGAAGATGGTGACGATGTCTCGGGGAAGAAGAGAAGGATGAATTCTGATTCCTCTGGACCCCAAGAGTCTCATTTAGAGGTTACTTTCTAATCCAAGTTCTTTGGTGTTATTAGCGTAGTGCCAAGGCTGTAAAGCCTATGTATCTGTTGATTGATTTGAGTTAGGAAATCAAGTTTTTTCACTGCCTTTTCATGTGTGTTGGTTTTTTCCCTCTTGGGGTGGGGAGCTATGGTGATAAAGAGTGTGAATACTCCGCAAAGTGAAAAATGGTTTGGTTCTTGTTCAAGTCATAAACCACTCTTTACCTTTTTATAGTGCTCTATCTGGGACTAGACCAATCAATTTCAATTAAATCCTGCTGATCTCACAGTTTTGATCCTGTTGTACTCCAGGGTTCAGCCACTTCAACACTTCTGGGACATACACAATGTGTTTCTGCTGTTGTCTGGCCTGAGCAGCAAACAATACATTCAGCATCTTGGGATCATTCTGTTCGGCAGTGGGATGTTCAGACAGGGAAAGAAACATGGAATATGGTATGCAAAATATATGTATATGTTGCAATTATGCAGTGAACTCTTATCTATTTGGTTTCAATATACAAAGCGGTGGTTTCCTGTTCTTGCTTGAAAAAATTCTATATATTGCAAAAAGATGCATGAACAATATGCTGTTCTCATGCTAACATAGCAGAAGAGAAGGAAACAGCTTTTTTATGCTAATTGATTGGCATCTGCAGCATTATGTGCGATCTTTTGCAAGAAGCAAAATAGAGAGAAAATCAGCACCAAATTGTTGTGTTGCTGTTGGATGAGCTACTTCAAGAGGATATAAAATGAAAACAAATTACCTCACATAAATTTAACATTGATTAACAGTCATACTCTCACTTAAATAGTTGTAGAGGTAAAGGTGCTATGATCCATATGGAATTCTTTTTTGGCCTTATTATTAAGAAAAGATAAAAAAAAATCAGGCCACGTCATTTAGTATTTTTGTGGCCAGAGTAGACAGCGAAGAGAAAAAAAGGATTAGCTGGCAATTTTTCCTTTTAACTTAAAAATCTTTGTACTTTATAGCTATTACAATTTACAAGTATAGGTTAACTGTTATGGGCTGATTATTGATTATTTTGCAGTCACCTTACTTTCAGTCTTTCACTCACATTGTTCTTGATACATCTAACTGGTTCTAACATTTGAATGCATGATTATAGGTGGGAGAATCCATTAATGGGATGGACATCTACTGGGGATCCATACGCTAATGTTGGTGAAGCGGGACTTACATTTGACAGTGCAGAGTCAGCAAAGGCATTTGCTGAAAAACATGGATGGGAATATGTGGTGGGTCTTTCCTCCCCCCCTCTGATAGATAATATCGAGTTAGCGAATCAGATATTCTATTCAGGAGTCAGGACTACTACTTCAGGAATATAGGGAAAGATCGAAGCAGGATTTAATTGCACACTTGTTTGAACATGTAGGATCATTCGATTCTTGATTCTTTCTAATTTATTTAAAAGTTTATATGGGGAATGGACAAATGGTCTGCTTAAGTGTCCAAGCTTGATTTGGTCCATGTATAAGTGGAGATAGACTTCACACTGGTCTATGTAGTATAAATATCCAGTAATAGTGAATTTTGTTTGTTGATAGATCAATTACCAAATAATAGGAACTGCTCTGCTGTTACCTGTTAATGATAATTCTGTACTTACGTCATGTATTGTTCGACGAGAAGAGCCGCGTGCTGGACCCGTAGAGGATGATCCGGGCATACGCGCAGTTGGTGGCGACGCTCAACCTGCTCCGAGCGTTCGCGACGGGAGGCTATGCCGCCATGCAGCGCGTCACGCAGTGGAACCTCGATTTCATGGATCACAACGAGCAGGGAGACAGGTAAGAAACAAAATTTCGCCTTGCCCTACGATTTTTAGCAGCACTTTTGCTGTGGAGGGTGTTAAGTCGGTGTCGTGTTGAAATATCTCAATGCTGAATTTCTTCCACATATTTCCTTATCATGATAAGGGAAGAGCTGGTTATAAGTTGCTGGTGATAGCAGAAATTCGCCTCATTTGGTATTAATGTCTCCACCCCGCGATACCCGTCTCCACCCGAGCGCGCCCTCCGCGCCCAATCCCGCGCCTCTCAGCCGGACGCCACCTCTCCTCCTGATTTCCCCTTTCCAAAAACAGATCTTCGAAAAACAGAAACAATCACATCACAATACGCAATCATCGCCACCCGTGGAAGAAAGGGTAGTAAGGGCGTGCAGAGGAGGAGGACGAGGATGCGGCGCCATCGACAAGCCATGCCGTTCCGCCCCACGGAGGCCACCGTGCGGCGCCAGATGTAGAAGAACCCCGGCACTAGCAGAAACACGGTGTCGAAAACGACCGCTGACTGTGGCCGTTCCGACATCTGCTGCTCCGTCGCCTCAGCAACGCCGGCGCCGCCGTCCATGATTGCCTCTCTCGGTTCATCACCAGCAGCAGGGTACATACCAAGTCTTAATCATATCAGAATGCAGCGCGCGTCGAGTATGGCGACGGAGGCGCAATACAACTTTATGTCGCGCTATCAAGGGGTGTATCAAGACAAACGACAAGAATTTTGGCCAAACCAAAGAAAGAAGTAGATGCCTCAGGGAAGAGCACCAAAAATATTGTGTATAAAGACGTCCTAGCATGGTGATGTGGTAAGTAAATAGTCCACAAACACCTATTTCCTTACTGTGTTTCATATTTCTTTATGTGACAAAAATGTTTGTTTTCTTTGTAGCCTCAAGTTTAAACAATGTGGGGATGGAGAAAGTCGTCGGTGGGTGAGTCCAATGATGTTGTCGCCTCCTCAAAGGATCAGTCGTTATATGACATTTATTATGTGACAAAAATATTTGGTTATACAATATATGAGACGTGAATCTTAATGAATCTGATTGTTCATTTTATTTTTTACAAATTTTATCTTGTTTTGTATTTTACCGTAGCGTTAGCACGGGCACACTACTAGTAATGTTAGTTGATCTATGGAAGTACTCCCATTTGTCAAACTCTTGACATTATTTTTACTGTTGTGTCTCTGAAATGCAACCTTGACCATTGGGTTATCATTATATATTTCTAAAAATTATGGAAGTACTTCTATGGACAATTAAATTATTCAATTTGTGACCATTTATATACTTGTGCAATTAGCTAATTATGATATACTTTTGTTATATCGTGGTATGGGTATAAATTGGCGTTAGTTTTAAGTTGTTAGAGTTCAGCCCGGGGCATAGCCAAATCATGGTTCCGCCATTGCTCCCGCCCGACAACCATCCGGCTTCAATGCCGTGCCTACGTGCGCCCTCCTCTCCCTCTGTGCCCTAGCCACCGCGCCCTACCCACCTCGCCTGCACCCTTAGCCGCCTAACAGCCGCGCCACGCGCTGCACTCGCCGCCCACGTGTGGGCGTACGATGCCGCCGCCCGGCGTTCACTCTGCGTTGGTCCCAGCTCCACACGAGTGCCCCCGCCGCTCCTATGGCTTCCGGCGAGGTCCGACCGCACCAAAATGCGCCCCTAGCACCTCCTTTTTCCCCTCCTCGCTAATTGGACTCTGGTGCCCTGAACTCGCCAAACGCTGCCTCCTCACCAAGATCGGCCGCCACCCCTCCTTCCGACGCCGTTTCCTCCTCGGGCAACCTCCCTCCAATTCCTATCCGTGGGAGCACCCACACACCACCCCAAAGCTTCCCTCATAGCCGGCCAATGTCGTCTCCTGCTTGAGCGACCCCTCCACGGCACCCTCACCCCGCCCCCACGGCTCCCGTCGCTGGCTCTCCTCGATCATGCCCCAGCTCCTCTGACCACCGAGGTGAGTCCCCCTTGACCCTATTATGCTCAAGATCGCCCCTCTTCCTCCTCTTTACCCTACGGCCGCTGCAGCCCCGCGCTCCCCTTGCACTCCGGCCGCCGGAACCGCCACCTGCCTGCCGTGGCTCCTTTCGGCCGAAGCCATCACATCCCTTGGTCCAAACCTCCTTCCAGGGTTCCATTTTGGCCAATCCCGGAACCTCCTCGGTCGGCTCTCGCCGTCGCTATCGTTGTCGGCCGCCTGCCCTTGCCTCCCCTGTTTCTGGCCGATGCACCCCCCCCTCTGTTCTTCCTTGGGCCTTCTATTCCTCCCTTTTCTATCCCTGACTGGTGGGCCCAACTAGTTAAGAGTAACTATTGCTGTATATCTCCTGTATTCCTTCAATACATGACTATTTTTTTGAATTTCAAACATAAATAAGTATTCAAATGAGCCATTTTGATAAAATATGGTTTGAAAATAATGATGGGAATAAAATTTTAATTATGAGGTTAAGTTAAAAGGCTGATACACATTAAATGGAAAACTTAAATTTTATTTCAGAATTTAAATTTACTGATAATAATCAAGAATATTTAATATACCATTAATTCAGTACAATCTTAAAAGAGGACTCAATTAAAATAATTTTTGCCAATATAAATGAAGTCAATAAAGTATGTACTACAATTAACTAGTAGATCTTATCTTGAAAAAATACTTTGTTTAAAAGTTAGTTACTGTAGAAAAGTCGAAAAGTAGTTTTTAGAAGCTAAAAATAACAGGGTCTAGTTGAGGGCAACCGCACAAAGAAGCCAAGCTAGCAAATAGTGCGTGCATGATGTTCTTGATTTGGTAGCAAACACGTGCCTAGCTCGATTTGCTGTAGCATGCAACAGCCAAGTAGCCGACGGAGGAGGTAGAGAAGAGCAGACCGATGAAGAAACAGGACGTACAGAACTTGCAATAGAATCAGTGTCTAGATGGTTGTCCGGAGATAGTTAGCCGGCCTGTTTGATATGGCTACTGTTTATAGTTTTTAGTTGAAATTTTTGAATTTTAGCTTTTTACGATAGAAATTACGGAGAAAGATATTCGTTTTTTATTTTGGTTGATATAAATATTGGGCTTTTAATGTGTACTATAATTAACTTGTAGATTCTATCTTAAAAAATACTTTATTTAAAAATAAGTTAGATATTATAAAAAACCAAAAATCGTTTTTTAGAAGCCGTTAAAGAATACGTCCTGATACTAGCTTGCAATGGTACAGTGCGTGTCTTTGGTCAGCAACTTCGCTTTCCCTTGATGTATGGTACAGTACATCATTCCGTTGTTTCTTTAATTTAAATGAAAAGGTAAGCGACGATGGTTACTTCTTGCCTCGATCTTTGTCGGTGCTAAAAAAGAAAAGATTATGGTTGTCATGTAGGATAAAGATCAAAGAGCATGCATGCGTGGCATCTTTTCTTTGTCCAAAGAGACCAACGGAAAATGGAACACCGGAAAACATGTGAAGCTCAAAAATCTCTGGGCCCAAGCCCAGGCACATGCAAAGTTGCAAACGTGGCCAGCAGGCCCAAGAATAGGAAAGAGAATAGGCTCCAGCAGTCCTGGCCAAATAGATTGTCCGACATGACATGATATGTATTTAGATAGAATATAATCTAATTAGATTTGATATGGCTAATCTGAATAAGTTATCGTAGGGTACAATGCTAGTCCACATGCTTGCACTCCGATCTAGGTACGGAGAGAGGTCAGGATCAGTCCGGACACGCTTAGCCACAAGTTTTTTGTCAGTTATACGTAAATTTACTGTCAGTCATAAGTATTTTTATTACCAGTCGTAAGTAATTTTACTATCAGTCACAAGTATATTTATTGTCAATCATAAGTAATTTTACTGCCAAATCACCCGTCTGCATTCAGAAAAGTGCAATAACCCTAACATAAGTAATTTTATTGCTAATCGTAAGCAATTTTATTGTACTACCACAAAAGAGTTATTGTACTTTTCTAAGCAGATCTGTGCTACCACAATACTGTGTGTACCATGCCGGACCGGACCGCCGTGCTGAGATGCCAGCCCAAGCATGGTACACCTGGTCGGGCTAGGCCAACATGACCTATTTATTATTCGTGCTGTGCCGTGTCTGGAACGGACCAACAGTACCGTGTGTTAGGCTGACACGGTTGGTTATGCCTATTTGGACAGGTCTGGGCTCCAGTAGTACCTCATGCTAATTCTACATCCAACTAATTAATCAGATGCAGAGATGATACCGGCCAAATTAGAGGCTGCTAGTGGTCCTCTGTCGATGCGGCACCCTGTATTGTGGTGTGTAGATAATGCTAGTCTAAAATAAAGCGGTTTTGGTAGAACATTGGAAAACGTTTACTACAACCGGTAGAATTCCGTTGTTATCTCGACTAGAAGGTTTAAATATAATTTTAAATTTTAACTATAACTAGCATTCGTTTCATATAAGTTCTCTTTGTATTTTTAAGGATTATAATCCCTCCTTTTCTAGGTAGACATCATTTTAAAATTAATGTGTGCAGTTAAAATTTTGAGACTTTAACTACTAATATAAATGATATTAGTAGTTTTTTTATCAAAAGTATTTTCTTAAGATTATCTTTCTATAATTTTGACCCACATGTAATTGGAAAAGGTAATATTAAAAGTGTGTACCAGGACTTATGGATGTTTTTAGATTATACTACATCTGTTCGTTTTTATATGTCCTTTCAGAACATCCATGAGGTCTGAAATAAACACATATAACCATTATTTTATATTAAATTAGGAGGGAATTACATCTCACTTCTAATTTATTATTCAGACAAAGTGTATTTTTCTTTTTCGGTTTTTCCTCGAGATCACCATCCTTCCTTTAACAATTGGCATCTAGTAACAATACAAACTCCTCCCTTTACAAATCCAGTTCGAGTTGAACTCAGGCCATTAATTATGCAAGGATGGATGAGTTAGATTTAAGGCAAATTAGGGAAAATTGCAATTACCACCCTAAAGTCAACTTTAGTTTGATTTACCCTTTAAGTATTTTTGTGACGGATACTCCACATAAGTACAATTTCAGATGATGTGGACTTCGTGGCTGCTATGAATAAGGTGCAAAGCGGTTACCCTCACCCATGTCATAAACTTCCAACTGTTCAACCCAGATCGATGTAGATCAAACCACATTAAACTACTTGGGTGTTCATCTCTAGCTCAATGCGAGCTAGGGTACCGCAGCACCGGAGCTAGGATGTGGCAAGGGACTGAAGAGGGAAACACTAGTCGACCTGCCTACACTACCCAAGGGCTTTACAAGAGTTTGTTATATCTGACTAGGCACACCACGGAGTCCACGTCAACGAAAAGAGAAAAGTTGCTCCAGGGGAATATCAAACAATTATGCACTTGTGGGTGGGATTCGTCACAAATATACTTGTTGTTGGAGGGTGGTGTTTAATCAAACTCAGGTTGACTTATAGCGTATTTGCAACTTTCTTGAAAAATTAATTATGATATCTATGCATCTATTAATTAGCTTATATGTTGCTTAATTAAGTTATGTAAAAAGAAAAAGACGCGCCAAATTCGAAGACTGAATACTCAAAATTTTGTACGAAGAAGCATAAATATACCGATCTTTTACTCGTTCAATGCAGGAATGCATGCATGTAGAGTTTAAAGACTCACACTTGTATGAGAGGGGACGACATGTTTATATCGATGCAAAATTGCAAATTAATTTGCGAGTCTCGACTCTTCACCATAGTTGTAAAAATCAAACGGTTGATCGAACCGATCAACATACCGGTTCAATAGCTCACCAGTTGAACCGTTACACTACTACAGAAAGGCTAATAGTAGACGCCAAATCACAGACGGTTTTGTGAAACCGTCTGTAATGTACACTATTACAGATGGTTTTAATTTGAAGGCCGTCTGTGGTATTTGTGTCGACTATCACAGACGGTTGTTGTTAAGAACCGTCTGTGAATGTTCACAGACGGTTTTTAACAAGAACAGTCTGTGATGTCCCTTTGTCTGTCATATTCAGATTCAGAGGTTAATATATAAGTACACATTGCTTCTAATAACTTAACTACAGAACTACTGAGACAAGAGATCACAAATTAAAGGCAAATTTATTAATTTCAATTAGAGGCAAATTTATTACAAAAGTCGCACAGGTAAAGAGTTTCCCAGATTGTAATCTTTTGGGCTTCGTACGCTTCTTCTTCGACTTGGGGACTTGGAGGATCAGCCGCTAAATTCTCGAACGCCGTTAAGATTGCCCTTGTCCTCTGCACTTCCTCCTCCAGCCTGGGCAAATGATCAGCAGCATCCATAAGGTCGTAGAGGATAGCATGAAAAGATTCCTCAGAATCTGCCGTATTTGCTTGATCAGCAAGGCTATCCATCAGTCTCTCCAATGCGTGCAGAGCTTCTTCCGCTTTGCGCACATTGTGGAGAAGAACCAGGGTGAGGGCTGTTTCCCTTTCTTGAGCGGCAGCGAGACGCCTCCGTCGACGGCGGAGGATCAGGTCAAGCTGACGGATGCAAGAAAGTCGGGGAAGGAGAGCAGGGCGGGTGCGGAGAAGCTGCTCCAGATGCAAATTGCTGGCCGCCTGTGTAAGGTTCCGGCCGAACAATTCTTGATGAACAGATGAGAGGAAGGAGATGATCACAAGAACAGTAGAATCCATGTCGTATTGTATATTGTATTGTACGTACGTAGAAGAGACCTGGATTAGGTGCATATTTAACCTTTAGCACAGACGGTTCGTATACCCAAACATTAATGATATAGACGCTTCGTATAACGATCGAGAGACGTTAATTAGACGATCGAAACACGAAGCGTTCTGGCATCGAAACACGCGCGAAGCGTTCTGGTATGAAGCTTATGACAGACGGTTTTTTAATTAAAAACTGTCTGTGATAATGACTGAGGCATTTATTGCGCTGCTCAGACCGCATCTGTCTTCATTTCGATCCAGATCTAGCCACTGCTGCGCACTTTTTCACTCGGGAGGAAGCTAGGCGATTTCAGGCCAGTTAATTTGGTGGGAAGAGGCAGAGATTGAGCTTTGAATTAAGATTCAGACTTTCCTGGTTGCTGTAGATATGGTTAGTAATGAAATTTATTTTTTCTTTAATTGCATTACAATTTAGGTCTAAGTAATCCATGAGTGGTAATTGAAGATTGTTAATTTGCAAAATTGTTGGTTATATAATAGTTGTTGTGTTTGTAATATGAATTGAGCTAGCAAATTAAGTCTGAATATAATAAATGTGGCCGGTATATATGTAGTTATAATTAGTTAATCTAGATTTTAATACTAAGTTGTTATATATGTACGTAACGTAGGACCGAAGCTGGATGTATGCCACGAGCCGTGTGAGTGAAGAGTACATTAATGGCGTTTCTGCTTTTATAAGAGCCGCCGAGGAGGATATGTTGAATAAGGGGGTGGAATATATGTGCTGTCCATGCACTGACTGCGAGAATTTGAAGATGTTTAAGAACCGAGGGCAAATTGAAGCGCACTTGATTCGGAGGGGTTTCAAAAAGGATTATACGTGTTGGACCAGTCATGGCGAAGTGAATGATCGTATGCCGCCGGATGACATCGCCGGTGAAGTGAATGATATGCCCCCGGATGACATCACCGGTGAAGCGAATGACATGCCGCCGGCTGATGTCGATTGTGGCTCGGATTTGGATAGGTTGCACGATGATAATCTGGATCAGATGCTTCGCGATGTAGAAGAGAACTATGATGAGAGAGAGTATGTTAAATTCCGTGGCTTGATGGAGGACTCAGAGAAACCTTTGTACACGGGCTGCAAGTACACGAGGTTGTCGGCCGTGCTTGAACTGTTGAAATTGAAGGCAAGCAACGGTTGGTCCGACAAGAGTTTCACGGTGCTGCTAGGTCTTTTAGCGGATATGCTTCCGGAGGGAAATGAGTTGCCTAAAACCACGTATAAAGCCAAGAAGGTTCTTTGTCCATTGAGAATGGAAGTAGAAAGAATACATGCATGCCCGAACGACTGTATCCTCTACCGTAAAGAGTATGCAAACATGCATGTATGTCCGGTGTGCAACGCATCCCGATACAAACGTAACAATCAATCAGATGATGGCGAGGGAACAGAGGCGAAGAAAGGACCTCCTGCTAAGGTGGCATGGTATTTTCCTATAATTCCCCGTTTGAAAAGGTTTTTTGCAAATCCAAAGGAGGCAAAACTGCTGCGTTGGCACTCGGAGGAGCGCAAGAAGGATGGAATGATAAGACACCTTGCTGATTCTGCGCAGTGGAGAAACATCGATAGGAGGTTTGAAGAGTTCGGTGCAGAACCAAGGAATATAAGGTTTGGACTGAGTACAGATGGAATGAATCCTTTCAGTAGCATGAGCAGCGACATAGCACATGGTTCGTGACTCTCTGCATCTATAACCTTCCTCCTTGGTTGTGTATGAAGCGAAAGTACATTTTGCTGTCGATACTTATCCAAGGGCCAAAACAACCTGGGAATGATATCGATGTGTTCCTAGCACCGTTGGTGGAAGATCTAAAAGTACTGTGGAACGAAGAGGTACAGGTATGGGATGCATACAAACGAGAGAACTTCACTCTGCGCTCCTTATTGTTCTGCACCATAAATGATTATCCTGCCCTTGGTAACCTATCGGGCCATAGTACAAAAGGTGCCAAAGCTTGTACTCACTGTTTAGATGGTACCGAGAGTGTGTGGCTGAGACACTCACGCAAAACCGTCTACATGCGTCACCGCCGGTTCCTTCGGAGGGCTCACCCATACCGTAAGATGAAGAAACAATTTGACGGAGAGAAGGAAGACGGTTCAGCTCCAAGGCATTTAAGGGGACACGAGGTTTATGATATGGTTAAGGATTTAGATGTTGTCCTCGGAAAGGGACGTAAATTGAGGGCTCATGAGAAGAACACCTGGAAGAAGAGATCAATATTTTGGGACTTACCTTATTGGGAGTACCTAGATGTTCGGCACTGCATCGACGTCATGCACGTAGAAAAGAATGTGTGCGATAGCTTGATTGGTCTCTTACTGAACATCCGTGATAAAACAAAGGACGGTGTCAACGCACGGCTTGACTTGGCTGACATGGACATCAGGCCGGAGTTAGCACCGACAAGCACTGATAATGGACGAACGTACCTTCCCCCTGCGTGTTACACTCTGTCCAAGGCTGAGAAAACAGAACTGTGACAGTGCTTGCATGGTGTCAAAGTTCCGTCTGGTTACTCCGGCAACGTGAAGAAACTTGTTTCGATGCAAGATTTGAAGTTAAATGGCATGAAGTCTCATGATTGTCATGTGCTGATGACACAGATGCTCCCTATTGCAATTAGAAATATTTTGCCGATCAAAGTCCGAGAGACAATCATGAGGCTATGTTATTTCTTTAACACAATTGCTCAGAAGGTCATCGACCCCGAAGGACTAGATGCTCTGCAGGACGAGGTGGTGATGACTCTATGTCACCTTGAAATGTATTTCCCTCCTTCGTTTTTCGATATCATGGTCCATCTCATTGTTCACGTTGTGTGGGAGATAAAAATGTGCGGGCCCGTATTCCTACGTAGCATGTACCCATTTGAGAGGTTCATGGGAATTCTCAAGTCCTACGTACGGAATCGTTCTCGGCCGGAGGGCAGCATCGTCGAAGGTTATGCAAGCGAAGAGGTCATTGAGTTTTGTGTCGATTATATGGCTCAGATTCAACCGATAGGTGTCCCTCAATCTCGTCATGAGGGGAGGCTGAAGGGTCTCGGGACTATCGGAAGGAAAGCAATCACTCCAAATATGGACACGTATACTCAAGCCCATTTCACGGTGTTGCAACACATGACTGAAGTGGTGCCTTATGTGGACCAGCACAAGGATGTGCTTCGGCAACAGAATCCGGAGCAGCCGGATGTTTGGATCATGAGGCAACACAACCGTGGGTTCAACCAATGGTTGAAGGAGCAAATCGCTAGGAGCTCGCCGAGTGAGACGCTGACATGGTTGGCAAAAGGGCTTTACAGTTGTGACATGGCAAGGATATGACATAAATGGGTACACATTCTATACGCAGTCTCAGGATGTCAAGAGCACTAACCAGAACAGCGGTGTCCGCATAGATGCATTCAGTACCGATGGGTCGAGAAACTCGTACTATGGCTTCATAGAAGAGATTTGGGAGCTCGACTATGTGGTTTTCAAGATCCCCATATTTCGCTGCCGTTGGGTGCATCTCCCACAGGTGAAGGTTGACAAGTACGATGTCACGACCGTGGACCTCCAACGTGTCGGGTACAAAGACGAACCATTCGTACTCGCCAATCAAGTTGTTCAAGTTTTCTATGTAACCGACCCGGCAAATAAGAAACGCCGTGTAGTTCTTCATGGAAAAAGGAGAATTGTCGGAGTGGAGAATGTAGTGGACGAGGAGGAATACAATCAATTTGACGAGTTACCTCCTTTTGGAAATGGCATAAGGGTCGACGATGAACAACGTGACGAAACTAGTTACGTACGCATTGATCATGATGAAGGGCTAATTTTTAAAGGAAATAAGTAAGTACAATAAGAATGTATATGTGCAAATGTGTGACAATTTTGAGATGTATATGTGAAAATGTGTGATGTAGTCAATTTTGAGATGCATATGTGAAAATGTGTGACAAAATGTATATGTGAAAATGTGTGATGTAGTCAATTTTGAGATGTATATGTGAAAATGTGTGACAAAATGTATATTTGAAATTGTGTGATGTAGTCAATTTTGAGATGTATATGTGAAAATGTGTGACAAAATGTATATGTGAAAATGTGTGATGTAGTCAATTTTGAGATGTATTTGTGAAAATGTGTGACAAAATGTATATGTCAAAATGTGTGACAAAATGTATATGTGTATTGGCATTTATGTATATGTGATGTATTTGAGAATGACAAAATGTATCAAGAAATACACTGTGTGAATGCAGCTGGTTGGTGTTGTATATGAATGCAGCTGTTTGGTGGTTGATATCAATGCTGTGTAGTTATTGGTGTTGTCGTAATAATAACAGCCGGGAAGGGCTTATCACAGACGGTTCTAAACTTAGAACCGTCTGTGATATCATATTACAGACGGTTCTATGTTTAGAACTGTCTGTGATATATACTATCACAGACGGTTCTAAGTTTATAACCGTCTGTGATATGATACTATTACAGACGGTTCTAAGTTTAGAACCGTCTGGGATATGATATCACAGACGGTTCTAAGTTCAGAACCGTATGTGATAATCTCTCCATATATACCCTCTCGCTAGGGTTTCCCGTGTGCGCTGCAGTTATTCGATCTAGATCTAAATCCTGAGCCCGTCGTCGCTGCCGCCTCCCCGAGCCCTTGCCGGCCGCCTCCCCGGACGAAGACGTCGTCGTAGCCTCCTCCTCCTCCGTCGCCGCCTCCCCGAGCCCGTCGCCTCCTCCTCCTCCGTCGCCGCCGCCTCCTCCTGCTCCGTCGCCGCCTCCCCGAGCCCGTGCCTCCTCCTCCTCTGTCGCCGACGCCTCCTCCTGCGTCGCCGCCTCCTCCTCCTCCTCCGTCACCAAAACCCTAAGGTCATCAAATCCCTCCCCGAGCTTCATGCATACTGTTAGGGTTTAGGGTTGATGCTTGATGCTTCATACTTAGTGTTAGGGTTTAGGGCTTACTGTTAGTTGCTTACTGTCATGTATATGCTTACTGTTAGTTGCTTACTGTTAGTTGCTTACTGTCATGTATATGCTTACTGTTAGTTGCTTACTATCATGTATATGCTTACTGTTAGTTGCTTACTATTATGTATATGCTTACTGTTAGTTGCTTACTGTCATGTATATGCTTACTGTTAGTTGCTTACTGTCATGTATATGCTTACTGTTATGGTGTCTGCTTACTGTATATTCAAGTTTGTTATGCTTACTGAGATTGCCTGTGGGATTTACAGTTGCTCGATGATGATAAATTCATATACTGAGATTGGTTCATTCGGCCTTTGAGCTCTAATAGCTGTCGGTTCATGCAGTTTTCAGGGTATAGCATGTTATTAAATTGATCTGTTAGGATTTAATCTTGACAAGTTAAAAGACTAAATTATTGGGCAAAGTTAACTTGCATGGTCTTGATCTGTATGAATACTGCTGTCTGAATATATGCATGCTGAATATATCTTGAACTTCAGATTGTAGAGTTTGTATCTAGAGCTCAAAATACTGAATTCATTATTTGGCATAACCAATCAAGGAAGAGTATATGATTTAGTAGCGGGACGGCCAAGATTAATCTTGTGCAACCCTACAATTTGAGAGCACAAATTAACCAATTAAGGAAGAGTATATGATCAAAGGGCATAAAGCAAGTGACACACTCTAGTGTATCCGGTTCAATGAACCTGATACACTAGTTTGTGTCATTTGCTTCATAGAACTTTGTTTAGAGACCTTGTAGTAATAGTATATGCTACATAGACCTTCAAGGGGCATGAAGCAAGTGACACTCCAATGTGTCTTGTTCAACGAACTTGATACATTGGTTTGTCCATATCACCCCCTCCCTTCTCCCCATCCCCTCTACTCCTCTCCTCTATTCCAATTCAATATGATCACTTTCGAAGCATAGCATAGCATCCGAGCCAAAAAAACAGCAAATAAAGCAAGTGACATACTCTAGTGTTCCCGTTCAATGAACCGGATACACTAGTTTGTGTCATTTGCTTCATAGTAGTAATAGTATATGCCACATAGGCCTTCAAGGGGCATGAAGCAAGTGACACACTCCAGGCAATTTTATTACAAAAGTTCAAAAAAAAGGCATTCCCAGATTCTTAGGTGAGCAGCCGACATAGCCGATTTCTTCGGTGAGCGACTATCCATCTGCTTCTTCCCACTTCTTCTCTTCATCTCTGGTCTCTGGATCACGTACGCTAGTAGCGATGATTCGGTTAGATGAATCATCCCTACTGGCGTACGTGATCCAGGGACCAGAGTGAAGAGAAGAAGTGCGAAGAAGCAGATGGATAGTCGCTCAGCGAAGAAGTCGGCTATGTCGGCTGCTCACCGAAGAATCTGAATATCTTTTTTTTTTGCACTTTTGTAATAAAAGTCCCTTGAATTTTGCGGGAAAAAGGACTTGATACATTGGTTTGTGTGATTTGCTTCATAGAACTTTGTTTAGGGACTTTGCTATTTGGTTTATAGTATTAGCAACTAAAGTAGGTGCTAAGATAGGCACATCACCCCCTCTCTATGTCCATATCACCCCCTCCCTTCTCCCCCTCCCCTCTACTCCTCTCTTCCAATTCAATATGATCACTTTCTCATCTTATCTTAATAGACCCACAAAATGAGCAACATGTCACCCGCGCATTCTTCAACATCATCGCCGGAGGCGTCCGCTCCAACATCAAGACACCAAGGAAGAGGGCTATCAAAGAAGCCTGAGAGCCGACAGACCATCACAGCGGTAGACGCATCTGGGGTCCCTATCCTTCCTAAAAAAGCGGTAAACGCATTCCGAACCATGGTCGGCATAGTTGCACGAGAACGAATTGAGATCACATACAATTCGTGGAAGAACGTGCCTGACACTCGGAAACATGAGCTGTGGACCGAAATTTTGGCATCGTTCGAGTTCCCAGAAGAACACCTACACGCTGTGCAACAACAAACCTACAAAGCGGCGTGCAAAGCATGGAAGAACTTCAAGAGCACGCTTGTCAAGAAATACGTGGAGACGGACGAAACGCCTGTTCATAAATACCCATTCCTGGAACCACAATGGGAAGAGTTCAAGGCGATGAAAACGACCGAAGATTTCAAAAGTACAAGTGTGGCGCACAAGGCCCTCCAGGCAAAAAACACACACCCCCACAGACTTGGCACAGCTGGGTATGCGGGTAAAATCCCGCAGTGGAGGTTGGAGGATGAGCTGGCAGCTGCACAGGACATCGCCCCGCCGTTTTCCAATATCCCGGATGACCGCGCTCGAAATTGGCTTAGAGCAAGGTCATCTACAACGACATCGGAAGACGTCTCCTTTTGAAACCCTGCAGACCAGCAAGTGTCCCAGCGCCTGGTATGATATCGATAGAACTACGTAGCTTGTAATTACTCCACAACTTCGTATGAGTTGAAATGACATTTCGTGCTCTTGTAGGAAGAGCTGAGTTTTGAATCTACCCTGGGATCATTCCAGGGAACAAGGGAGAATGATATGCTCTCCGTGGCCCTAGGAAACAAGGAGCACCCGGGTCGTACGAGAGGCCTTGGGCTTTACGTTCCTTGGAAACATGGTTTCCAAGATGACTCCGAAATGTATCGGCGTAGGAAGAGAAACAAAGCCGAGCGTGACGCACAGCTACGAGAAGAGATCAAGGAATCTCTTAAAGAGGAGCTATTAGCTCAGATGGCTGATGTAATCAGAGATGAGGTGCGGAAGCAGACAGAAAGTCAGTAGGCCGCCACCGCCGCTGCTATGCTAGCTAGCCCACACAACCGTCCGAGTAGCTGCGCGTCCAATCCGACGCAAACCCAGTCCAAATTTCCTGTGGACGATATCCTGGTAATAATTTTTACCTCTCGAATGCTTGCTCCATTGGTAGGCCTATTCGAGTAGCTAATTTCGTATCGTTATGTAGGAGCCTACGAAGTGCAGGCTCCAAGTGAGATATGGCTCCATTCCCTTGTACGCTGCTTGGGGCCAGGCATATTCGTCGGGTAACGGGGCCATGGTGCACGGTCAAGCTTTAGCGCCAGGCTTCGCAAAAGTTAATGTGGATGGTGTGTATGTCAATTTTGAGGTGGTCCCGCTACCGAAGCCCCCCAACGACGAGATCGTGACTCTAGGACAGGCCATTGGAACATTCATCCAGTGGCCCAAAAGTGACATCTTCCTGGAGGCTTCTTCACCGGTGGCAGGACCAGAGCAACATGCACTGGTGCCATCTCCATTACAAGACCACTCGGTTCCACCACAGGATACTACACCGGTGCTATCTCCACGGGCCCTACTCTCCCCAGAGCAACTTGCACCGCTGCTACCTTCAAAGTCAACTTCCGTGAAGTCGACCTATAGCCAAGGCAGCAAGGCCAGCAAGAGCAAAGCAAAGAAGACCAATGATGATATTCCGTACCACCCTTTGGCCCGCAAATTCGTGCTTGGCGAGCCATTGCTCGAGCAAAAAGACCTCCAAAAGCTACCACATAGTTGCATGCAATTGCACACGTGGTATATGCAGCAGTCCAAAGAACGGACTTCAAGTATCACTGTCAAATTCACCGATGAAGATTTACACCACAATCTTCAAGAGTGTATGTTCGTGGTCGCCTTCGAGGATTTATTCGATCTGTTCACGGTCAACGCTCTTGGCGTCTCAATCATTCGATGCTGGACGCTGTAAGTGTGTACAATCACAGTCTCCGTTAATGTCATACCGATAAATGCCATATCTAATTTTTTGCTTTCGTGTGTATATATATAGACACATGCTGATTAAAGCTAGATTATCCAACTCATCAGTTGGTTTCTTGGACCCACAATTGGTCGCCAAGGAAACCATCGACCAGGAGACACCCCTCGTCGAGAGGTACATTGCATCAGGATTGCTGGGTTGCCGCAATAAGGACTATGTACTTATGCCCTTCAATCAGAACTTTCATTGGATCTTAATAGTAATTGTACCAAAATGGAACAAGGTATATTACCTTGATTCCCTAAGTAAGAATAAAATGGACTTCACAGTTGTCAGCCAAGTAATCGATAGGTAAGCACATATTCCCCATACATATCTACATTGTACTCTTTCTTTCCTTCCGAATGATTAAGGTTAACTTTTTCGAATTACGTAGGGTGTTCGCCTCCTACATTGAAAAGGGAGGTGACTCGAAGCGCGGGGCCAACGGCCTGCTGACACATGTTCGAGATTTTAAGGTATTTGCTATTTCACATTAATTAATCCTATGCAACAGTTGGTACTAATGCCTCTTGAACTAACACATTCCATTTTTTGCAGTGCCACCAGCAGCAGCCAGGCAACACATGTGGATACTACGTTTGCCAACATATGGAACTACTCCTCGATTCCTCGAGGCTCACCAATCGCAAGGTTTGTCACTCTTCCCATAATTACTTCATACTTATCACGTTACATATATATATGCACATTGATATTCCTATCGACAGGCTGTGTCCATCCCGTCAACTGCATTGAAACAGTCTGAGTTTGGAGGGATTCAAGGAGAGTTGGCGTTCTTTTTGCTGACTCAAGTCATAAAGCCAGGAGGACGGTTCCACTTCGCACCATGATTTCTTATTGGTCTTATCACTAAGTGTAAATGCAGTGTAGATCTTTTGTAACTGTGCATTTGTTAATGGATATTTCATTTCAATTCAATTAATCGATTTGCGAAATGGATGTATGCTTTATGTTTGTGAAATGAAGTGCGATGTCAATTGGATGTTTTATGTCTGTGAAATGTATCTGAAAGCAAATGAGATGTGTGAATTGTATGTTTTTTGTCTGTGATTATCTGCTTGTTTCAGAGGGCATGGCTAGCATTCCTGAGGCTAGCCAATAAGAGAAATATATGTAGGGGTCGAAGGGAATATCACAGACGGTTTTTGAGTAAAAACCGTCTGTGATAGCTGATAATCACAGACGGTTATTACTCAAAAACCGTCTGTGATACTGATAATCACAGACGGTTTTTACTTAAAAACCATCTGTGATAATAAGTATCACAGACGGTTTTTAACTAAAAACCGTCTGTGATTATCAGCTATCACAGACGGATTTTACTCAAAAACCGTCTGTGATAGCCCATAATCACAGACGGTTCGAAAACCGTCTGTGATGACCTTCAATTATCACTAACCCATAAATACAGACGGCTCACAAAACCGTCTGTGATGACGTTTTTGAACCGTCTGTGATGACCTTTTCTGTAGTAGTGTTAGCTTTATATATTAATATTAATTTTCATTAAGTGATAATTCATGATATACCTCTTGAAAGAGTGGTGTGGCTTAGAATTCCACTTGAAAGATTGATTTTCACCACATACCATTCTAAATATGTTTAGATTCAAGATATATAGCTACCTCGACTTTATTGCGATTTAAAGCTTTTACCCCTTTTTTGACATGGGCAATAACCATTTTTCCCTTGTATTTCATACTTTTAGAAAATACCACTGCTTGTGTTTATGTGTTATGAACCACTACTTATGTGAGATTTGCACTAGGATGTGAAAGAGGATTTTATTTTGGCAACTGTTGGATGTTATAATGAACCACTACTTATGTGTTATGTAATCTGTTAGCTTTAGAAACTTTATCATGGATGGTCGCAATGATTAGTTAACATGTCATGAACTAGGGCTTTTGTAATGGATAGTTGTCTAATTAACTTGATATGTCATTTGCAATAGCTATCTTGCACCAACTCTTATTATTTGTTACTACAACTCTACTGAATTTTCCCATGTCATAACAATAACAGTTTAGAAAGACAAATAACAATAACAATTAAGTACTAAACAACATACTATCATACCATCATCTAAGTTATTACATAAAGGGCACCAAAAATCTTATGTCATTTTATACACAAAACACAACATCTAGTTATGTTGTTGTTGTCAGCCATCCTAGTTGTTGCAGTAACATATAAGAAGAATTGTTGCAAGATAACTATTGCAATCGACATGTAAGTTAATTAGATAACCATCCATTACAAAAACATTAGTTCATGACATGTTAACTAGACAATCATCGCAACCATCTGTGATAACAAGTTTCTAAAGCTAACAGATTACATAACATATAAGCAATGGTTCATTACAACATCTAATAGTTGTTAAAATGAAATCATTTTCATATTTTAGTGCAAATATTATGTAAGCAGTAGTTCATAACACATAAACATAAGCAGTGGAAAGTATGAAAACATGAAATTCAATGGCAAAATGATTTCGTTGGCAAAAAGGGGGAAGATTTAATTTGCAATAAAATCAAAGCTATAGAGTATCCTAAATCTAAACATTTGTATAGTATATAATGAAAGTCAATCTTTCAAGTGGCATTGTGAGGCACACCACTCTTTCGAATGGTGGTATAACCTGAATTATCCATTCCATTAACATGAGCGTCAATTCGATGTTATTTTCCATGAATATTGAATCAGACAGAGCATGAACACAAGGAGCAAATTGTAACGCCCCCGTTTCCAGGGGCGCCTGGAGCACGGCATTCCGCAACTATTCATGCTTGAACAGTTATGGAACGTCGTGCAAGAGTGTACCATCACATGCTTACAACAAAAGATCCACTTATATTACAAAATACGGTCTAACAACCCAGTTTTACTGCAGCAGGGCGTGCAAGCCCAAAGTATATTACATTACAAAAACTCCAAGGAAAGCTTGAGCGCGGCGGAGGCCTAAAACCAAGGGTCCTCGTCGAAGAAAGGCTCCTCTGGGGCTTCCTCAACGGGGAAACCTTCTCCAGCGTCTTGATCTTCTGAAGGGTTTAGCAAGCCGTGAGCTAACCAACTCAGCAAGTCACAACAAAAAAAAACCCTAACTTATCTACTTGCACGGATCAACAAAGGAAGGGAGTATCCTTGGTTTATTAACTTTGAGTGGATGCAGTTTTATTTGTAAACATTTTTAGAAATTCAAAAGCTGACAACTACTCCTTAAGATTAAGGGGGTTTTCATGAAAAGATAATTAACCAACTAATCCAGTTAAAGCATTTGTAAAAACTACTTAAGCTTCGCAGCTGGAATCATCCAAGTGACATAGCTCCATTTACCGGGAGTACGGTGTATTCAAATACCATTTGATTGACTCTGCAGAGTTGCCCAACTTTACCCACACGCAACCTTTGTTGGAAATATGCCCTAGAGGCAATCATAGAGATGATGATATTTCGTTGTATCCATGATTTAATAAATGTTCCTTGAATATTGCCTTTGTATTGATTAACAAGTATGTGACTTGTTTGTGAAACTCTTTACTTATATGGTTATTCTAAAGTTGTCCCTAGTCGGAGTTCATGTGAGGACACACGTGAATAATGGATTAGCACATGTATCGGTTGATGACCATGTTTCACAGGTCATAGACATGGAGATGTCAAACCAATAATGTGGACACATGTTTAGAACATGGGGTTGGACCGACCCAACATGAGACATAACAATTATACTTATGGTTCTCTCTCTACACAATGTGTACGCCTTGTCCTTAGACCTGAGATTGTCGCATGTACTTGAGATGTGAATCGACCTACTTAGGGGCTATCAAACGCTACTCCGTAACTGGGTAGTTATAAAGGTAGCTTTCGGGTTTATCATGAAGCATGCTGCAAGGCATGGTCAGTCGAGATGGGATTTGCCCCTCTCTACCTGAGAGAGATATCTCTGGGCCCCTCGAGTGATCGGATCCAGAAATGCATGGCCATGCTACTTAAGGTTAAGAGTTAACCTAGTAAGGGATTCCGGATCACAAGATCGAGAAAGAGTGGTCAGCTTGGAGCTCGACCAAATATCGTGAGGCAAAGGGATTGGCATGTACATAAAGTTGTGATGGTTCGTCCGATATGATCTTTATGTATGTTTAGGAGTTGGCACGTCTTGCTAGAGGCCGCTACCAACTATTGACCAAGTATGTGTACTCGCGTCATGTCTAAACATACGTGAACCTATAGGGTCACACACTTAAGGGCTGAAGCCTAATTCGGATTGGATCCGGGTTAGACTGGGTATTGAGTCCTAA
The DNA here is from genome assembly GCA_017311315.1 of Dendrocalamus latiflorus. NCBI lineage: Eukaryota > Viridiplantae > Streptophyta > Magnoliopsida > Poales > Poaceae > Dendrocalamus > Dendrocalamus latiflorus. The sequence goes on from CM029628.1 coordinate 32,085,069, forward strand.
TGGGCCTCCATTCGTAGAAGCCCATTGTGAGGACGTCTATAAAAGGAGGGCAAGGGCGCACAAGGGAGAAGAGAGAATTTTCGTGACCTCCTCAAACCCTGGCCGCCACCCCTCCCACGCCCTGGGCGCTCGCGCGGATCTAGTAATCCGGCGTGCGTCGCTTCCTCCCGTACGTGTGGATACCTTTTGGCGGCGCTGCATCTGTAGCGTTTGGACGAACCGCAAGAGAGGAGTTGTACGTTGGACGCCGCGACGAGGACGAGGAAGTAGTACGACTACTCTGCCCCGACGCGCTGCATCGACGTAGTACGACTACTCTGCCCCGACGTGCTGCATCAATTCCGCACCTGCGCGTCTAGTGGTAATTCCGTGATCTATAACTGCAGTGATCTTGGTTTACGGGTAGAAATTTTTTTTATTTGCGCTAGCGTAGCCTACCCGTAGTCCTACAACCTTAACCCTCATGATTGAGTTAAGGAACCGGGTCTTTTTATTGCTCAACCCTTGATATACACTCCACCTGATAGGTTCGGAATCCGCACAACCTCGGGTATCCGTTGGCCATCATGGAACGCGGGGCCCGAGTTGTGGGTACCTATCGTTATCTTAGTCCGAATCTACGATCTGCACTGACTCCCATTGCAGGGCTTCACTTAAGTTGAGCAGGTACTAAACCAGGGTTGACAAGTCAACACCTGTGGTTGAGCGGTTACTATGTCATTTGCTCGGCATAAGGGTCTAGTTCTTACATTTTCATGAGGTTCGCAACCTCCACCCTAGGGTAAAGTGGTGGGCGAAGACCGTCTCGCAGTTTCCCACAACACTCTTACCCTAAACTGTGCATGCTTGCACTACCACCCTAGGGTACGGTGTCCCATACCACCCTACCCTAACTTCGAGTTTTTCAAATCTAACGGCCCACGGCCACAACCTTAATAGTGTGAAGATTTTGTATGAGATATAAATAACATACAGGTAGTTATATTACATTTAGGGTAGTTCTAGGGTTGACAAAGGCGGGGCTACAAGCTTATCATGGCAATTATCGGTGGCAGGATTTATCTACATTAGCATGTCATTCTAAATATTTTATTTTACACAAACTAGCATTTCACAATTAACAATAATGCAAGTAGCATAATAACATAATTAAACAACATGGGATACAATATGATCAAGGTTTTGCGACTTACCGTGAATTTGGACGATCTCGGCGATCTTGAACGTAGCAACTCCTGAATCCTGGCCCTGCACCGAAGCTTCCGGAATCTCTGAAACTAGCGCAAACACACAAAAACAACATAAGTTCGGCTTGAGCCAAATCAAGCGAGGAAAAATAATCTATGAAAAAGAAGTAAAATGCATAAATATTCAATTAGAGAATTTTTGAATTTTCTGGGATGAATTTGGGGGAATGGAGGCTAAAAATGGGTTCAGGGCATCAAAATGAGCAAAGTGGTGAAATTTGGGATTTTTTGGGGTTTTCTGTGATTTTCTAGAATTTATTTGGATTTTTTGGATTTTTGGAAATTAATAAATCTCTGAAAATTCGGATGAACAGTGTCGGGCCGGCCCAAAGCCACTGTGCGGCCCGCGTGGCCGAACAGCCAGTGCGGCCCACGCGCGGCGCGCGCAACACGGCTGAGCAGGCCGAGGCGCGGCCCACTCGCGTGCGCGCTCACCCGGACGGGATGGTGGACACGCGGCTCGCGCGGACGGCGGGGATGGCGAGGGAGCGGGCGGTTTGGATTGGAGCGGTGGGTGGGATCGAACGGCTGCGGAGGGGGAGCTTTGATCGGGTGGACGCGGAGGGGTGAGTTTAAGGGGATCGGACGGCATGGGAGGGTTTTCATCCGACGACCATCTTTAAACCGCAACGGTTGGAGGGGACGGCGAGGATGGGGCCACGTCGGTCTTCGTCAACCTCTCGCCGTGCGCGCTTCGCAGCGAGGCAGAGGGGCGGGGCCTCTGTTCTCCGGCGACGGTAAGGGTCTCCGGCGGCCAAGGAGGGCTTCACCGGGTAAGGCTCGACACAGGGAACCTATTTTGGGGTTTTGGGAGGTGGGGAGGCCTAAGGAGAAGGCAGGAGGAAAAAGGGGAAGATTCGGCTTCCCGGCGGCGAGGGAGGTCACCGGGGCTGATCAAGCCGAATTGGCGGTGTTTACACCGTCAGTGGGGTTCAGGGCTCACTTTGGCGGAGTTGGTTTTAGCTGGGGAGCTTCTTGGAAGGCTGGCCACGTCGGGGTGCTTCTGCCGATGGTGAGCAACGGTGCCGAGGCTCCTCGGGGTTTGTCCTGGCCAGGAAGGTGTACCAACATGATCAGGGGTTAGTGGAGGTACTTTAGGCGAAAGGAATTGAAGAATGCAGGGATGAAGGAGGAGATCAGCTCATGGGGGTCGCCGGCGCAGGGGAGGGTGGTGACGGCGAGGGAAGCGACGGGGCTTCGATCGGGAGCTCCTGGGGGTGCTTCGGAGTGGCAGGATGCAAATGGGAGTGGTGGGGAAGCTTGAGGAGCATGGGAGCGCGAGGGAGCAGAGGGGTGTGCGAGTGAGCTCGGGCGGAGGGGAGAAAAAGAGGGGAAAGAGGGATGGGCACGGCACCGGCGGTCAAGGGAGGTGACGGGGAGCTGGTGGGGCGTCGTCTCGGAGTAAAGAAGCGGCGTTCGGCTCTGCACGCGCGAGTAATGGCGAGCAATGGAGGGAGTGGGAGCAGGTGGCCGAACGGCACGGCGGGGCGTGCTCTCTCGCGCGGAGGAGGGAGGAGGGCGGCGACTGGCAGGTGGGTCCAGGTCGAGGGCAGGGCAATGCATGGCGAGGGGAGGCGCCGCTGGTTTTCGACCGGCTGGCGTCGGGGTGACGCGAGCGAGCGAAACCGTGGGCGCGGGCGCGGCGAAGCTTTGCACGCAACGTGAGCGCGTGTGCAAGGAGAAAGCGAGAAAGGGCGGGGCACCAGCGGAAAGAGTAGATGGGGAAAAGAGAAAGGCGCTAAGGAGAAGGGGAAAGTGGAAATACCGAAAAAGGAATGTGGTTTCCGGGGAGACTTTCCAAAAAGGGAAAGTTGCTAAAAATCACTCAAAAATTCAGCAAAAATCCAGGAAAATTTTTATTTGAATTTTTGGGTTTTTTCACAAATCAAAATAGAGTGAACAAATGACCAAAAAGTAGAGCAATCAACACCAAAAAGTAGAGCAATCAACGAAGTGTAAACACATAATCGCTGTACAAAAATTCACAAGCGTACAAGATGGACTCGAGTGATTAGTTCATGTCTCTTGGTTTCCAGCTTGTCGCAAGGTGCTGATGCCAAGCACCCGAGCAACCGCCGCCCGTAGTCTTCGGATGCCAAGCCCCCAAGCAGCTAGCCACCGCCGCGCGCCTCCACAAGATCCAACAGCCAATGCCTAGCCACAAATCTGTCCTCGTCACCACTCGGCCTCGACAACCTGGGCCTCAGGTGGATGATGGTAGCGAAGGCCAAGGAGGTGAGGAGGTGCTTGAGGCCGAGGATACGTGGAGAATGAAGAGAGAGAATCAATTATGAACGACGATGGCGGCTGGGAATGGCGCAACCATAGGCTCCCCACATCAGGCTACTGATTTGGGCCAAATGGCCGGTTTAGTTTGTCGTCCCTCTGGCCTCCAAATTCGCCCAAACATTTGGCAGCCCACGTCCCGCAGCGTGGGTCAGGCCCAAACATTTAGCAGCTGCAAGGGTCCAGTATAGGATGGATGCCCTATTCTAGTTAGGATGGATGCCGCCAAACTTTCAGTCCCTGTTCAAAAGTGTATGGCCTTTTTGTTTTTTGGCTATGGCTTTGGATGATTGCAAGAAAGATTGAGAGAGTAAAGGACATTTGGGGGTAAGAATCTACTTCGTTCAAAGCGACTCCGGCAGTAACTCCTATAAATAGCTTATAAAAACCATCTTGAGAAATCACTCTGTTCAACTTCCAGCTTCTAATGGTGAAATGCTAGCAACTGTTTGAAACAGGTTAAAATGTTGATCGAACACATTGTAAAATAACATTTAAAAAGAATGGAAGGAGCATAACGCAATTCATACCAAAGAGAAGACCTGAAGAATTTTATGTTAGATTAGGATGGAATTGCAAATCACTTCTAGATTATTAATCAGACAAAGTGTAATTTTCTTTTTCAGTTTTTCCTCGAGATCACCATCCCTCCTTCACAATTGGCATCTTCCTAAGAATACAAACACCTGCCTTTACAAATCCAGCTCGAGGTGAACTCAGGAAATTTATGCAAGCATAAATGAATTTAGGCAAATTAGGGAAAATTGTAAATGTCACCCTGAAGTCAACTTCAATCCGGTCTGCTTTTAACATAATTTGCCTAAATCACTACACGACACCTTGGCTTAATTAATTAGTTGAGTATGTTTGCACCTTCAATCCATAATCAACACAATTTGCTCCTTGCGATATACTACCGGCTTATCATATCCATCTTGTCTTCACATCTTCTGCCAGATAGTTTGGTTATTTTGTCGTATGTTTTCTCTTGAACCAGTCGATCCACCCATGTTTCTAATTATATCAATTATAGATTGTTTGGTTCTGTTGCTTGCCGAGATCTTTGAGTTCACACAAAGGTCGACAAATAGAATCCAATGGTTAAGGTTTAAACATGAATAGGGTCCACCAAACTAAGGGACGGATCTCCATCTTCTTGAGAGAATTTCTAGCATATTTTATATTTTCTAAGTAACATCTAGTGGCTATAGTAATTAGGGTCTACCAGATTGAGGACCAAATGCTTCTATTTTTTATGAGAATTTTAGTATAATTATTTTTTTCTTAGCAGATATAAAACGTATATCATGGGTTTTTATTAGAAAAAATTACTCGAAAATTCAAGTCCGGCCTAGCCCAGACACGTCCAAACTAGGAAAATATCCATTGAGCTCAACACACCATGCATGGCAAGCCGATTTAGTTTGTCCAGAGGCGGACCTAGTAAAGGTCCAGTGGGGGCACAACCCTATTTAATTTTAGTCCACATCTATATCAGTTAAAATTTTATCATTTGTACCTCCATTGGCCTAAAAGTATGCTTGTATTGGGTATAGAATTAGTCCAAAAAAACAAAAAAAAATCTAAGCCCAAAGTTATTTGTGTCCCTACTCAATTTTTATTCTGGGTTCGCCCCCGGTAAAATTTTTATTTGTGCCTCCAAACATTTTATAACTGCAAGGGGGTAAAAGTAGAGTAAATGGAGATGGGTCCAGTATTGGATGGATGCCTCTGTTCTAGTTCTATGTTTCTGTGTGCCCAAGTCCTTGGACATGCGGTTCAATTTAGTGTAACCAGGTAAAGTAAACTCCTGAATGCTCATACTCGCTCTTCTGTATTTCAGATTTAACAACTCAAAGTGAGTATAATAAAAGTGAAGAACTCTTCCATGTTTGTGTAACCACGTAATAAAATGGTTAAAACAGATGGTGATACAGAGTTTCCGGCAAGGGATATCATCAGTCTTTGAACTTTGGATGGCACCATGTTCACTCACAGACATGCAAAACACCACATCCCTGCTCGGTAAAATTAAGAATTTCCTTGAAAATAGCATAGGTTAGCACTTGCTTAGTTCTTTTGATGTATGCATTTGTTAGATGAAAACGTGCGGTGAATGCACTGGTAACCGCTTGCAGTGTGGTCATTCAACCCCTGTTTTCCAGGTGGAACTTGACTAGAACTTGTCCTCCTAATTGATACTTCACAGACAAACTTCTAAGATAACTCAAGGATTCAAACACGGCCAGGTAAATGCAACAGTCGGCAGCACACACGTATAGCTGCTTCTTATTTTAAAAGCACAACACGCAGACATGCCGCAAGGTCGATGCGCATGCAAGCACACAACCAGCTGCACTTGGTTCAGATACATAGCAAACACTCCCATGAGTCACACTAACGCAGCCATGTAGAGGCACACAGACACACATAGCTGCTGCTTACTTATTTCAACCACACAGCAAACACTCGTCGATGCACGCAAGCACACCCAACCGCTTCGTAGTTTCAGATCCATAACAAACAAACACTAACTCGCAAGCCACACACACACACCGGCCAGGCCAGACCTCTGCAGATAGATACGAATCAATGTGCTTATAGTTTCAAGCACGTAGCCAATTCGGCCTCGAAGGTAAGAGCCACCATAAGCTCAAATCTCAAATTGCAACTCAACAAGCAGTGAGAAGCGATCGATCGATGGAATAAGCGCACAAAAAAACCAAACGCATCCACCAGCAGCAGGAGCATCCATCACTCTCAGGCCACAATGGAAGATTCACAGCAACGAAGTGCAGTGAGGAGTTCACCTAGGCAATGTGAGAGGCAGAGAAATGAAGAGTGAATAATTAAGCAAACTTACTAGAGGATGCAATCGGTAGCAGAATTAACAAAAGTTGATGTATTGACCAATGTACAGAGTACCTGAGGACGGAGACTCTGGGCAGTTTCTTCTTGTAGTAACGCGAGTGGCGCTTCTCGAACAGGGAGTGGTCGTGGCCGGCCTCCACCCCGTCCCACTCCAGCGCGTCCCACACGTCCTTCTCGATCTCGACGGCCGGCTTCTTCTTGTGTTTTCCACGGGCTTCCATGGCCGGTAGCTGCCGCAGGCCCCAGCATCCCCTAATCCTGATAGTCTCAAGTGCAGGCGTCACCATCTTGACCTCACATATCTGCCGTAGCATCGGGAGGTCGTGCAGGTGGATGGTGGTCAGCTTCGGGAATACTACACCATGGATTTTCCTTTCGTCCAGTATGAAGACATGCCTGAGGTCGCCGCAGTGGATGATGTGGAGGGTCTGCAAGCTGGGGAAGGAGACCCTCATCGAGAGCACGAACTGGAGCCTAGGGCAGGAGCGTAGGTGTAGGTGCTGCAGATTTTTGAAGACCCTGCCTCTAGTGAAATAGGAACCTTTGCTCCAAATGCAACGGGCCATCAGGAGATCTGACGCCCAGAAGGTCTCCAATGGAACGAAATCAAACGAGTCCGATGGAAAAACGGTAGCCAACTTGGGGCACCTCTCCACGTGGCACCACCTGAGGTTGAAACCTCCAGGCATACTAGCACTGGTCGAGACGTCATGCACATGCAGGGATTCAGCACGCTGTCTTATCAGCCTACCTAAATTTGCGTCCAGTTCGCTCTCCACATTGAGGCTCCCTTGAGCAATCTCGATATGGTGATCCAACTCTGTGGACGGAGGTTGTGGGAAAGCACGCATCGGAGCATCGCCGACCATGCTGATGACATCATTGTAATGGCTGGCTAGAACAAGCTGCTGTAGGTTCACTTGATCACTAGGGGCAATTTTCTCCTTGCAGGCTGCTTCAAGTTGAACAAGAGAAGAGGTGATGCGGATATTAAAATATTCTATTGGAGACCACAAGGACCGAGCAAGCTTGGCATTTGCAATAATAGCATGCACCTGCAACAGGAATGATTCATTTATATCAACGGATGGCCGAAGACACTCAATTCCAGGTCGTGTGTCTATGCACAACAACTTCAGGTCGGGCTGTATCTTGGAACCACTCGTGTCCCATTTTATTGCACGAAGGCGCTCGCAACCTAGCAGGAATACTCGCTTGAGTCTTGGGACATCCACCACCATAGTATTGAAGTCAAGTATTTTGATTGCAGTTCCAGAGAGGTCCAGCTCCATGAGATCGTGTAGGCCACGCAAGAACAGATTCTCCAATCGTGTGCAGCCTCCTAGGGAGATCTTGGAGGTCTTGACATGCTTTTGATCTGCAGAAGAAGGACGTGATTCGTTTGGAGGCAGATCAACAGCTGGTGTCCACTGAGATGCTGGTCCATAGCCATCCATGCTCAAGGACTTGAGCGAGGGAGGTGCAACAACATTTTCTAGCTCATTACAGCCATCCAAGATAAGCACCTCAAGGCTAATTGCAGTTGACAGGCTGCTAGGTAAAGTTTTCATGTCTTTATTGCCTGAGAAGTCAAGAAGTTCTAGCTTTGTCTTGCCTACAAATGTGCTTTCAATGCATGTTGATGTCTCTAATAGGCACAAAGGTTTGGTTATTCGAAGCTTGTGTAGATTCTGCAATCGCCCCTGTACAAGACTGGTGTAAGGGCACTTGGTTCCTTCTACATTTAGCTCCCTAAGGTTAATCATGAGATCCGTCATCCGTTTGGATAATACTTGATACCAGTCTGTGTAAAATAGATCCAATACCCATAAGCTATGGAGAAACTCCCACTCCCTTTGGTCCTCTCCTTCACCAGCTATATTGTCTTTGCAGTGGTCCAGCCCAAGGAATCTTAGGTTCTGGCAAGAGATGAATGGTGGTGATGCAAAGCTGAAGGTGCAACATGACAGATGCAGCACACAGAGGTTGGTTGACTGTTTAAACAAGCCATCTGCTAATAATAATGGGGCATCGGAACTTTCAGGAGCCAAGAAATAAGATGATGCCTCTGCATTTATAGCTACTTGCATATCCTGTGTTTGTAGGTTCCTTGAGGTGATTGAGATCCAAGGGTACTGCTGTTGTCCTTCGACGTACTTGTCTTTGAATGTCACAAAATGACTATTCTCATAACGAAATTCATTTGTGAACCTTTGACGCACATTATCAAGTAAAGCAGGATGCAAGTCCCATTCTATTTCTTCACGGAGTGCATTGCTAATCTCCCATGCCCGATCACCTTGTATGATGCCATCACAAGTCCAATAGTTAGAAGCACGGGCTGCCCAGTCATATTCTGTGCTTTTGGGGAAACTTAGCTGTAGAAATAATTCATACAGGCAACAACGCACAATCCATTCTGTGTTGATCTCCCGCATGCACGGATAATTAGCAGCTATGGCAGTGGCCTCTCTATGCAGTACTGGGAAGAAAAGTTCTTCTCTTGTTATGTAATATTGTGATTCATAAGCAAAAATATGAGCATTGTTCACTCTGTTTTGTATCTCAGAGTAGAGTTCCCTTGCACGAAACCTCCTCCGGAAGGTCCACAGCACGAAGCAGTCACGAAACCTTGGAACACCAAAGCTACTTAGATCAATGTCATCACCACTTCCATTATGAAAAACCATCATAAATCTGTGATCTCTAATGGCCCGATCAATCACATCTGTGACACTCACTATCTCACCTCTAGAGCCTTCATCCACTCCATTGAAATCATCCTCCTCATCCTGTTTATCAAAAGCTGCCATTACTGAATGACCAAGCTGTAGTTCCACTGCAACTGCCCTCTGCATTGCCCTTCTGCTTTTCCATGCAGAGCAATCTATATGAATTACTTTGTCAAGGTGTAATTCTGGAGGGGTTCTCCCAGATGTACGAGCATCTGCCACACCTCTAAGAACGGTAGATGCCCCGAATCCTCGCCAACCATCAAAGTAGATGACTCTTGTGTCCCTCAGGTTTTGAAGAAACAATCCAAGTATCTCGTTTACAGCACCATCAACATTGTCCGAATAAATATCCTGTGGTAATGATTGATAATTAGATGATGTCAACGACACCTTACGGTTTACTAGAAGGCACTAACTAGCTATTTGCACTTTCATCCCCACTTCACCAAAAAGAGTTAACGCTAGTTAGTGTTGTCAGTCTATTAGATGTTGTATATAAATCCATGCATTATCAGACCTTATTGGGCCCAACTAGGAGGTGCTACAAATGCATATAAAACGTGTGACGCACTCTTCCAGTACACCTAAATCATCGCATTGGAGTTTCAAAACGCGTTTGAATCATAATAATCTTATAGTAATGTCGATCAAGTGTATGAATCTACAAATACTGGTGCATCTATGCAGGGAAACTTTCCAGGAAATTTTTTTCGCCCCCACCGATTAATCCGAAATTTGATTAGAGGATGACACCAGCCCCAAGTTATTCCTCCTAAAATCTGGTGCTAACACTATTTTTACCACTAGGCTAGCTAAATATTTCTTACCTTGTATTGGTTAAGGAATTTAGTTAAACTCTAAATTTCAAACCGAAATTCACTGGTTTTGCAGTTTTTCAGACCCGCCGAGAAAACAAAATTCGGCCAAAATTGTTTTCCCTGCATGTATGAAAAACTAGCTAGTGGAAGTACTACTGCTTACGGTCACATGAATTTAATCGTAGATGCAATAATTACATCCTCGGTTCCTTTTCTACAGGCAACTGCCAATTAAATGAAACTAAATTTTGGAACTCACAAGGTGGCAAAGCACTTAATTTTTAGCCGTATATACACACACACGCTGACACGACACGCATATGAAGCTTATGCTAACAAATTTTATTGCATAGCTCATGGCTTACACATATGAAGGTAGAACTGCTCTCATCTGATTACATGGGAGTGTTACAAGCCATTATAGGCATCAAACCAACCGACTTAAGGAACCGACTCAAACAAGCATGATGCTTATCTTATACAGCAAGTAAAAAGAGCTTCCGGGTCTCTTGCCGATATGACTAGAAGCCTCATGCATGTGGACAACAATTTTGCTAACTAGAAGTTTCATGCATGCAAACATGTCAGGCTGTGCTAATTTTTATTACACGTTGGCTGAGGAAGTAGTCATGTGTTCATACTTAGATCTTTTTGATACTTCATCACAAATATGCATTGCTATTTTCAACAAAAAAACATCATCAGTCATGCATGTTTTCTCATGCTAGCTGAGACCATTTCACACCCTCCAGTCCATAAGATTGAATTATACCATGCATGAACGAGTGATGTTGATGTACTACAGACATGAAAGTCTCAACAGAATTGGCTATAAGAGAGACCCAACTACTACGTGAACGTAAAATGCAGAGAAGAGTAGTAGTAGTAGTACCAGTCTCCTCATGACGAATCCGTCTGTCCAAGACCAAGAAAGAAAAGCACCAACAAATTAATCAATCTAACCCATAATCAACTGAAGATGTCCCGGCTCCACCTACATGGCTACATACACAATAACGACTTGTTACGACGTTTGCGCTAGCTTCACCAATGTCATAATCATTACTACTACAATTTTGGGTGTATTGTTGTACGTACCGAGATACACAGCAGTCGGGTGAGCCGAGTCGGTGACGGCTGATGACGAACAAGCTAGGCGTACTCCAAATACGGGCAGCTTGAGAAGCGGAGCTTGAATCGAAAATTTCCAAGAGGTCCAAATAAGAACTTTGCTGTTGGCAATTCGGCGTCTCCCTTTCTCTAAAGCATGCCTGATTCCTTGCTTCTTGTCTCCGTGTATGTACTGTTGGCTGGGTCCTTTGCTTCGCCATGCTTGCTTTGCTTTTTCTCTTGAGGGGCGTTGCAGTGGCTCTTACTGATGATTTTTAATTGTTATTTATGATTTTTGTCTAAAAATAAATAGTAACGACTAAAAAATAACTTTTAGAAGGAGAAAGAGAATGGTGCAAAAAGTGAGAAAAAGATACGTGCATATGACAGAAGCTAGAGCAGTAGGATACGTGATGTACTCTAACTCATTGTCTTATCTCTAGAGCGAAATGGTAATGAAAGAGTGAAGAAGCCGTTTCAAAAAGCCAGATGATCATATTAGCTTTTAATTTTTCTAAATAAAAGTTAGAAATAGAAGCTAATATAAACACCGCTAAAGTATCTCTACTCCTTAAAAGAAGAAGTTACATCCTACACCCCTTCTGATAAAAAAATACTCTGTCTGATATATGGACCCACCCATCCCTCCTCACGCCCGTGCGCCCCACCCCCACTCCCCACCCCACCGAATCCGTGCGCTCCCCCTAATTTCTCCCTCGCCTCCCTCCTCCTCCATCGCCTCCTCCCCCGCCCTCCGCTCTGCCGCCGCCTCCTCCTCCCCCCACCCCGCGCCGCCGCCACCTCCTCCTCCCGCCCACACCGCGCCGCCGCCTCCTCCCCTGCTCCTCCGCTCCGCCGCCTCCTCCTCCCCCCCCCCGCGCTGCTACCGCCTCCTCCTCCCCTCCTCCTCTACTCCGCCGTCGCCTCCTCCCCCTCCCCCTCCCTCGCTTCTCTGCTCCACCCTCGCCTCCTCCTTTCCACCGGTTGGGGGCGGAGGTAGGAGGAGGCGCGGCGGCGGCTGGCTTGGAGAGGAAGTGATGGGAACGGGGTCCCGATCTTCCAACAGGTTCTGGGTAAGTTTGATTTGGTGGAGGCGCGACACAAATCGATCCGGCTTCCGAACGACACGTTCCGAACCCCGCAATCGTAGCACCACGTCTCCTCAGGTTATCAACCGTGCGCAGCCCGGTTGACCTCGCCAAGAAGGCTAATCCTCGCCTGCGAATCGAAGAACACAAGCAAGAACAAGGAAGAACACAACTGAATTGCAGATGGATAGATTTAGCACTCGAAAGTTGGGGTCTCACAAACCGATGAACGGCGAATCTGTTCAAAGACAAATCAATCTAAGCAAAACCCAAACCCTAATGGTGGGGGTGGCGGCTGGATATAAAGGAGTTAGGGGCGTGCAAAACCCCTGGACGCGCCCCTAATGGGCTCCAACACGATACAAAGCCGATCGGCCCAAAAGACGGTGGCGCAGCACCCTGACAGATTCTGAACGCCCACTTGTTTCGACGATTCCTGTTGACTCAGAAGGAATTTTGACATGGGACCAAAGCCATTGGAAAGGTGGTCTTCTCAGCTTTCCATACATATGTAGAACGTCCAAAACGGAGTCCGGATGCGATCTGGGCGTCCGTTTTAGTGCGGACTGGTCCTGGACTCCGAATTGGATTCGAAGTCGGTTTGAGTTGGGCCTCCAACATGATTCGACCGTCCTTGCTGGACTTGTGCGCCCCGTAGCCCTTCTCCAAGTACTTCCAGGTCCTCTCCATGGTTCCTAATCATAATTAAATCATTAGGTAGCAATCTATTCTCAAATGAACAAAAAGAAGTACTTAGGAACGAGCTCACCTGTAAATTCAATTGTCGGGCGCGAGCTCTAGTGATTGGTCCTTGAATGTCAAGTGGAGGAGTGTTGTGTGTAACCGAAGAAGTGATGTCCTCATCATCCTCCCCCTCTTGAAGCGGAGTTGTCCTCAACTCAGCCTCATCTTCATCTCCCAAGTATGGTTTCAAATCTGAAATGTTAAAGGTGGGACTAACCCCAAACTCGGGAGGCAACTCAAGTGTATATGCATTATCATTTATCTTCTCAACTATCTTAAAAGGACCAGCAGCTCTAGGCATCAATTTTGATTTTCTTAACTCAGGAAATCTATCCTTTCTCAAGTGCAACCAAACAAAATCACCCGGTTCAAGTTTAACTTCCTTTCTACCTTTACTACCAGCAATCCTATATTTGTCATTCATTTTTTCAATGTTGGCCTTAGTAGTCTCGTGCATTTTGACAATAAAATCAGCACGCGCCTTAGCATCATTATGAACTCTCTCACTAGTAGGCAAAGGTAAAATATCAATAGGGGCACGGGGATTGAATCCATACACTACCTGAAAAGGACTTACCTTGGTGGTGGAGTGTTCCGCTCGATTATATGCGAACTCAACATGCGGCAAACACTCTTCCCACAGCTTCAAATTGTTCTTCAAAATAGCTCTCAACATGGTAGACAATGTGCGGTTCACCACCTCAGTTTGGCCATCAGTTTGTGGGTGACATGTTGTAGAGAACAACAACTTTGTACCCAACTTGTTCCATAGAGTACGCCAAAAGTGACTCAAGAACTTGACATCACGATCTGAAACAATAGTAGAAGGCATACCATGCAAACGAACTATCTCTTTGAAAAAGAGATCAGCAATATGAACGGCATCATCGGTTTTATGACATGGTATAAAGTGAGCCATCTTAGAAAAGCGATCCACAACAACAAAAATGCTATCCCTCCCCCTCTTAGTCCTGGGCAATCCTAAAACAAAGTCCATAGAAATATCTGCCCACGGAATAGAAGGAACAGGAAGAGGCATATATAAACCATGTGGATTCAAGCGAGACTTAGCTTTTTGACATGTAGTGCAGCGAGCAACAAACCGCTCAACATCTCGCCTCATCTTTGGCCAAAAGAAGTGTGTGGCCAGAACATCCTCTGTCTTCTTAGCACCAAAATGTCCCATCAAACCGCCTCCATGCGCCTCCTGCAACAACAAAAGACGAACGGATCCAACTGGAATGCATAGGCGGTTAGCTCTAAACAAATACCCATCGTTGATCATGAATTTATTCCATGCTTGTCCCTCTTTACAATGCAACAACACATCCTTAAAATCAGCATCAAAAGCATATTGTCCTTTAATAGTTTCAAGACCAAAAATGCGACAATCAAGTTGAGACAACATGGTATAGCGTCGAGACAAAGCATCAGCAATCACATTATCCTTCCCTTTCTTGTGTTTAATGACATAAGGAAAAGATTCAATAAATTCAACCCACTTAGCATGTCTACGATTCAAATTGGTTTGACTACGAATATGCTTAAGTGATTCATGATCGGAATGAATGACAAATTCTTTAGGCCATAAATAGTGTTGCCACGTCTCTAAAGAACGAACAAGAGCATACAATTCTTTATCATACGTGGAATAATTAAGAGCAGGACCATTCAATTTTTCACTAAAGTAGGCAACAGGTTTGCCTTCTTGCATCAAAACACCACCAATACCAATTCCGCTAGCATCACATTCGAGCTCAAAAGTCTTACCAAAATCCGGAAGTTGGAGCAATGGTGCATGTGTAAGCTTGTCCTTCAAAAGATGAAAGGACTCCTCTTGTGATGGCCCCCAATGGAACACGACGCCCTTCTTTGTCAACTCAATCAATGGTGTCGCAATGGTGCTGAATTCTTTGACAAAGCGGCGATAAAATCCTGCAAGGCCAAGAAAACTCCGCACTTGGGAGACCGTCGTGGGCGTGGGCCAACTCCATATCGCCTCCACCTTGGCTCTATCAACCTCAATGCCCTGTGGAGTCACAACATAGCCAAGAAAAGAGACTCGATCCGTGCAAAAGGTGCACTTGTCAAGGTTACCAAACAAACGTGCATCTCTCAAAGCATTAAAAACAGCACGTAAGTGATTCAAATGTTCATCCATGGACTTGCTATAAATCAAGATATCATCAAAGTAAACGACCACAAATTTGCCAATGAAAGGACGTAAAACCTCGTTCATTAATCTCATGAAAGTGCTAGGTGCATTAGTTAACCCAAAAGGCATGACTAACCACTCATACAAGCCGAACTTAGTTTTAAAAGCAGTTTTCCATTCATCGCCAAGTTTCATTCTTATTTGGTGGTATCCACTACGCAAGTCAATCTTTGTGAAAATTATAGCACCACACAACTCATCAAGCATGTCGTCTAGCCTAGGAATAGGATGACGATACCTTATAGTAATGTTGTTAATGGCTCTACAATCTACACACATACGCCAAGAACCATCTTTTTTGGGGACCAAAAGAACAGGAACAGCACAAGGACTAAGGCTCTCACGTACGTACCCACGGTCCAAAAGGTCTTGGACTTGTCGCTGAATCTCCTTAGTCTCTTCAGGATTGGTCCTGTACGGCGCACGGTTTGGCAAACTCGCTCCAGGGATCAAATCAATCTGGTGCTCAATCCCTCGAATGGGTGGAAGTCCTGGAGGTATCTCATCAGGGAAAACATCTCTAAACTCCTGCAAAAGGTTAGTGACAGGAGCAGGCAAAGTGCAAGGCATATTATCAAGAGAAAATAAGGCATCTTTGCACACAAAAGCATAGCATGTATCATGAACATCATCAATTTCAGCAAGGTCTGATTTTGAGGCAAGCATAACAGAATTTTTCAAATGGATTACTTGCTGTTTTTCAGATTTATCATGTTCCTTTGTATCATTAGCAGCAGCAACTCTCTCCCTATCGGCCTCTATAATCTCAACTGGGGTCAAAGGCAGTAAAGTAACTTTCTTTCCCTTATGCATAAAAGTGTATTTGTTACTACTACCATGGTGTAAAGCATCATTATCAAATTCCCAAGGTCGACCCAATAAAAGAGAGCATGCTTGCATGGGAACCACATCACAATCAACATGATCAACATACCCACCAATGGAAAAATGGACTCGGCATGTTTGTGTTACCTTAGCTTTTCCAGAATCATTTAACCACTGAATATGATATGGATGGGGATGTGGTCGCGTGGTCAAGCCAAGCTTCTTGACCAAATCAGAACTCACCAAGTTGTTGCAGCTTCCTCCATCAATGATGACACGTGCACGCCGATTCTTGATTGCGAAGAAAGTCTGAAACAAATTATGGCGTTGAAGCTTATCGGGTTGTTGTACCTGTGTGCTGAGGACTCGCTGCACAATGATGCTCCGTAGCGTCGCTGTGGACGCCCCACCAAGGACCAAGTCGTCATCACCACCGCCAGTTTCGTCCGAGGCAGCATCAACATCATCATCCTCCTCAACATCCGAAGTGCTGATGTAGCCTCCATCTTCTGTGGCGATGTATGCCCGTTGGCTAGGGCAATTCTTCTGCACATGACCAAGCCCATGGCAGCGGTGGCACTGAATGTCGGAGGAGCGGCCCGTTGAAGCCACGGAAGAAGAACTCTTGGCTGGAACCTGCAAGGAATTTTTTGAAGCATCTGCAAAGCGTGACGTGGAAGGTGGCTTCGGTGGCGCTGCTGCAATCTTGGTCACAGGTGGTGGAGGAGAACGAAAACTCGAAGAAGACTTGGGCAGTCCCGCCGATGTAGTCGTTCGCGGCGTGTAGAAGGGTCGTTCAGTGCGTGCCTTCGCTGATTCCTTGCGTCCCTGCAATTCTTTTTCTGCAAGCATAGCAAGCTGGAACAACTGGTTGACAGTAGTAAATTCTTTATAATCAACAATGTCCTGAATTTCACGCCGTAACCCCCCGTAGAAACGACAAATCTTATCATCTGTGTCCTCAACAACCCCACAACGCATCATACCCTTTTGAAGCTCAGCATAATAGTCCTGAACAGAACGATCACCTTGTTCTAAGCGCTGCAATTTTTTTCTCAAATCAAGTTTATATGTGGGAGGAACAAAACGATTACGCATATCTTCTTTTAACCGTTCCCATGTATCAGGTTGTAAGCGCATGTACTTAGTTCATTCCACCAGATAATAGCAAAGTCCTTAAACTCACTAGTAGCTTGTCTAACTCTATGTTGTTCAGGAACTAAGTGAGAATTAAATTTCTGCTCTACCGTCATCTCCCAATCAAGATATATATCAGCATCATAAAGACCAGCAAAAGATGGAATGGTAAACTTGACTTTAGCAAAAGGGTCATCGTTACCATGACGGTTCTGGTTATTACCTCCCATACCATGTCGGTTTTGCTGAAGACGCCGACGTAATCGTGCATCTTGTGTCGCCCGCTGATCAATGTTGCCATCCGCATCATACACTGTGTCATCATCACGACGATGGCCGTCATTGACAGGTGGCAGGCGTGCCTCCAATGTGTCCAACCGACCAGTGAGGTCAGCCAACCGCCGCTCCACCCGCTCAATGCCTTCCGTGGTGTTCAACTTGGCAATGGCGGCGACGATGGTGTCCATTCTCGCGCCGAGTGAAGCATTTTGTTTGTCGAGCGCAACTTGTAGCTGGCCGCGACTAACACACTCGTTGAAATCGACCGGTGTCTCGCCCCCTTCGTCTCCTGCCATGGTTAGTGGAAACACAGGGAAAACAAAAGGATTATCCCTATCAACTACAAATGAAGGGCAGTGGGATCTCGCAAAGGAAGTGTCTTACCAAGCTCTTACAAGTGTTCTTACCAAAGCAGCAGGTGGTACAACCGGTGGCTGGTTCGTGAAACCATGACGAGCGTGGGTACGATTGCAAGGGTCAAAACTGTGCTATCCAGAAGTAGATATATGGAGCTTGGAAGGCCAATTATGTCAGTGGAACACAAATCAATAACAGATAGTAATGCTGAATAAATGTCCAAAGCACTGGTCCTAGTTGCTGGCCTAAATGTGTCCTATATCAGTGTTAGGATATGATGAACAAGGAGTCAAGATCAGAATAGTAAGGCAAAGACAGCAACAAAGATGGCCAGGCACTGAGAGACTTAATGCAGCATAAGCACAAAACAAAAGAATTTCTGTCACCTAAAACTGTGCTCTTTCTTTTTTTCTCTTTTTTTTCTTTTTTTTTCTTTTTTCTTTTAGGCACGGAACTCAGGTGCCTTTGCTCTCAGGCAAAACCAGGTGCCGAAATTTTTCTTTTTTGTTTCTTTTTTCTGTTATTTTTTTCACAAAGCAGAGCACAGAAATAGGAACCACACAAAGTTTCACCTCAATCTAATGTAAGGTGTGGCCTACAGAAAATAATGAATGTGCTGGAAATTCGGTGAATCAAATTCGGAGCTCGAGTACTGCACTTTCCAGGCCGAATTTGGGCAAAATAAATTCGCCGAAACCCGACGTTGTCAGGTCGGTTTCGGATGCAAAATTTAATTTCACCCAATTTCAAAAAAAATCTCCTGATTTCGAGTCCGTATGCAAAAGTTACGGCCGTTTGAAGTTGAGCCTCCGAGTTATGGTTTCTGTGGAGGCCGAAAACGAAATTGAGTGGAGGAAATCGGTGGAATTTGGGGGCGGAAGCTCGGGGAAAAGTGGGGGATGGTGCTGTGTGATCACGAGATGCGAAGGAAGATTCAAACAGAGGGCGGGATATGGGTGGGAAAACAAAAAACAGAGGGTGGAATACGCGATGGATGACGGCTAGGGTTTGTATGAGAGGTAGCGGAAGCAAGATAACCCGAAACAAAACACGATCTAAACCAGCAACACAACTCGACTAAGGACACAAACTCAACACTACGGACTCTGGAATCAAATTGTGCAAAGGCTAAACGAGGTCTAGGACAGGAAACAACCTATGACTACAATTTTTTTTGTAGGGCTTTTTCATGGACTCTAGGATGAAACCGAAAACAACAAAGGAGGGTAACGCGAACCTGAAGGAACACCTGAAGCTCTGATTACCACTTGATGGGAACGGGGTCCCGATCTTCCAACAGGTTCTGGGTAAGTTCGATTTGGTGGAGGCGCGACACAAATCGATCCGGCTTCCGAACGACACGTTCCGAACCCCGCAATCGCAGCACCACGTCTCCTCAGGTTATCAACCGTGCGCAGCCCGGTTGACCTCGCCAAGAAGGCTAATCCTCGCCTGCGAATCGAAGAACACAAGCAAGAACAAGGAAGAACACAACTGAATTGCAGATGGATAGATTTAGCACTCGAAAGTTGGGGTCTCACAAACCGATGAACGGCGAATCTGTTCAAAGACAAATCAATCTAAGCAAAACCCAAACCCTAATGGTGGGGGTGGCGGCTGGATATAAAGGAGTTAGGGGCGTGCAAAACCCCTGGACGCGCCCCTAATGGGCTCCAACACGATACAAAGCCGATCGGCCCAAAAGACGGTGGCGCAGCACCCTGACAGATTCTGAACGCCCACTTGTTTTGACGATTCCTGTTGACTCAGAAGGAATTTTGACATGGGACCAAAGCCATTGGAAAGGTGGTCTTCTCAGCTTTCCATACATATGTAGAACGTCCAAAACGGAGTCCGGATGCGATCTGGGCGTCCGTTTTAGTGCGGACTGGTCCTGGACTCCGAATTGGATTCGAAGTCGGTTTGAGTTGGGCCTCCAACATGATTCGACCGTCCTTGCTGGACTTGTGCGCCCCGTAGCCCTTCTCCAAGTACTTCCAGGTCCTCTCCATGGTTCCTAATCATAATTAAATCATTAGGTAGCAATCTATTCTCAAATGAACAAAAAGAAGTACTTAGGAACGAGCTCACCTGTAAATTCAATTGTCGGGCGCGAGCTCTAGTGATTGGTCCTTGAATGTCAAGTGGAGGAGTGTTGTGTGTAACCGAAGAAGTGATGTCCTCATCAGGAAGGGGGCGGAGGAAGGAGGAGGCGCGACTGCGGCGGGGGAGAGGAAGGAGGCGACGGCGGGGGCAGCGCCGGTTGGGGGCGGAGGAGAGGAAGGAGGCGACGGCGGGGGCGGCGCCGGTTGGGGGCGGAGGAGAGGAAGGAGGCGGCGCGACCGGGGCGACGCCGGTGAGTTTTTTGCTATTATAGTACTCCTTAAGTATGGCTTCGACAAAACGGTATCTACGTCGTGGGCTTCTCTAAAACGATACCTATTTCGTGTACTCCTCTCTATAATAGTATTCCCAGGGATTTGAACTCAAATTATTTTGATTTTCGAATTTTATCTCCTCCATATAACTAAACTACCCTTTCTAAATGTGTTTAGACCTAATCCTTTTTCTTTTCTTCCCACACGACACAGTACAGGCGCATCACTTTTCCTCTGGCGGCGGCAGCGCACGAACTACGCACGCAGGCGACGCGCTCGCCCGCGGCGCTCGCTCGCGGCACACGCCCACACGGCAAGCAACGATCTTGTCTTATATATTAACCTCTGTGCGTGATCACCCTGCCGCGCGAGGTCTGTCGCAAGATCGTTGCCTCGATGCCTCACTCATTCAATGTTGGACACTGTAAGTGTGTACAATCATGGTCTATGTTTATGTAATGCCGATAAATGTCATATATAACTCATTGCTTTTGTGTGTGTGTGTATAGATACATGGTGACTGAACCCAGATTAACAAAATCACCGATTGATTTCCTCGACCAACGCTTAATCGCCATGGATATTACCAAGGAGGATGCATCATTCTTCAAGAATTACATTATGAAGGCATTAGAGGGTCACCACAATAAGGAATTCATACTTATACCTACAACTAGGGGTAAGTGTTACACTAGTGGCTATACTTGTTGATTTATACTTTATATGCAACACGAACTTAGGTTTAACGACCATGACATACCTGTGTAGGTTTCACTGGATTCTAATTGTAATTATACTAAAATAGAGCAAAGTAATATATCTTAATTTCCTAAAGAAGAACAAAACCGACTACACAGTTGTCCAATAAGTAATCAACAGTAAACATATTTTCTCTATAGATAACTCTATTATAGTCTTTCCTTCCTTCCCATTGACTAAGGCTAACCTTTTGGAATCACGTAGGTCTTTCGCCATATACGTTGCAAAGGTACGTAAATCCAAGGGAGGGATCGACGCTCTACGACATGTTCTAGATTTTTTGGTATTCGCTAGTACACACTAATCCTATATAACACTTCCTAGTAATGTCTCTCGAACTAAAAAATTCTATTTTTGAAGTACCACTAGCAGCTGCCTAGCAACAACACCTGTGGATTCTATGTTTGACACAACATGCAACTACTCGTCAGTTCTGCAAAGAACAATCCTCAGATTTGTCAATCTTACGATAATTATTTCATACTTATCAACTTATATGCATAACATTGATCTTCCTACCGATAGGTTCCGTCCATCGCTACAGCTCCGTTGGAACAGGCTGACCTCAAACATATTTGAGGACAGTGTGCGTACTTGTTGATGTCTAACGTCATAAAAGAAAATGAGAAATTCCACAATATATAATGAATTTCACTAGGATAAGATTAAGCTTAATTGTTTATGTGCATATTTGTTTATGGATGGATAATTTGTTTTATTTTTGTTAATTGATTTGTGAAATTGATGTTCTTGTTTCTGAAATGAATGAATGTGAATTGGATGTATATATACTATGTTGATCTGCTTATTTCAAAGGGTATGGCTAGCATTTCCTGAGGCTAGCCAACAAACAAAAATAGATTTAGGTTCAAAAAAGAATATCACAGATGGTTATTAATTTGTAACCGACTGTGATAGATGACTATCATAGACGATTTTTAATTGAAACTGTCTGTGATAAACCATATATCACGGATGATTTCAACTAAAAACCGCCTATGATAGTCATCTATCACAGTCAGTTATAAATTAATAACCATACGTGATATTCTTTTCTGAACCTAAATCTATTTTTGTTTGTTGGCTAGCCTTAGGAAATGCTAGCCATGCATCACAAACGGTTTGTAGTTGAAACTGTCCGTGATAAACCATATATCACAGACGGTTTTTAGTTGAAACCGTCTGTGATAGTGTGCATCACAGACGGTTCTAAAGCTGTTTATAATGACCTCATGTCATTACTGACCCATAAACTCGCACGACTGATGAAATCGCCTATGATGGTGTTTTTAAACCGTCTGTGATAATCTTTTCTATAGTAGTGTGTAACGGATGATGAACAAGCAACTGAAAATGGTTACTAATTAATTCAGGACAAACAGCAATTCTGGGTACTTTGAAACATGTGGATATTCCCCAAATCGCCACTCTAAGGTGGTGATCAAAAGAGCTTCAGCTTCTGGCTTCCGGCTTATTTTTCACTATTCATAAATTTCGTCTTTTTCTGAACTTTTGGCTTTTTGTTGAGCTTTTTGCCGGTTCTTTTTTTTCCTTATTTGTTTGTATTATACGTAATGGGTTAACATATTTTTTATATTTTTAATTTTTTTAAATTTATTTATGCTAAATAAGTCTCTGTCAGCTACAGTGTTTTTTCAGCCAGCTATAGTGCTTTTCAACCATAAGCCACAAAAAAAGCCCAAATGATCACCACCAATTTTAAGAGACCAACAAGTGTAAACCAATCGCAAGAAGACGCGCACAAGCCCTATAGGCCCTCAAGACTGATGTGTCCTACTGGCCATCTTATATCTCCACATCCATAAGTAACACTAATAACTAGTACGGCAGAATCTCATTGCTCAATAAAAATTTTAACCCACTAAAAATGCAATTTGAAGCCCTACAGTACCCACACAGCAACATGGAGACACCTCCGATCCTGATTCGACCCGGGCGGCTCGTACACCGCAAGCGTACTGAATCCGCACTAAACCCTAGCCAAAAATCGCAAAATTTTTTTTGATTTTTTTACTCCCTAGAACCGAAGGTAATAAGGACGGATAGGGTTGGGTCGAGGAGGAGAGGAGGCCGAGTCCGACAGGGACCCGGTTTGGGGGTTCAGGCCCGGCACGTTTGGTCGGCCTGCTGCGTTGGGTGGGGCGGCCGGTTTGCACTTGGACAATATTGCTATCAAATGGTTCACTGATCGGTTCTTTACGTCAAATAAATACAGAATGAGCATCCAAGCTCGATTCTTTACGTCAAATAAACACATTACACTGATCGGTTCTTTGGCATGCTACTCTCTTCACACCAATTCTTTTCATGTAAAATCATGGGAATTTTGTGCGATGTGATATTTCCTAGAAAATTGCACTGTGTGCACACCCAAAATTTAAGTCGAGTGTGGCATTTTTACATCAGTCTTTAATTTTGTATATTCGCAAAGGTGTTGTATGCCTGTATCAACTCATTTTTCAGAATAGAGGGGTGCATCGGATCGGATGGACTCTGCACCTTGCTAACTTTAGTTAGATGCCCAATTATTCAGATTTTGCACATAATGTAATTTATTTCTCGAAATAGAACAGGATGAGATATGATCTGGATGCTAATCTATCAGCTGTGCATGTTGGTTACTTTGACGTTAAGCATGAGGTATCCAATGCAATCTGGACTTTCCGGTAAGTTTGTTTGTTGGAATTTGGTCTTTAATTTAGTAGGCTTGGTGCATTTGTATGAAACATCAAGTACATTAGTTTATATGAAGTAAAATGATTATATTGTGATCAAATGGTTCCATAGTGTAGCGGTTAGCACTTGATAATATTGCTATCAAATGGTTCCATAGTGTAATGCTACTATATTCATCAACTACTAAATGATAAACACATTACATAATAGCTTATTTTGAAAGAGCATGTGTCACAGTGCATCACCTATGCATCTGCATTTGTTGCATCATGGCTGTCACATCGTCGCCAAAGCGTTCTGGAGGTCCAAGGGGACGTCATGAAGGTTCACCTCGCCTTGGCCAAGTAGGCGGATGCCTAGGATTTTGTGGCGTCCATAGCAAACAGCTAGGCGGGTGCCTTGGCCAGCTCGCAGGGGTGAGTTTGGATAGGAGTGGGCAGGATTAAGTTGCGTTGTAGGAGGCGAGGCGGGAACTGGAGTATCGCTCGGCTCTAATGCATTCTTGATCTGTTAAGTGCCTCTCTTACGACTCCTAAATTCTTTGAACAAACCATTTATCGATGTCGTCAAAAGCTTCATCCAGTTCAATCATATTATCCTTATTGTCTCGATTGAACAGCTGGTTGAAGTAATCTCTCCACCTATTCTCATCATCTTTTACCAATAACTCACTCTACATTGAGAAGTATATTATATGTGAAGTAGTCGATTATCTTTTCTCTGGAATGATGCAAGCAAAAGTTTAGTATGTGCTATATAGAACCATCAATGAATTTCCTTTGCCGTATCTGGAACATCAATTAATTTCCTTACCGTATCTGGCGCAACTCCTTTGCTAGCAGGGACCACACATGATTCTGATTTGTGTGAAGTACAATCCTCATTCCATGGAGGCATTACGAATCGGTAAGAAGCATTGGGACAGCAACTATGATTGAACCATGAGAAACTAGGGCCATGCACAGCAATCCTCAGCGCCTGCCCCTCACTAACCTGCACCTCAACACTACTGGTCATCACCTCACTAATCTACTGTCAGCACATTGAGACCAACAGTGGTTTGTGCCATCAATTTTCTGGCAGATGATATCAACAAGCTCCCCTCCAGTATCCTCCCAGCAATCTCCCCACCTTCCTCCAGAACTTCCCCAATACCACTTGCTGAAAGTCCACCAATTCTATCGGAGTGGTTGATCAAATCAGACGAAACAAGACCATGCATCTCAAGCAAATAAAGAAAGCGCAGGGTAACACGGACATCGCTCTTTTCCTCAGTAATATAGGATTGGTCGGCTTTCTTGTGGTGGTTCACAAACAAGCAACATTCACCAGAAGACGAATGCACTTCATGGTCCGAGCTTAAGCAGTCTGAGCAGCAGTATCGAACAGAGCAGCACATCACACAAGACAGGACACGGGGGGATTGAGACGGTAAGCTGTCGAAACACGACGAGCAATGGGAGTGTAGGAATGCGGCATGCAGGGCGGTGGCGTAAGGTGCGATCGGCCGAGTCAGGTCCTCCGACATGTTTACAGATGCCCGGGCTCTCATCTCCATTGCCATGCTCTGAGGCCTCCTGTTGCAAAAGTTCTGTTTTGCACATAACCAAAATCAGGTCTCGACAAGATAATCCAATGCTCATCGAAACTGAACTAGGATTGCTCCATAACATAATCTATCAACTCTCGGGCCATTAATGGTGCACATCCTATACGGTGGACTCCGATATTCTGAACACATACTTTTTGGCTCCGATTGGCCTTACAACTTCACAAAAACATGAAAAAAAATGCTTATTTTTCATTTGGGGGCAAAAAAAAAAAAGCGGTAACACTGAATACTATATCATTCCAGTCCAAAGATAACCAAAATCAAGAACTGGAAAGAAACTCTAGCGGCTGGCAAACCATAGCTAACGTATGCCCCAAGCCCTTCGAACTTGCTGCGACCTCGCTAGAAACAACGAGTGCCTGAGATGGTAAGGCTTGACTCACCTTGAGAGCGAGAAAACCAACGAAGAACGAAGCCGCAGGCCCGCGCTAAACTTAGGAAAGCGTGGTGGCAACTGCGGAAGAGAGAGACGAGAGGCGGCGGTGTGGCGTGTTTGGTTATTTTGTCGTATGTTTCTCTTGAACCAGTCGATCCACCCATGTTTCCAATTATATCAATTATAGATTGTTTGGTTCTGTTGCTTGCCGAGATCTTTTGAGTAATTGAGTTCAAACAGAGGTCGACAAATAGAATCCAATGGTTAAGGTTTAAGCATGAATAGGATTCACCAAACTAAGGGACGGTTCTCTTCCTTTTTGAGAGAATTTCTACCATATTTTATATTTTCTAAGTGACATCTAGTGGCTATAGTAATTAGGGTCTACCAGATTGAGGCCAAATGCTTCTATTTTTTTATGAGAATTTTAGTATAATTATCTTTTACTTAGCGGATATAAAACGTACGTCATCGACTTTTATTAGAAAAATTACTCGAAAATTCCAGGGCCGGCCTAGCCCAGACACGTCCAAACTAGGAAAATATCCATTGAGAACAACTCACCATGCATGGCAAGCCAATTTAGTTTGTCCAGGGGTGGACCCAGAAAAGGCCTAGTGGGGGCACGACCCCACTTAATTTTTAGTCTATATCTATATCAACAAAAATTTTATCATTTATGCTTCATTGGCCTAAAAAATGCTTCTATTGGGTCTAGAATTAGTCCAATAAAAGGAAAAATCTAAGCCCAAAGTTATGTGTCCAAACATTTCGTAACTGCGAGGGGTAAAAGTAGAGTAAATGGAGATGGGTCCAGTATTGGATGGATGCCTCTGTTCTAGTTCTATGCTTCTGTGTGCCCAAGTCCTTGGACATGCGGTTCAATAACCAGGTAAAGTAAACTCCTGAGTGCTCATACTCCCTCTTCTGTACTTCAGATTTAACAACTCAAAGTGAGTATAATAAAAGTGAGGAACTCTTCCATGTTTGTCTAACCAGGTAATTATAAAATGGTTAGAACAGATGGTGATACTGAGTTTCCGGCAAGGGATATCATCAGTCTTTGAACATTGGATGGCACCATGTTCACGCACAGACATGCAAAACACCACATCCCTGCTCGGTAAAATTAAGAATTTCCTTGTAAAATAGCATAGGTTAGCACTTTCTTAGTTCTTTTGATGTATACATTTGTTAGATGAAAACGTGCGGTGAATGCACTGGTAACGACTTGCAGTGTGGTCATTCAACCCCAGTTTTCCAGGTCGAACTTGAAGTAGAACTCGCTCCTCCTAATTGATACTTGCATGTAGAAATCACAGACAAACTTCTAAGATAAGGATTCACACACGACCAGTTAAATGCAACAATCGGCAGCACACACGTATAGTTGCTGCTTATTTTAAAGGCACAACACACAGACATGCAGCAAGGTCGATGTGCATGCAAGCACACAACCAGCTGCACTTGGTTCAGATACATAGCAAACACTCCCATGTAGATGCACACAGGCACACATAGCTGCTGCATGCTTACTTATTTCAACCACACAGCAAACACTCGTCGATGCACGCAAGCACACCCTGCCGCTTCGTAGTTTCAGATTCATAACAAACAAACACTAACTCGCAAGCCACACACACACATCGGCCAGGCCAGACCTCTGCAGATAGATACGAACCAATGTGCTTATAGTTTCAAGCACGTAGCCAATTCGGCCTCGAAGGTAAGAGCCACCAAAAGCTCAAATCTCAAATTGCAACTCAACAAGCAGTGAGAAGCGATTGATCGATGGAATAAGCGCACAAAACAAACCAAACGCATGCATCAGTAACAGGAGCATCCATCACTCTCATGCCACAATGGAAGATTCACAGCAGCGAAGTGCAGTGCAAAGTTCACCTAAGCAATGTGAGAGGCAAAGAAATGAAGAGTGAATAATTAAATAGACTTATTGGAGGATGCAATCGGAAGCAGAATTAACAAAGTGGATGTATTCACCAATGTACAGAGTACCTGAGGACGGAGACTCTGGGCAGTTTCTTCTTGTAGTAACGCGAGTGGCGCTTCTCGAACAGGGAGTGGTCGTGGCCGGCCTCCACCCCGTCCCACTCCAGCGCGTCCCACACGTCCTTCTCGATCTCGATGGCCGGCTTCTTCTTGTGTTCTCCACGGGCTTCCATGGCCGGCAGCCGCCGCAGGCCCCAGCATCCCCTGATCCTGATGGTCTCAAGCGCGGGCGCCACCATCTTGACCTCGCATATCTGCCGCAGCATCGGGAGGTCGTGCAGGTGGATGGTGGTCAGCTTCGGGAATGCTACACCGTGGAGGTACCTTCTATCCAGTACGAAGACATGCCTGAGGTCGCCGCAGTGGATGATGTGGAGGGTCTCCAATCTGGGGAAGGAGGAGACCCAAACCGGGAGCACGAACTGGAGCCTGGGGCTGGAGCGCAGATGTAGGTGCTGCAGATTTCTGAAGGACCTGATGCCGCCATAGGAACCTTTGCTCCAAATGCAACGGGCCATCAGGAGATCTGACGCCCAGAAGGTCTTTAATAGAATGAAATCACCTCTAGGCATACTAGCACTGGTCGAGACGTCATGCACATGCAGGGATTTGGCACCGTCTCTTATCAGATTACCTAAATTATCATGGGGAGAATTTGCATCCAGTTCGCTCTCCACATTGAGGCTCCCTTGAGCAATCTCGATATGGCGATCCAACTCTGTGGACGGAGGTTGTGGGAAAGCATGCATCGGAACATCGCCGACCATGCTAATGACATCACTGTACTGCAGGTTCACTTGATCACTAGGGGCTTCAAATTGAACAACCCCACTATACATAGGAGAAGAGGTGGTGCGGATATTGAAATAAACACCCTCAAGGTTTCTCTTATATCCATAATAATAATCTATTTGAGAGCACAAGGACCGAGCAAGCCTCGCGTCTACAATAATAGCATGCACCTGCAATAGGAATGATTCGTTTAGATCAACGGATGGTCGAAGATACTCAATTCCAGGTCGTGTGTCTATGCACAACAACTCCAGGTTGGGCTGCATCTTGGAACCACTCATGTCCCATCTTGTTGCACGAAGGTGCTCACAACCCAGTAGGAATACTCGCTTGAGTCTTGGGACATCCACCACCATAGTATTAAAGTCAAGTATCTTGATTGCAGTTCCAGAGAGGTCCAGCTCCATGAGATTGTGTAGCCCACGCAAAAATAGATTCTCCAATAGTGTGCAGCCTTCTAGGGAGACCTTGGTGGTCTTGACATGCTTTTGGTCTGCAGAAGAAGGACGTGATTCTTTTGGAGGCAGCTCAACAGCTGGTGTCCAATGAGATGCTGGTCCATAGCCGACCAAACTCAAGGACTTGAGCGAGGGAGGTGCAGCAACGTTTTCTAGCTCATTACAACCATCCAAGATAAGCACCTCAAGGCTAATTGCAGTTGATAGGCTGCTAGGTAAAGTTTTCATGTCTTTATTGCCAGAGAAGTCAAGAAGTTCCAGCTTTGTCTTGCCTGTAAATGTGCTTTCAATGCATGTTGATGTCTCTAATAGGCACAAAGGTTTGGTTATTCGAAGCTTGTGTAGATTCTGCAATCGCCCTTGTACAAGACTGGTGTAAGGGCACTTGGCTCCTTCTACATTTAGCTCCCTAAGGTTAATCATGAGATCCGTCATCTGTTTGGATAATACTTGATACCAGTCTGTGTAAAATAGATCCAATACCCATAAGCTATGGAGAAACTCCCACTCCCTTCGGTCCTCTCCTTCACCAGCTATATTGTCTTTGCAGTGGTCCAGCCCAAGGAATCTTAGGTTTTGGCAAGAAATGAATGGTGGTGATGCAAAGCTGAAAGTGCAACATGATAGATGGAGCACATAGAGGTTGGTTGACTGTTTAAACAAGCCATTTGCTAATAATAATGGGGCATCAGAACTTTCAGGAGCCAAGAAATAAGATGATGCCTCTGCATTTATAGCTGCTTGCATATCCTGTGTTTGTAGGTTCCTTGAGGTGATTGAGATCCAAGGGTACTGCTGTTGTCCATCGACGTACCGGTCTTTGAATGTCAGAAAATGACTAGAGTTACTCTCAGAACAAAATTCATTTGTGAACCTTCGACGCACATCATCAAGTAAAGTAGGATGCAAGTCCCATTTTATTTCTTCACGGAGTGCGTTGCTAATCTCCCATGCCAGATCACCTTGTATGATGCCATCACAAGTCCAGTAGTTAGAAGCACGGGCTGCCCAGTCATATTCTGTGCTTTTGGGGAAACTTAGCTGTAGAAATAATTCATACAGGCAACAACGCACAATCGTTTCTGTGTTGATCCCCCGCATGCACGGATAATTAGCAGCTATGGCAGCGGCCTCTCTATGCAGTACTGGGAAGAAAAGTTCTTTTATTGCTATATCATAAAATTCTAATTCGTAAGCAAAAAGATGAGCATTCTTCACTTTGTTTTGTATCTCAGAGTAGAGTTCCCTTGCTTGAAACCTCCTCCGGAAGGTCCACAGCATGAAGGAGCCACGAAACCTTCCAAATGGAGGAACACCAAAGCTACTTAGATCAATGTCATCACCACTTCCATTATGAAAAACCATCAGAAATGTGCGATCTCCAAGGGCCCGATCAATCATTTCTGAGACACTCGTTATCTCACCTCTAGAGCCTTCATCCACTCCATTGAAATCGTCCTCCTCATCCTGTTCATCGAAAACTGCCATTACAGTATGACCAAGCTGTAGTTCCACTGCAACAGCTCTCTGCATTGCCCTTCTGCTTTTCCATGCGGAGCAATCTATATGAATTACTTTGTCAAGGTGTAATTCTGGAGGGCTTCTCCCAGATGTAAGAGCATCTGCCACACCTCTAAGAACGGTAGATGCCCCGAATCCTCCTCGCCAACCATCAAAGTAGATGACTCTTGTGTCCCTCAGGTTTTGAACAAACAATCCAAGTATCTTGTTTACAGCATTATCAACATTGCCCGAACCAATATCCTGTGGTAATGATTGATAATTTGTAATACCTGGGCCGTATGAGCTCAGCCTGGCCCAGCCCGGCCCACCCCACAAATATCTATATGAGAGAGAGACAGAGGGAGAAGCAAAAATCGATTTTGCTCTCTCCCCCGAACTCACCTGCTGCTGCCCCCGTGCGTTGCTTCTCTAGCGCCCGCTGCCGCTCTTTGCTCTTGCGCCGGCTGTCCCGTCCCCGCTTCCCCCAGTTGCTGTTGTCGACGCCGCCGCCCTTGGCTGCCGTTGCCGCACGCCTTGCCGTCGCTTGCACTTGCCGCCGCTCGTCGCCTCGCCGTCTTCCCCACGCGCGCCGCCGCCATCCGCGCGTCGTCGTCGCCGCCCTTAGCCGCCGCCTTCGCCGCTCCCCTGCTCCGCCGGCTGCGCGCCGCGCAAGGGAGCGAGGGGGAGGGCCGACTACGGCGGGGATGAAGAGGAGGGGGGCTGCGCCGGCCGACTGGAATAGGGGGAAGTGAGAGGGAGGCCGTGAGAGAGGAGCTTGCTGCCGAGTGAGGAAGAGAGGAGGGAGGCGTTGGCGTGGAGAGAGGAGAGGAAGAAGAGGCGCTGGCGTGAAAAAGAAAGGAGGAGCCGGCGTGAGAAGAAAAGAAGAGGGGAGTGCGGCTGCCCGTGAAGAAAAAAAAAAGGAAAGAAGGGGGCCGGCCGAGGAAAAAGAAAAGAAAAGAAAAAAAGGGAGAAATTTGATTCGGCGTCGGATTCGCCAGAACCAGCCAGGGAACGACAGTCCGTACCCGGATTCAGTCGTCGGGCTTGGGGCAACAGTTCGAAAACCCTCTCCCATTTATTTATCGAAACAGGCATAAGTTAATATGTGGATTATTAGAATTGGTTCGGGTAGCCACTAGAATATTGTTTATTAGTATGGTTACCTGGGCGGAGAAATCGAGGTTGCCACTGGTGATCTGGTCGATCCGTGGCGATAGAGGAAAGAGAATAAATATGTAAAATGCTATATACGAGTTTAATTGACCATATCGCTAAACATCGGGACAACAGGGAGATGTCCGATGATAGAGTTTGGTTGTGCTAAGTTGACATGTAAGTGCGATGTTATGTACTCGTATGTATTGCATGAGTGATGAATTGAAATAATTAATGCTTGTTCAGGTGGCGGTTCGAGTTTGGTGCCGTCCACGCACCGTCCGCCAGGTTAACAGGCAAGTGCATGGTAGACAGTAAATTGTGATGAATGTTATTCATGTTCCCATGCCATGGTTTACAGTAGTTATGAGATGTCTGTGATTATGTGCTAATCATAGTTTGATGAATAACATTTATGATTAGACATTCACATTTGGGGCATATTGCATCATGCAATTGCATAAGAGCCAGGTCGGTGAGAAAGTCTTACGACTAGTCCGGAGTGCTCTTGAATAAGACCTACAGAGGTAGGCACTCCACGGGAGTGGAGGTTGAGACCTCGTATGAAAGAGGACGAGGCGAGTGGTCCATCGACGGGTGGACGCTCCGCTATACCGGTATACGCTACAGTTACAGAGCATACAGATGCATTGCATGAGAATGCATTGCATTACAGTGACAGAAAGTGATACAGTTACAGACAGTTGTGAT
Source organism: Dendrocalamus latiflorus (assembly GCA_017311315.1). Lineage (NCBI taxonomy): Eukaryota > Viridiplantae > Streptophyta > Magnoliopsida > Poales > Poaceae > Dendrocalamus > Dendrocalamus latiflorus. Next base: position 32,117,232 of record CM029628.1, read on the forward strand.
TTACAGTTTACAGTTACAATTGTGATTTACAGTTACAGTTGTGATTTACAGTTACAGTTGTGATTTACAGTTACAGTTGCGTTTTACAGTTTACAGTACAGTTGCGTTTTACAGTTTACAGTTACAGTTGCGTTTTACAGTTTACAGTACAGTTGCGTTTTACAGTTTATAGTTACAGTTGCGATTTACAGTTTACAGACATAGGGTTGAATTACAGTTTACAGACATAGAATTGATTTACAGTATACAGTTACAGACTTAGCCTACAGTTTACAGACATAGAATGGGATTACAGATTACAGTTCATGAAATTAATCGAAATTGCTAAAGTGATGTTACTGTTTTATCGTGTGCTTGCTGAGTCTCCGGACTCACCCTTGCTTTGTCGTTGTTTTTAGGTGAAGAATGACGACATGCATGGAATGGGATAGCACTTTTGGCACTGCACATATGAAATAACCGTTTAGCCGTACACTGAGATTCTATGTTTAATATAATGTTTAGACTTGTGGCTCGCTGGTTGGTTTAGCTTGATTGCGAGCCAGGATGGCGGGTCTCCATGGTCGTGGAGCCCACCGTTTCTGTTTATGTTATAACTTGTGAAATATGAAGTTAGTTGCTTTTGCAATCATCCTACTGTTATTTGTGGTTTAATATCTGTGGGTAATGGTATAAAAAGAACAGATGTGCTGCTAAAAATTGAAATAGCAACACTTGTGAAATGGTAAGTGGATGGTGGTAGCATCTTGGGCCCTGTGGAGGGTCGGGGTGTTACAGTTGGTATCAGAGCGGGCGTTAGGTCCGTGGTAAAGAAATTTGATTTAAGCCTAATAATAAAATTTGACACACTTTGTTGCACAGTAGGATGGGTTTGGGATTTGCATTGCATATGCGTTTTCCCTAATTGTGATGTTGATTTATGATGTTACAGTTGATGATTGTATGATTGCTTCTCTGTTGTGAGCAGAGATGCCGAGAGGTAGAGGTCGTGGTCGCGGTGCGAGCCGAGGCCGTGGAGGCCATGGTCGTGGCCGTGCCCAAGCAGAGCCATCGTTAGAGGTTCAGCAGGAGGCACCCGACGTGGAAGTTGGGTCTGCTGAGCAATCTGTAGCTGGGGATCAGGCAAGGTCTTCAGCCTTATTGCGAGAGTTTGTAGAGGAGGTTTGTGCTTTACGACGACAAGTGCCTGCAGCTGCTGCGGCCGTACCTGCTGTTGTCCCGACTGCCGATCCAGTCGCGTCGGAGCCGAGAATGGGCCTTCGCGAATGGATGGCGTTGCGGTTGGACACCTTTGATGGGACGGGTACGCCAGTTCAAGCTGCAGACTGGTTGCGCTATATGGGAAGACAGTTTGAAGCTTTAGAGATGATGTCACAGCTGAGAGCTCGTTTTGTGGCCTTTCAGTTGAAAGGTCAGGCGGACATCTGGTGGGAGGGAGTCCTTTCAGCCAGGACCCCTGCCGATGGTCCAGCCACCTGGGAGGTCTTCGTCGAGCAGTTCAAGGCGAAGTACTACCCAGAGTCTTTTGTGGAGAGTATGGAGGTTGCCTTGTCGACCCTTGTGCAAGGAAAGATGTCGGTAGCTGAGTACGAGGCGCGATTCAACGACTTGATCCGCTTCGTACCATCGGTCGCAAAAAGTGATCTTGAGAAGGCCAAGAGGTTTCGCCGAGGGCTCAGTCCTGAGTATCGGCATGTTATGGGTGCTACTGCGCCACGTGACTTTAGGTCTGTGGTTGAGCAGGCCAGAGGAATGGAGTTGGAGATGCACCTTACTAAAGGGTCGCAACCCTCTGGTGGTCAGAGTGCTTCTGGTGGTGACCAGAAGAGGAGCTATAGTGAGAAGGGTGGGTCATCTCAGCGGCCCGCTCCTAAGAAGTCCAAGTGGAGTCGACGTTCTTCACAGCCATCCAAATCTAAATCGTTGACATCGTCGTCTCCTGCACCACCAGCTTTGCGTCCTGTCCCTGGGCAGGGAATGATTTGCTTTAAGTGTGGTGGTGAACACCGAGCTGCTGAGTGTACCTGGACAGGGGAGTGTCGACATTGTGGCCGGATGGGCCATATGGAGAAGGTCTGTCGACAGAATCCTTCCAGTATCATTAAGTGGGAGCCAGTGTCTGCGTCATCGAATGTCTCATCCCGGGGGTCAGTCCAGGTGTTGGCAGCTGCTCCTACACAGCAGCCTTCCTGGGCGCTTCCTGCCGGATATTGCTGGCCTCCTACCCCAGTTACTCCACTTCAGTATGCTGCACAGCCTTCCTTTTCGATGCCGTCACAGCAGAGTGTTGGGGCTCTTGCCGCCCCAGTGCCGCCTGGAGTCTACACATTGCCTGCCACTGAGTCTGCGAGTCGACCGGACGTGGTGACAGGTACTTTGTTAGTGGATTCACACAGTGCTTTTGTTCTTTTTGACTCCGGTGCCACGTATTCCTTTGTTTCCTGTGAGTTTGCTAGAAAGGCAAAATTGAGTATGCAACAGATTTCACAGTCGGTTAAAGTCAATTCTGCAGGGGGTATTATTATTAGCTCTATGGTTTGTCCCGGATGCATGGTTTCCATAGATGGCGAGGATTTTGTGGCTAACCTTATGGTTATACTGATAGAGAATTTTGATGTTATCCTCGGTATGGACTGGTTGCATTGCTACCGGGCAGTGATTTCCTGCTTCTGGAGGACAATCACTTTGCAAGCTCCTTCAGGGGAGGAGATAGTTTTTCAGGGGAATGCACCTCCAGGTTCTCTTTTTGTGTTGGCCAGTTTGTTCTCTGGCCGACGAATGTTTAAGTGTGGGTTACTTCTATCACTTGTGGAAAAACCGAGTGCGCCTTTGCGCGTTGAGGATATTCCAGTGGTATGTGAGTACCCCGACATATTTCCTGAAGAACTTCCAGGAATGCCACCCGCAAGAGATGTGGAGTTTAGGATTGAACTTGTTCCTGGCACTCGACCTATCTCTATGTCCCCGTATCGTTTAGCACGACCACTTCAAGAAGAGTTGAAGAAACAATTGGATGGGTTGTTGTCCAAGGGGTTGATCCGTCGCAGTGTATCACCTTGGGGAGCCCCCGTCCTATTCACTGAGAAGAAGGATGGGAGTTGGCGCATGTGTATAGATTATCGTGCTCTTAATCGGGTGACCATCAAGAATAAATACCCGTTGCCTCGCATTGAGGACTTGTTTGATCAATTGAAGGGAGCCAAGGTGTTTTCTAAAATTGATCTACAATCTGGGTATAATCAGATTCGAGTGCGGGAGCAAGATATTGAAAAGACAGCTTTCTCCACGAGGTATGGGCACTATGAGTATAAAGTTATGTCCTTTGGACTAACAAATGCGCCTGCTATCTTTATGGAGACAATGAACAGCATGCTACATAAGTATTTGGATGACTTTGTAGTTGTGTTCATTGATGATATCTTGATTTATTCCAAGACGGAGGAAGAGCATGAGCAGCATTTGAGGCTTGTGCTTGAGACTCTGAGGGAAAATCAATTCTTTGCCAAATTAAAGAAATGTGAGTTCTGGATTTCTGAAGTGGGCTTCCTAGGACATGTGATTAACCAGGAGGGCATTTCAGTAGATCCAGCCAAAATTTCCACAGTAGTAGACTGGAAGAGACCGTCCAATGTTAAGGAGGTGAGAAGTTTTCTTGGCTTAGCTGGTTATTACAGGCGTTTTGTGAAAGATTTCTCCATTATTGCTAAGCCAATGTCTCAACTCACGCGGAAAGGCGTGAAATTCCAGTGGACCGGTGAATGTGAGTGCAGTTTCAATGTTCTGAAAGAGAAATTGGTGACTGCTCCTGTTCTCACTCTTCCTGAGCCAGGGAAGCGTTTCACGGTCTACTCGGATGCATCGCGAGTAGGTTTGGGTTGCGTGCTCATGCAAGACAACAAAGTGATCGCGTATGCCTCGCGACAATTAAAGAAACATGAGCAGAATTACCCTACTCACGATTTAGAGCTGGCCGCAGTGGTTTTTGCTCTAAAGATTTGGAGACATCATTTGTATGGAGAATCCTGTGATATTTTCACTGACCATAAGAGCCTCAAGTATATTTTCACGCAGAAAGAATTGAATTTGAGGCAAAGAAGGTGGTTAGAACTGATAAAGGATTATGATCTCACTCTCCAGTACCATCCGGGCAAAGCAAATGTGGTTGCTGATGCCCTTAGTCGCAAGACGACACCCTCCACTGTAGGCTGTCTCGTTGCTGACTTTGAGCGGATGGGAATTTCCTATTGTTATGCCGGTACAGCACAGGTAGAGACACAGTTGTTATTGGAATCGGCAATTCCAGAACGGGTGAAAGAAGCACAACAACACGATAGATTGCTTCAAAAAGTGAAGAAGCGCCTCGATGAAGGAAAATCGGGGGACTTTAGCCTTGATGAGTCGGGCGCAATACGGTTTAGGGGCCGTCTTTGCGTACCACAAAAGGCTCAGGTCAAGGATGATATTTTGAGAGAGGCTCATCGTACCCCGTATACGGTACATCCTGGCGAGAACAAGATGTATCGGGAATTGAAAAATAGTTTTTGGTGGAAGCGAATGAAAGTGGATGTCGCGCAGTATGTGGCGTCTTGCGGGATTTGCCAGCAAGTGAAGGCTGAGCATAAGCGTCCTGCAGGATTAATGCAGCCTTTAGATGTTCCACAGTGGCCATGGGATGATGTTACCATGGACTTTGTAATTGGCTTGCCTCGTAGCCAGCGAGGTAAGGATGCGATTTGGGTAGTGGTGGACCGATTCAGTAAGTCCGCGCACTTCATCCCTATTCGTACGACGAATTCGGCAAGTGATTTAGCACCTGTCTATGTACGTGAGATAGTGAGATTGCATGGTGTGCCCAAGACGATAGTTTCGGACAGAGATGCCAAGTTTGTCTCCAAGTTTTGGGAGAGCTTGCAAAGCGCTTTGGGCACAAAACTTCAGTTTAGTACTGCTTTCCACCCACAGACAGATGGGCAATCCGAACGCACCATTCAAACACTAGAGGACATGTTGAGGTCCTGTGTTCTGTCGTGGAAAGGTAGCTGGGAGGATCACTTGGCACTCGCAGAGTTTGCCTACAATAACAGCTACCACTCCAGTGTTCGGGCTGCGCCATTTGAGGTTTTGTATGGGCGGAAATGTAGATCGCCACTCTGTTGGGATGCCGTAGGTGAAAAGGCAGTTCTAGGACCGGATTGGGTCCAACAGACAGTGGAACGAGTGGCGGAGATTAGACAGAATCTGCTAGCTGCCCAGAGTAGGCAGAAGAGCTATGCGGATGTTAGAAGGCGAGATTTAGAGTTCGAAGTGGGGGATCATGTGCTTTTGAGAGTGTCTCCCACTAAAGGGATTATGAGATTTGGGATCAAAGGAAAGCTTAGCCCGCGGTATATTGGACCGTTTCCGATTCAGGCACGAATTGGAAAGTCAGCATATCGTTTGGGTCTTCCCGAGTCGATGCGAGGAGTGCATAATGTGTTTCATGTTTCTATGTTGAGAAAGTACTTAAGGGATCCGGAACATGATATTGTTCTAGAACCATTGCCCCTTAAGCAAGACCTCACCTTCGAGTCCCGTCCAGTTCGGATTCTGGAGGAATCGGAGAGAGTGTTGAGGCACAGAACGTTAAAAGTATGTTAAAGTCCTATGGTCGCATCAGACTGAGCGAGAAGCGACGTGGGAATTGGAGTCTCGCATGCGCGAGAAGTACCCAGAGTTGTTCTCTACGGGTACGCGTTATAGTTATTTTATGTTTGATTCAGTTGTTTGTTTATTTTCGTACAGATTATCGAGTAGCAGAATTCGGGGTCGAATTCTGTTAAGGGGGGTAGAATGTAATACCTGGGCCGTATGAGCTCAGCCTGGCCCAGCCCGGCCCACCCCACAAATATCTATATGAGAGAGAGACAGAGGGAGAAGCAAAAATCGATTTTGCTCTCTCCCCCGAACTCACCTGCTGCTGCCCCCGTGCGTTGCTTCTCTAGCGCCCGCTGCCGCTCTTTGCTCTTGCGCCGGCTGTCCCGTCCCCGCTTCCCCCAGTTGCTGTTGTCGACGCCGCCGCCCTTGGCTGCCGTTGCCGCACGCCTTGCCGTCGCTTGCACTTGCCGCCGCTCGTCGCCTCGCCGTCTTCCCCACGCGCGCCGCCGCCATCCGCGCGTCGTCGTCGCCGCCCTTAGCCGCCGCCTTCGCCGCTCCCCTGCTCCGCCGGCTGCGCGCCGCGCAAGGGAGCGAGGGGGAGGGCCGACTACGGCGGGGATGAAGAGGAGGGGGGCTGCGCCGGCCGACTGGAATAGGGGGAAGTGAGAGGGAGGCCGTGAGAGAGGAGCTTGCTGCCGAGTGAGGAAGAGAGGAGGGAGGCGTTGGCGTGGAGAGAGGAGAGGAAGAAGAGGCGCTGGCGTGAAAAAGAAAGGAGGAGCCGGCGTGAGAAGAAAAGAAGAGGGGAGTGCGGCTGCCCGTGAAGAAAAAAAAAGGAAAGAAGGGGGCCGGCCGAGGAAAAAGAAAAGAAAAGAAAAAAAGGGAGAAATTTGATTCGGCGTCGGATTCGCCAGAACCAGCCAGGGAACGACAGTCCGTACCCGGATTCAGTCGTCGGGCTTGGGGTAACAGTTCGAAAACCCTCTCCCATTTATTTATCGAAACAGGCATAAGTTAATATGTGGATTATTAGAATTGGTTCGGGTAGCCACTAGAATATTGTTTATTAGTATGGTTACCTGGGCGGAGAAATCGAGGTTGCCACTGGTGATCTGGTCGATCCGTGGCGATAGAGGAAAGAGAATAAATATGTAAAATGCTATATACGAGTTTAATTGACCATATCGCTAAACATCGGGACAACAGGGAGATGTCCGATGATAGAGTTTGGTTGTGCTAAGTTGACATGTAAGTGCGATGTTATGTACTCGTATGTATTGCATGAGTGATGAATTGAAATAATTAATGCTTGTTCAGGTGGCGGTTCGAGTTTGGTGCCGTCCACGCACCGTCCGCCAGGTTAACAGGCAAGTGCATGGTAGACAGTAAATTGTGATGAATGTTATTCATGTTCCCATGCCATGGTTTACAGTAGTTATGAGATGTCTGTGATTATGTGCTAATCATAGTTTGATGAATAACATTTATGATTAGACATTCACATTTGGGGCATATTGCATCATGCAATTGCATAAGAGCCAGGTCGGTGAGAAAGTCTTACGACTAGTCCGGAGTGCTTTTGAATAAGACCTACAGAGGTAGGCACTCCACGGGAGTGGAGGTTGAGACCTCGTATGAAAGAGGACGAGGCGAGTGGTCCATCGACGGGTGGACGCTCCGCTATACCGGTATACGCTACAGTTACAGAGCATACAGATGCATTGCATGAGAATGCATTGCATTACAGTGATAGAAAGTGATACAGTTACAGACAGTTGTGATTTACAGTTTACAGTTACAATTGTGATTTACAGTTACAGTTGTGATTTACAGTTACAGTTGCGTTTTACAGTTTACAGTACAGTTGCGTTTTACAGTTTACAGTTACAGTTGCGTTTTACAGTTTACAGTACAGTTGCGTTTTACAGTTTATAGTTACAGTTGCGATTTACAGTTTACAGACATAGGGTTGAATTACAGTTTACAGACATAGAATTGATTTACAGTATACAGTTACAGACTTAGCCTACAGTTTACAGACATAGAATGGGATTACAGATTACAGTTCATGAAATTAATCGAAATTGCTAAAGTGATGTTACTGTTTTATCGTGTGCTTGCTGAGTCTCCGGACTCACCCTTGCTTTGTCGTTGTTTTTAGGTGAAGAATGACGACATGCATGGAATGGGATAGCACTTTTGGCACTGCACATATGAAATAACCGTTTAGCCGTACACTGAGATTCTATGTTTAATATAATGTTTAGACTTGTGGCTCGCTGGTTGGTTTAGCTTGATTGCGAGCCAGGATGGCGGGTCTCCATGGTCGTGGAGCCCACCGTTTCTGTTTATGTTATAACTTGTGAAATATGAAGTTAGTTGCTTTTGCAATCATCCTACTGTTATTTGTGGTTTAATATCTGTGGGTAATGGTATAAAAAGAACAGATGTGCTGCTAAAAATTGAAATAGCAACACTTGTGAAATGGTAAGTGGATGGTGGTAGCATCTTGGGCCCTGTGGAGGGTCGGGGTGTTACATAATTAGATGATGTCAACGACATTTTACGGTTTACTAGAAGACACTAACTAGCTATTTGCACCTTCATCCCCACTTCACCAAAAAGAGTTAACGCTAGTTGGTATTGTCAGTCTATTAGATGTTGTATATAAATCCAACCAGGAGGTGCTACAAAACGTGTGACGCACTCTTCCAGTACATCTAAATCATCCTATTGGAGTTTCAAAACGTGTTTGAATCATAATAATCTTATAGTAATGTCGATCAAGTGTATGAATTCGAAATTTTTTCAGGAAATTTTTTTCGCCCCCACCGATTAATCCGAAATTTGAAAAATTCAGAAAAAATCGTTCGAACTTTTTAAATTTTAAATCTGATTTTTTGAGTAGAAATGAAAAAACAAAAAATAGCTTTGGTTTTGAGGTCTGAACTCAAGACCTAGTGCTTAGCAAACACTATTTTTACCACCAGGCTCGCTAAATACTTCTTACCTTGTATTGGTTAAGGAATTTAGTTAAACTCTAAATTTCAAACCGAAACTCACTGGTTTTGCAGTTTTTCAGACCCACCGAGAAAACCAAATTCGGCCTAAATTGTTTTCCCTGCATGTATAAAAATCTAGCTAGTGGAAGTACTACTGCTTACGGTCACATGAATTTAATCGTAGTTGCAATAGTTACATCATCAGTCATGCATGTTTTCTCATGCTAGCTGAGACCATAAGATTGAATTATACCATGCATGAACGAGTGATGTTGATGTACTACAGACATCAAAGTCTCAACAGAATTGGCTATAAGAGAAAGACCAACTACTACGTGAACGTAAAATGCAGAGAAGAGTAGTAAGTAGTACCTCTTGCCTCATGACGAGTTCGTTAGTCGAAGACCAAGAAAGAAAAGCACCAGCAAATTAATCAATCTAACATGGCTACCATAATCAGCAGATCTGCCGCCACCTACATGGCTACATACACAATAACGACTTATTACGACGTTTGCTTCACCAATGTCATAATCATTACCACTACAATTTTGGCTGCATTGTTGTACGTACCGAGATACACAGCAGTCGGGTGAGCTGAGTCGGTGACGGCACTCCAAATACGGGCAGCTTGAGAAGCAGAGCTTGAATCGAAAATTTTCAAGAAGTCCAAATCAGAGCAGAAACTGTTTGTACTGTTGGCAATTCGGCGTCTCCCTTTCTCTAAAGCACGCGTGATTCCTTGCTTCTTGTCTCCGTGTATGTATGTTGGCTGGGTCCTTTGCTTCGCAGTGCTTGCTTTGCTTTTTCTCTGAGGGGGCGTTGCAGTGGTTTTTACTGATGATTTTTAATTGTTATTTATGATTTTTATCTAAAGATAAATAGTAATGACTAAAAAATAACTTTTAAAAGGAGAGAGCGAATGGTGCAAAAAGTGAAAAGAAATACGTGCATATGACAGGGGCTAGAGCAGTAGGATGCGTGATATACCCTGACTCCCTGCTTCATCTCTGGAGCGAAACGGTAGTGAAAGAGTGAAGAAGCCATTTCGAAAAACCAGATGATCATACTAGTTTTTTATTTTTCTAAATAAAAATTAGAAACATAAACACGCTAAAGCATCTGTTGGCTGGGTGCTTCTCGCGCCTCCTCTCTTTTCCAAAGGATGAAATCGCCTTGCTTGCTTTGTTCCTAGAAAAAACGTTGTTAATATTTTCCTTGTGGTTTGTGTTAAAAGACAAAAACCAATGTCCAGCAGTAAAGTGGGGAGTAGTTCTTTCTCCTTCGTTTGAATAGGACTACATCATGTTGTTTGGCGAAGTAAAGCGGCTACAGTAGGAAAGATGTAACGCCCCCGTTTCCAGGGGCGCGTACGGACACGGCACCCCGCAACTATTCACTCATGAACAGTTATGGAGTGTCGCGCAAGAGTATACCATTGCATGCTTACAACAAAAGTCCAGCATATAATTCACATAAGGATTAACATCCAGTTTTGACAGCGGGGCGTGCAAGCCCAAAGTATTCTTACATCACAAAAGACTCCAAGATCCGCTTGAGCGCGGCAAAGACCTAAAGCCACGGGTCCTCGTCGAAGAAGAGATTCTTCGGGACGTCCTCGACGGGGAGACCTTCTTTTCACGAAATCTTGAATTGTCTTCTTTTCCTTCTGGTATCTGTGGCATTTTGCAAGCCTGAGTACTCCGACCCTGTACTCAGCAAATCACAAGAGAAACCCTAATTTACTACTTGCATGGATCAACAAAGGAAGGGAGTATATTTGGTTTATTAACTTTGAGTGGATGCAGTTTTATTTGCAAACAATTTGCTAACACGGACCCAAAACTACTTCTCAAGATCTCAAGGATTTTTCATGAAAAGTTAATTAACCAACTGACCAAGTTAAAGCATGTACAAAACTACTTAAGCTTCGCTGCTGGAATCACCCAAGTGACACAGCTCCAATAACCGGGAGCACGGCGTATTCGAATACCATTTATTTGACTCTGCAGAGTTTGCTCAGCTTTACCCACACGATCCCTTAACTCTCGCGACAGAGTTAAGAAAGCCAGGTCGTTTCACTGCTCAACTCTTTATATAGGCTCTACCCGGTAGAATTCACTCGGGTCTGGCACATATATATATATATATATAACTCCCGTCCGCTTCGAGTGAACTCTACCGTTGTTAGGCACCGCAACACGGCCTACCTAACCTCACTTGTCTCAATACCAAGCCTTCTCAACACCTGTAGAGTTTCAATCGAATTGAGCAGCTACTAAACCAGTGTTGACAAGTCAACTCCTGTGGTTGAGCGATCACTATGTCATTTGCTCAGCGTAAGGGTTTTAGTCCTTATTTTCACATGGTCCGCAACCTTGCCAGGCCCGCGACCCAACCTAGGGTAAGCGGTAGGCGACGGCCGTCTCGCGGCTCCCCACAACACCCTTACCCTAACCTCAATCCTAGGGTAAGAGTTGGGCGAAGACTAACTCGCCAGCTCTTTCCCCAACCCTTACCCTACCTTGTGCACGCCGGCACTCTCCGCTCTAGGGCACGGTGTCCCATACCACCCTACCCTAGAGTCGGGTTTGCAAATTCTATTGGCCTGCAGCCACAACCTTATTAGTATAAGACTTTGCATGATAATAATAACCTACAGTTATCTAGATTAATAGATATAATTATCTCTAGAGTTACAAAGGCATGGCTACAAGTTTAACATGGCATTTATCGGTGGAAGGATTAACTACATAGCATGTCATTCCAAACATTTTATTTTTACTTTGAAATTAACATTTCAGAATTAGCTTAATGCAAATAGCATAATAACATAATTTAAATGGCATGGGATTTCAACATGGTCAAGGACTTGTGACTTGCTGTGAATCCGGATGGTCTCAGCTAGCTCGAACGAAGAAACACCTGGATCCTGCGACTGTACTTGAGCTTCCGGAATCTTCGACACTAGCGCAAACACTGAAAATAACATAAATCCGGCTTGAGCCTAATCAAGCGAGGAAAAATAATCTATTAAAGAGGAGTAAAATGCATAAATCTCCAAATGGGGAATTTTTAGAATTTATCTGGGATGATTTTGGTGGAAAAGAGATCACAAATGGGTTCAGGGCATTTTTCTGAGCAAGGTGGTGAAATTTGGGAATTTTTGGGATTTTCTGTGATTTTCTAGGATTTATTTAGATTTTTCTGAATTCTGGAAATTGAAAAATTTCCAGAAAATCGGGGTGAACAGTAGAAAGCCGGCCCGGTTACTGTGCGGCCCGGGCGAGGGGACGGCCCGCGCGGCCGAACGGCCGTCGCGGCCCACGCGCGGCGCGGCCTGGCAGGCCGAGGCGCGGCCCATCTGCGCGCGCGCCCGCTCGGTCGGGATGGCGGACACGTGGCCTGCGCGGACGGCGAGGATGCGGGGCATACGGAGGGCCAGGATGACGCGGGTGGGGATCGGACGGCGATGAAGCAAAGGAGGCGGGCGAAGCGGTATGGTGGAGATGGACGGCCGAGGGGAGGCGGGATTAAGAAGATCGGACAGTCGAGAAGGGACGGCCATCCGACGCTCCGAGTTAGACGGCCACGGGAGAGATGGACGGCAGAGAGGAGGCCACGTCGGTCGTGTTCCTCCTCTCACCGTGAGCGCGCGCCAGAGAAACAGAGGGGCGGCGCTGTAACACTCCGGCGACGGCGAAGGCCTCTGGCGGCAAGGGAGGCTCCAACAGGTGAGTCTCGGTGAGGGAGGTCCATTTTGGGGCTTTGGAAGGGGAGGGGATCAAAGGAGAAGGCAGGAGGAAGAAGGAACTGCCTCGGCTATTTGGGGGCGAGGAAGGTCACCGGCGGTGAGAGGGTCCAAACGGCGGCGGCTACACATTCAGTGGGGTTGGGAGCTCACATTGACGGCGGTGGCAGGAGCTGGGGAGCTGCGGAGAGGGCTGGCCACGGAGAGGGTGATGCGGCCGGCGGGGAGCTTCGGTGCCGGGGCTCCTCGGGCGATCACCTGTCCAAAGAAGGTTACCAACGTGATCAGCACACCGAGGGGAAGCTCTGGTGAGGATTAATTGAAGAATGAGGGAGGGGAGCGGGAGATCGGCTCCGAAGTGTTGCCGGCTCACAAGGCGGCAACGACGGTGACCAGGGCGATGCGGCGTCGATTGGCGGCTCAGGGAGGTGCTTAGGGGTGGTGGGAGGTGAATGGGATCAGTGGGGGCACTGGGAGAGCAAAGGAGGTAAGGGAGCAAGAGGAGCGGCTTTTATACCCACGCGGAGGGAGAAGGATCCTTCGGGGAGAAGGCAACGGGCGCGCGCCGGGGTCAACAGGAGTTGGTGGGGAGTCTCTCCGCGGGATGGAGCTGCGACTGGGGTTGGCAGAGCCGTAATGGCGAGGCGACGACACGGGAGTGGGCGGCCGAACGGCATGGACGCACGCGAGCTCCCGCGCGGCGGAGGGGACAGTCGCCGACTGATAGGTGGGGTCGGGGAAAGGGGAGTGGCGACGCGTGGCGTGGAGGCTCTGCCAGCTTCGGACCGGCTGACGTCGGGGCGACGCGAGAGCAGGGAGAATCCGAGGGCGCGGAGGTGAGCAGAGGCGGTGCGGGGAGCGAGCGCAGCACGCACGCGTGCGCGAGGGAGGAGGCGGGCAGAGCCGGGGCGCCAACGGAGAGGGGGCGGGGAAGGCGTCCGGGAGGGAGGCGGAAAGGGGAGGCGCCAGCGGGAAAAGGGCGCGAGCGCCGGGCGAAGGAGAAGGCGGAAAAGGGCGGGACGCCAAGCAAAGGAGAAGACGGAAAGGCCTAAAGAGGAAGGCGGATTCCGGGGAGACTTTCCAAAAAGGGAAAATTTTCAGATTTCACTCAAAAATGCAGCAAAAATAATGAAAATTTTGGTTTGAAATTTTTGGGGCTTTTCAAAAGATATACACAGTACTCCCTCTTTACTGTCACGCAAATGTGCTATGAAGCGTTTAACCATCAAGTGAGCCATTTGGGTAGGCAGTCTGCAAGCACGAATTCATTCTGTCATGCATTAATTTCAGTTTTTCCCTTTGCTGTGACTTGCTAGCGGTGGCGTTTTTGGCTTCTTTGCGGTCCAATTTTTTGTTCACTGTTCATCAGTTGACTATTCGGCAGCATATGTGCACAAGATTGTATGTGCCATTAAGAATTTAATTATAGAAATTCAATAATGGATCAAAGAATTATAGCATATGTAATTGCAAACTCTTGAGTAGAAAAAAATAGAAAAGATTGAATGCAAAGAATTACAATATGATTTTGAGTACTTTCAAAAGAAAAGTCAGAGGATGATGTAATACCCCAGCTTCTCAAAAGCACAGGATGTTACTCACAACTACTATTACTACTAATTCTAACTAATAATCAAGTTTTACCAGAAAGTAGACTTTAGGAACAAACATTCAATATAATAATAAGCATAAATTTTAGCCATACTATAAACCATAAATTGCACTTAAGATGAACCAAATAATTACCAAGATGAATCATTTATAAAACTAGACTAAGAAAGTCATCAAATAGCAATATTATGAACCAAAATAATCTAAGGGAGACCATAAATTATTTAGTTATTGACATGGAAAGTACTAAAGTGATTATGATAGTAAGTAATAGAACTCTAGATGGAGTGAAGAGCTAAAGTGCAAAATTTCATGTTCTACTTTCACTTATGCATATCGCCTTCAACTATCACCTAAAAACAACAACAAAGCAAGAGTGAATCCACGATTCAGTAAGTACACAATAGAATAATAAACAAGGCAACAATAATAATATTAAACATTACATGTCTAGTCATCATTAGCTCAATTTCACATATCTATTCTCATCGATTACCATTCACAATTCTTGACATCTTAACTTTCTTTTCATGAATGCAATGCACATGTCGCAACTCATCCATTAATTATACTGGTATAGTAGAGTGTAACACCTATCAGTGCTCACCCATGCCCGCACTCTTTTGTGCAGGGACTAGTTGGCCGTCCTTTTCATACGGGGAATTGCCCATATTTTGCATATGAAAACCTCATTACCCATATTTTGCATATGGGGACCTCATTACCTATATTTGCATATAGGGACCTCATTCCACTCTTGTGGGTCACATCTTTCATCGTGAATGCTCAACATCAAATGCAACTATCTTTCCTCACTTCATTTTCAGCATTAAGCAATAGATATCATCATCATTCTACCATAGTCATCACCACCATCATCAATTTTTTATAAGCATATGAGTAATACAAAATAGGCATATTCATATGAATCATTATGGCAAGTATTCAATAAATCAAACAACAATTTTAATAGTTGAATTATCATTCTACTATGCACTTGCCTTTCTTGTTGTGATGACTGGATTGATTAGAGGATGACACCAACCCCTAAGTTATTCCTTCTAAAATAAATGCCTAACCTTAATGCAAGCCACAAAAATACAAAGCAACACTTAATCGACACGCTCCTATACGCTTCTTAAATCCACAAATCTCTCATTTACCGGACAGTCACCTTTACTGTCTCGGTACTAAAAGCAACATTTTTTTACTTCAAAACCATAATATAGCAAACCATATCAGTTATGAAATTTACACAAAATTTTCTCTAACTTCTCATTCCGTCACATGCTCAAATTAAATCATCTAACTCATTTTTAATCCAGAAAGCAGATATGTCATCTTCTGGACAATAAATTTAATATTTTATTTATTAATCTTCTCATGCAACCATAGTAAACCATAATATTTTCAGAAACTACAGCAAGTTTTATACCCATTTCAATTTATATCAAAATTTTAATTTTGCTATCTAATTAGTCAAATTAATAATTTTCAGGAAGTCAAATAGGAACTTTGCTTGTAACACCCCGCCCATCCTCTGAGCCTAGAATGCTACCACCATTGCAAACTTTTACCTTACTTTCAATTGCTAGAAACTCAACACTAATATATTTAGGTAGCAGTGATTAGATACATCATAGTTTTTCTTTAGCCCCTACTCTAGCAGTCTAGTAAAGACTAAAATAAACTGACAAAAGGTGGTACAGGGAGTGTGGTTAGTGAATGTAGATTATTCATGTGCTACTCCCGCCCCAGGCATGGCGTCCTCAACGATCACCTAGAAATAAAACAACAAAGTAAGGGTGAGTCTAAAGACTCAGCAAGTACATAATAGGACGATTAATACTAACACAACATGAAACAAGTTAATCCAACCAACATGCTCTGCATGCATAGCCATACTCATATCATCATTCTCAAGGTTCCACTTCGATCGTACATACTTCACATACACTTTCGTGTTGCACATTGCCACATCATCAATGCAATGCAATGCATCCCTACTCTATATGCACATTTGCTCATCACATTGCAAATACCGGTATTGCCGAGTGAACACCCGTCGATGTTCACCCCTCATCGGGGCCCGCCCATTTCGGCACGAGGGTCTCTCCACTCCTGTGGAGGCCTACCGAAGTAGGTATTACTCAAGAGCACTCCGGATTAGTCCGCTAACTTTATTCGTAGCTAGGGACTTTCTCACCGCCCTCACTCTTGAGTGCACATAATGCAAATGCATATGCCATTGTCATTATCATTGTTATCCATAAATAAATATCATATCATGTAATCATCGCATTTCCACATAAACATTAGCACATCATGTAAACATCACATAATCATAATCTCTGCGATCTACCGCTCTACCATGTACTTGCCTGTTAACCAAGCGGAGCGAAACGAAGTGCGAACGGCGTCGACTCAGGACCTCCACCTGAACAAGCAAAGAGTCCGATTGAACACATCATATCAAAACCAGAGATTAAATGAGTGACGACGATACTACACGCATATCCCGATTCTGGCGTAAAGCGCACGGACTTCAGGGACCTGTCGGGCAGGTACCAAAACGCCCCATTTTTTTAACTTTTCTCTTTTTTTCTTTTCTTCCCTTTTCTTTTTCTTTTATTTTTCTCCTCTTTTCTTTTCTTCCTCTTTTCTTTTCTCTCCTCTTCTTTTCTCTTCTTCTCCTTTCTCTCTCTTCCTTTTCTTTCCTTCTCTTTCTTCTTTTTCTTCCCGGCCGGCCCCTTCTTCTTTTCTTTCTTCACCGACCCTCTCTCTCTCTCCTCTTCTTGCTTCTCTCGGCTGAGCGGCCCCAGGCGGTCCGGCGTCGGCGCGGCCGGGCTCAGCGGCGCCGGCAGCTCCTCCGCCGCCCTCTCCCGCCTACCTCTCCTCTCCCCCTCTCTCCATCCCTCTCTTGCGCAAGACGGCGCCCAGGCGCTCCTCCGGCGGCGTTGTCGACCCAAGGCCTGCAGCTGGCGGCCCCTCCACCGCCCCCCTGTCTCTCTTCCTCCCGGGACCCAGCCGGCCTCAGTCCGACCGGCGCCGACTTCTACGGATCTGGCCGACCAGGGCCAGATCCGGCCTTCCTGGGGTAGTCCCGCTGTCTTCTCGGGCGCGTGCAGCCGGGCTCGACGACGTCCACCACCGATGCAGCGCCGGCGAGTGGCTCGGCCATCGGCTACTCTCTACGGGTCGAGCTCGCCGGCCACGGCTTGCAGCCGGCCGGCCGCCCTCTACTGCTACCAGGACAGTTTGCCCCCCTATTCCCGTTCTCTGTGTGCCCTACTTCCATTTCTGTGTGCTGTCGTGCGCTATGGGGCTATGGAGGGAAGGTGGTTGTGCTCACGGGTTGGCTCGACGTGGGCTCGACAGTCGCCGACGTCCTCTGACAAAAGTGACGAAGCCCTCACCCTCGGCCTTCTGAGCTCCTTGGGCCCTCCTCTCCACCTTGGCCTTCTCCTTCTTGCCTTCCTCCTTCCTGCCTTCCCTCTCTTCCTCTCGGCTGGGGGTGGGGTGAAATGGTGTTGCTTGGCTTTGTGGCTGTGGCAGAAAGTGGAGCAGGTAAAAAGGGCTGTGTGATGTCTTGTCTACTTAAGAAGCATGGCTATCACACTCACTGCGAAATGTCGCTTCTACCCCTCCCTTTTTGCCTTGGCTGGCTATGGCCCTAAGGGCTTTTCGGTCCAGTGGCAGCCCTAAACTATTTGGTGCTCTTCTACTGCGGTAGGTAAATCGGTAACAGGTAAGAATAGAATTTCCTGCTGAAAGACGAAAACCCAAAACACGAGACGGTGCCGACCAGCCCTGGACGATCTGGGAACCTCTGAGAGCGCTATTTTTATGCGTTTTCTAGATGGTGCCGACCGTTCCTGGGCGGTATGGGAACCTCGGCGAGCGTTACTTAATCGGTGTTTTAAAAGTCGGTGGGTCTGACGGCAAAAACCGTCCTTACCTTTCCTAATTCTCTCTTTTGCAATTTAGTGGTATTACATTGCTCACTTCGACATACGACCCTCAAGACGACACTTCTAAATTGGAACTCCTTGAGGAATTGAGGCAAACCAGAGCCTCACATCCAGGCCCCTAGTGCGTCATGAGGGATTTTAATATGATCCTAAGCTTCAAGACAAGAATAACACCAAGCTTCAAGACAAGAATAACACCAATGTACATCGCGCAAATCTCGGCCATTTTCATTGACTGGTCAATGACCTCCAATTGACCGACGTCCATCTTAATGGAAGAGAGTTCACTTGGAGCAATGAGCACATCAACCCAAGCATGTTGAGGATTGATAGAATGCTTTTCTGTCGCCGTTAGCAACTGCATGCTCTGATCATACGCCATTGCTTCTCATCACCAACACGCGACTCAAGCAAGGTGGGCGAATCCATTTTGACAACCACTGGGCGTCGCACGAGGATTTCTCTTAGATTGTCGCCAACTGTTGGTCATGCCGCTCCCCAGCCTCTCCTTTCCATCGGTTGGACGCATTGCTTCGCGCCACTGCTAAGGCTTTCCAGAGTTGGAGCCACTCTCAATTTGGAAACATCTCTCTCCAAATCCTAATGGCTGAAGAGATCATTTCCAAGCTTGACTGTGTTCAGGAAAAACGTTCGCTATCACCACAAGATATTGATCTAAGGAGACTGTTAAAACACAAATATCTTGCCTTGTGCTCACTCAAAAGAACGCTGATTTGGCAGCGATCGCGCCTCACCTGGCTTCGAAATGGTGACGCTAACACAACATTCTTCCATTCCCAAGTGAGGTATTGTAGTCAAAAGAATAGAATCAACTCCCTCTCACACAATGAGACTTCTACCACTCTCACGAAGAAATGGAGTCCCTGCTGCATCAACATTTCATCACCATGATGCAAACCAATGAACAAGCTATAACGTCGACTAGCTTTAACGCGGTAGGTCTACAACAACTTGATTTGCATAGCCTAGAGCAGCCCTTCTTTGAAAGCAAGGTTCTCTAGGCAATCAAAGTGCTACCGGCCAAGAAGGCTCTGGGTCCAGATGGATTCATAGGACTTTCCTAGCAAAAAGCATGGTCGATTATCAAACTAGGTGTCATGGCTGTTGTGCATTCTTTCTTCTCCTCGGATCATCGCGGATTCCACAGACTTAACTCAGCCTTAATTATCCTTCTACCCAAATCGAAAGGTGTAGGATCGATTCACACTAAGATAGGCAATCAGAGGGAGGTGAATGATTGCGGAAGCTAAAAATAAATTTTAAGACTCTCCCCTAAACACAAAACTTATTTAAGCCTCGTTTAAAAATTCTGGACAGAATAATGTACTCTCACTAAAACTGATCCCGATAAAAAACCGTAATTCAGATTGACCTCAAATTTTGACAGAATAAACTAGACAAAATTATTAAACTAATCCAACTGGAATTACGTCAAACGGATATCTAGAACTAGAGATATAAAATAAACAAGATCGCTAATGCAGATAGTGACGAGAATTGATTAAGTCCTAATTATGCAACTAAGCAAAAATTTGTAAGAAATTAATCAACCAAACCTTTCAGATCATAAACTTGATGCCCTAACTATTTTTTTCGCCGAAAATGATGATTGAAGCGAAACACAGCAGGCTGTGATGCGAAGTAGTTGCACGCGATCGAGGCGAGAAAATACTGGTGCACCACGTGATCATCAAGCAAAAGAAACACAAGACAAACTAATGCATACAAGCCAAAAGCCAACCACAAGAATCATGCAAACAGAAGCATCCATAATAATCACCAGTCAAGACACAACTTTCAATCTATTAGTATCATCAAAAACGTACCATCTCCTGGCCAAAAACCATGCGACGCATGCAGCCCTTAATCCTTCTATCTTCTGTTTTTTTCTCACGATGATACGCACAGCCGCCGCACACCTGTCTATTTTTTTTTCGCTTAAAAACGGCCGACATTAACAATCGCATGCAGGCTCTACTTATCTAGTCGCCCAGCTTTGCATGCAGCCGCATATATCCGACTCCAACACCGAAACGACGCATCACGACTCCGTATTTGACTTGTATTCCACGGCCGTATACGCTACGCACCAGCCCGCATGCATAGCTTCGATCGTTGGTTCATCCAATTTTAGCAGGCCGTCCGCACCCGTAGCCTGTCCGCACGCCTCCGCTTGGGCTGCTGCTCCACCAGGCCACCAAGACCTCACACGCTGGCCACACATATGCATTGCATGGCAAGTCTTGTCGTGCCAGCCGTACAACACTCCGCCGTGACGCACCTCAACGCCTCCAACGCCGCGTCATCTCCATGCACGTTGTTCTCTAGCCTGAACATCCCGCATGACATCTTTGACCGATAGGACCTCAGTTCCTCCCTGAACTTAGTCCCGAAACCTCAGTTCCACCCGAATCTAGTTTCAGTCCCGTCATCGACCATGTTCCGCCTCAAGCAACACCTGCACATGAATAAACAAACAACCGCGTACGAGCACAAGTCCACGACTTGACTCAAGTCAATCCCCACAATACCTCACACAAGCGTATCATACAACCTATCATATCACCATGCTATCACAAGCATATAAAGAAGCAACACACCATAAGTAATACCATAACCAACGTTATCAATTATTCATCATTCAAAATAACCTAGACTTGACCACATGGTCTAACAAAAGGTGCTTCCCAACCGGTGGATTACATGCCGATCAGTTTGATTCACAGCTTTTCCAAACTGATCGCCAAGCTTCTAGCCATCAGAATACAACCGCTTATGGATTAGTTAGTGGATTACAATCAATGTACTTTCATCAAGGGTCGCATGATCCAAGATAACTTCAAGTTCGTGCACAATGCTATCAAGAAGTTAAGACGTAAAAAAGAAAAAAATTCTCCTCAAACTAGACATAGCCAAGGCTTTCGACACCCTTTCGTGGACATTCCTACTAAAACTGCTTTGCAGTCGGGGTTTTGGCACTAGATGGGGGATTGGCTCTCTCTTTTACTCTCAACGGCCATGACCAGAATCCTGCTCAATGGCATTTCAGGCTAGAAAATACATCATTACAGAGGGCTTCCGCAGGGTGATCCTTTGTCACCCTTGCTGTTTGTCATTGCCATAGATGTGTTAAACAGGATTCTCCTTTTAGCCGCTCAAGCTCAGATCTTAATGCCAATATAATCTTTGCCGAGGCAATGTTCTTTGTATGCGGACGATGTAATGTTGTTCATCTCTCCACAGGCCCAAGACCTCATTGCCATTCGTCAGATTTTGTCATTATTTGGAGCAGCCTCAGGACTCAGACCGAACATGCTCAAGTCATCCATAATGCCAATCTACTGCACGCAGAATGAGTTTTGGAGTGCCCAGCAATATTTCGGATGTAATTCTGGAAACTTCCCCATCAGATACCTGGGAATGCCACTGTCAATCGAAAAGCTTCGGAGGCGAGATATATAGCCATATGTTGACAAAATACAGGCTACATTACCTAATTGAAAAGCCAAACTTCTCTCAACAGCAGGGAGGCTCATCGTCATCAAATCTGTCCTATCGTCCATGGTAATTTACCCCCTCTTACACTCCAATTCCTTGCCTAGGCATTCAGAGCAATCAACAAGAAACGTAGAGCTTTTCTTTGGGTCGACGGTAACCTGACCACAGGAGGAAAATGTCTGGTAAGCTAACAGCAAGTCTGTCGCCCTTTAGAATATGGGGGACTCGGCACCCCGGATTTAAAGCTAGCCGGCATAGCATTTCACTCGCGCTGGGAATGGATGGCGCGTATTGATCCAGGACAGTTATGGTAGACCGTTTGAGTGCCAGAAGATTCCGTAACTAAAAATTTCTTCTATACATCAACCTCAACACTTATGGGGGACAGTACCTTAGCTCTATTTTGGACCCACAGATGGCTGCAAGGGCAAGGAATTCGTGACCTAGACCCGACAATTTGGGCCAAAGTGCCCAAAGATCGCAAACAAAGAACCCTGGTCAAGGAGGCACTTCACAATCATTGCTGGATGAAACACATAAAAAGCCCCATTCACCATACAAGTCTTACTTGAATTCCTCGCGCTGTATTCAAAGACTATCCAAGTGAATTTACAGGAAGGGGATCCAGACGACATCACTTGGTGCTGGACTATTTTACGAAAAAATTGGCCTACAAAGCCTTTTTTCTTGGTTCATCCATTTCCCTAGTGCAATTGAATTACGGAAAAGCGTCGTCCCCCTCAGAGCCAAATTATTCACTTCGCTAGTCTTCAAACGAAGAATATGGACATTCGCAAGGCTTTTGAAACACAATATACCAGCACCGTCGTCATATTTGTTCTGCGATCAAGATTCTGAGACTGTCGACCACCTTTTCGTCCAATGTCCAGTGGCGAAGTAGATATGGCACCACATGTTTTCCTGGTTGTCGATCTGTGCTCCTTACAACTTCACCGCACAGATGCCGCATGATTTATGGCCTTTGATTCGAGAATTGGTGTCCAACTCCAAGCAAAAAGGGCTAGACTCCCTCATTATACTGATCACTTGGATGATCTAGAAGGAGAGAAACCAGATGCTCCATAATCAGCAAAGCCTCAACATCCAGGAGTTTACAAACCGTATCAAGCAGGAGTTCATCTCCTGGTCGTCAATTGCAAGAGCCAAGCTTACCGATCTCTTCACTCTGCAGGATCATAGTGGGTCACCTTCAGTTATAGCCTGATGTTCTTGTATCTTCCGTGTTTCTGTGTCTCTTTTTAGTTTTTCTCCCCAGACTTCAGGTCGTCTTCCTTCTGTAATCGTTACCCAAGTCTCCTGCGTTTTTAAGAAAAAAAAAGATTTATCTTGATACAAGCAAACAGCGAGCACCTTGCCAGTAGCAGCATAGGGGTATGGAACCATAGAAGTGGAGCATAACATTCTCCCAGGCTCCCAGTTTCCACAAATTTCACAACACGAAATACGAACGAGCCTGGAAACATGAAAAACAAATGCCTTGTACCTATTAGATGTTGGAAGTAAAAGTAACAAAGAGGAGGTCATATGTTGGAATCGAAAGAACTGAATGTACGATGCAAAGAACAATGGCATCTCATCCAACTCGAAAGCTAGTTCAACAACAATGTTTGTTTTTTTTTAGATAAAGGAACAACGTCCGGTCTCAGCAATCAAGGTTTGAAAGCTTACAACCGTAAACAAAAGGACCCTGCAGCACCTTAGGCCGCCTAATCGACACCGACACAAAACTAAAAGCTCAAGACAGAACACCACACAAAAAGAGCTCCTAAGCAGCCCCTCCAAACTCAATTCTTCTCCTAAAGTTCCAGCCTGCCCTGCTGAAAACTTCCATCACTATGACCTCCAGCCTGTGACAACCTTTCATTAGACTGTCTTTCACTTCCTCTTTAGATAGTATCGCCCAGCTTCTGAGCCAATACGTCCCCCTGAAAATCACCTGCAAAAAGGAGTTAGGTTTTGATCTTTGAAAGACCACATCATTCCTACTCAACCACAGTGCCCAGCAAATGGCAGTTGTTCCAATTAAAATTCTCTTCCTCAAGCTAGCAGGAAAGCTCCTAAGCCATGAGCCAAACAAATGAGCTATGCTCCTTGGAGCTTGAATGCCAAACGAGATGTAAATCACATTCCAAATCATGCATGCCATCTTACACTTAAGAAAAAGATGTTGAATGTTCTCTTCTTCATTACAGAAACAACATTTAGTGCACCCTTTCCACTTTCTTTTAACAAGATTATCCTTAGTTAAGATGACTCCTTTCTTTAAGTACCACAAAAAAACTTTAATCTTAAGAGGTATCTTTAATTTCCAGGTTAGACAATCAGAATGAACTCCTACTGTTTTCATGATGTCCATGTACATGGACTGAACTGTGAAAGGTTTTTTGCTCACTGTCCAAATAAATTTATCTCTTCCTCCATTATTAAGTTGAACTAGTAATACACTTCCTACCAACTTCATCCATTTGGACAGATTTGTCCCTACTAACGCCCTTCTAAAAGAGACGCTGAGAGGTGTGGTACTTAGTACTTTGGCCACCGTTGCATTCTTTTCCCTAACTATATTGTACAATGAAGGGTATTTGCTCATTAAAGGCTCATTTCCTGTCCATAGGTCCTCCCAGAACCTAGTCTGAGTTCCCTCATGGACCAAGAACCGCCCTCTTTCCATAACTTGACTTTTAACCTCCATTAACCCTATCCAAAACTGCGAGTCCCCCTTTCTCTTTTCTACCTGTGACAAAGTTCTGTTTTTCAGATATTTTTTCCTGAGGATATCTTGCCACAGCCCATCCTCATTCCACAATTTAATTAACCATTTACTCAATAGACATTTGTTTTGTACCTCGAGATTGAGGATCCCTAACCCCCCTACACTTTTGGGACTGCATAGAATGCACCATTTTGTTAGTCTATATTTTTTCTTGTGTTCATCGCATTGCCAAAAAAATCTCGATCTATAAAAGTCTAGTTTCTTGAGGACACCTTTAGGTATCCTGAAGAATGACATCAAAAAAATTGGCAAGCTAGAAAGCACAGAGTTAATTAGTACAAGTCTTCCCCCAACTGACAAAACTTTGCCCTTCCAACTACTTAGCTTTTTCTGAAATCTTTCCTCAATTACACTCCAATCCTTGTTCGAGATCTTACGTGGACTCATTGGGATGCCTAGGTACTTGAATGGCATTGCACCTTCCTTACATCCAAATAACGATGTGTACTCATCGACCTTCCCTTTAGCCTCCCCGAAACAGAACAATTCACTTTTATGGAAGTTAATCTTAAGACCCGATAGCTTCTCAAAAGCACATAGTACTAATTTTAAGTTAGCAGCCTGCTCTAGATTGTCTTCCAAAAAGAGAATTGTATCGTCGGCGTATTGAAGGATAGAGAGTCCACCTTCTACTAAGTGAGGCACTAGGCCCCTGAAATGTCCCTGTTTCACAGATCTCTCAATCAGGACCGCCAACATGTCAGCTATCAAGTTGAAAAGCACTGGTGAAAGAGGATCGCCTTGTCTTAACCCCTTCCTTGTTTGGAAAAAGTGACCCATCTCATCATTTACTTTCACACACATGCTTCCTCCCGTTACGATTTGTTCAATCCAGCGACTCCAACGGTGAGAGAAACCTTTCATTCTTAAAACATGTTGTAGAAATGCCCAACTAACCTTATCATATGCTTTCTCGAAATCAAGTTTGAGAATGATGCCATTATGTTTTTTCCTCTTTAGCTCATGCACCGTTTCATGTAAAATGACTACGCCCTCCAGGATGTATCGTCTTGGTAAAAAAGCTGACTGGGACGGTCTAATCACTTTACTTGATACCAGCGACAATCTATTAGCTATCACTTTGGTGAAGATTTTGAAGCTTACATTCAACATACAAATGGGTCGGTATTGTTGGATTTTTTTTAACCTCTTTCTGTTTTGGAATTAAAGATATAATCCCGAAATTAAGACTAAAAAGAGGAAGGTCCCCGTTGTGGAATTCTCTGAACATGGCCAATAGGTCATCTTTAATAAGACTCCAGAAGACTTGATAAAACTCAGCCGGAAACCCATCTGGACCTGGTGCTTTATTATGTTTCATCTGAAAAATCGCGTCCCTCAATTCCTTTTCCGTGAATTCCATAGTCATGCTTTCGTTTTCCCCATCCGAAACTTGTGGTATATCCTCTGTCATTGATTCCGTCAAGGATAAATTATTCCTATCAGGCTGACCGAAGAGACCCTTGTAGTATGTTGTAATGTATTTTTTTAAATTTTTGTCTCCCTCAATTATCCCCTCCTCCTGTTCAAGCCGGAAAATTCTAGTTTTCCTTCGCTTGCCATTTGCTACTAACTGGAAATATTTTGTGTTATTATCTCCTTGTAAGATCTCGGTGGTTTTGGCCCTTTGGAACCACTTTATTTCCTCCTCCCTTAGAAAGACAGCTAACCTCTCTTTAACACTTTGCTTAAGGTCTAATTCTTGTTGACTTAGCAACTGGACCTCTGCTTTTTTATCCAGTTCCTCAGCTTTTCTCATTAGCTCTTGTTTCTCTTTTTTGTATGCTCCCTTCATATTTTTTTCCCACCCCCTCAGAAATTGCCTTAGTCTTCTGATTTTATTTTGCCACCTTTTTAAAGGAGTAATGCCTCTGTTCTCCTTTCTCCAAACTTTTGATACTAGCTCAAAAAACCCCTCCCTGAGGAGCCAACCAAGTTCAAATTTAAAGAGAGGTTGGTTTTTCCTCTTAGATTTTTCCCCTGTGTTTAACAGGAGTGGGGTGTGATCTGAGATGTCTCTACTCAAGGCATCCACTGTGGCCAAGGGAAACTTCTGTTCCCACTCAGTGCTCACTAGTACTCTGTCCAATTTTTCATAGGTTGGATTTTGCAGAGAATTTGCCCAAGTAAACTTTCGACCCGACATTTCTATTTCTCTGAGATCAAGGCCATCAATAATTGCATTAAACAAGAATGGCCATCTCTCGTCAAATCTATCATTATTTTTTTCGCTAGCATTTCTAATGATATTGAAATCACCTCCGACACAAAGAGGAAGCTTCTCTTTGCTGCAAGTATGTACTAATTCTGTTAGGAAATTTTCTTTGAACTCTGGTTGAGCTGCCCTGTAAACAGCTACCAGGATCCACTGGAAGCCATCCTTTTTATTTCTTAGTCTAAACTTCACATAGAAATCTCCTTCTTCAATACTGCCAATATCCATCTCATCTAGATTGATACCCAAAAGAATTCCCCCCGATCTACCATTCGGTGCCGTCCAATGCCATAAAAAATTTTTCCCTCCGCTAAAATTATTTAACATTGATAGGGCAAAATCTTTTTTGCATGTTTCCAAAAGAGCGATAAAGTCTAAGCTTTGCTCCTTGGATGTGCCCGCTAGAAACCGCGATTTAGCCAAGTCACTAAGACCTCTGCTATTCCAAAAAATTTCTTTCATTTGATACTACTTGCTGTTTTTTTTGTGCCTATTTACCCGACAAGTCTTTTTTAAACATGGCTTAGCATGTGACTTGTACTTTCTGTTTGCAGCCTTTTTCTCACTACTTAGGTGAAAGCTGTCTTCATCAAAGATTTCCTCCAACAATTCTCCGCACATGTTTTTTAAAGCATCTGATTCTAAAAAATCAATTGTCTCCCCTTGACTGTCACTCTCCTGCCAAGACTGACTATCTTCCACCCCTTTTGTACCCTCCCCCCCTTTAATTTCTAATTCTCCTAGCAGGTTACCAGCTCCCCCAAACAAATCAACAGAAGAAGCACAACTAATTCCTATCTGCTGCCAATTATTTAAAACATTAAAATCATGCATAGCAGAAATTGGATTTGACAAAGGCATACCTCCCAAGTTCTCCAGATTCTTCCTTGCCACCCTCTCTTCCGCTCTTACCAAGGTGTGTTCATCTTTAGACCGCACCAACCTTGGGCTAGAGCGAGTAGGCGACGTGATCACCTCTGGGATCAAAGCCGCTTCCATCTTCCCACCCATTTCCTTGTCAACCTCCATCTGCACTGCAACCGTCGTCCTAATTTCAGCATTCCTTGCAGCAGCTGCAGCTCTTTCCCCTTCCACAAAGCTCCCAACTTCTCTGTCCTCCTCAACAGATTTCCTGACTTCCTCCCCCTCCTTCATCACTTTGTCATTTATTTCATTCAGCACTTGACCGACTGAAATATCCAGAATTTCCTCAGCCTTCTTTCTTAGGAATATTTGGAATTCCTCCTCAGTCATGTTTTGCACTTTCTCCTTAAGAGTGTTGTAGGAAGAAGTATTTAGAGGTGCACAGCCCTCCTTTTTCTCCCCCTCGCTGTCACTCTTGAGTCTCTTTGGATCCCTCTCATGCTTGTCCTCCTCCTGAAAATCCTGTCCACCTTCCCCCTCACCGTCCTCCCCCTCACCTCCTCCGTTCCACTCAAAAATCGCCTCCTCACCGCGTTCATCCACTCCAACCTTTTCAACCTCAAATTCCAACTCAAAATAGTGATCTCCAATGACCACATCTAGATGAGCAGGAATAAGCATGGGATTAAGCACTGCGATAAAAATTCGTCCAAAATCATTTTTCCTTGTTGTTTCCATGTCCACAGATTGGGTTGAGCCTAGCATTGAACCAACAGCCCATAGATTCAGAAATTCTCTCAACGATTTCCTGATCCCAAACACCTTTCCAACCTCAAAAAAAGAATCTTCTGAGCTAGATTTAATGATAACACATTAAGGATGCTACAATGAACAATTGGAATGATAGCAGCTCTGAGACAAAAGCAAATGGAAGAACTAACCTAGCTACAATATCATAACTAGCCTCATCCCCCACACTGGAGTCACTATGTCAACGTTTGAACACAAACCTAAGCAGAAAAGTTACAACGGAAGCTAACATTAATCTAGTCAAGATGAGAGTCATCGCATTTCATAGTTCATAAGCCTGTCAATCTACTCTTGAGGAGGTCCACGACCACGGCCTCCACCGCGTCCACGACCACGCCCTCGGCCTCGACCCTGGCCCCTTCCTCTTCCACTTTCTGCAGTTGACAAAATATTAGTATTAGTTATGGGAGGAAAACAATTATGAAGATATTCCCATTTTGAATAACTAAAAAAGGAACAACATAGCTACAGTTTCTAAATAAACCATCTAGAGAGAGAAGGAGAGCAATGAATAGTAGAATAGAATAAAGGAAAAATGAAAGCTGAATAATGGCTGTAGTTTTACAACGAAAGGATAAATATTATTATTCCGGGTTGCCACCAGTATCAAATCACCGATTTTGCACACCTGATATACAGTTAGCCTTAAGAGCATATCATCATAGGCCATGCAAAAGCAATTGTTTCTTGAACTACCATTTTCAGTCATCACAAGAGCAACAAGCAAGAAACGCCCAAAAAAAGAATTGTCATCCTGAACTAACAATAGAGAACACTTTAGAATGCTAAAGTCAAAATTCAAACAGAACTAACCATGTACTTGCGCAGGAGGTGCATTAGGCTCCACATCATCATATCCACCAGCATCTTCCATTGTATAACCATCACCTCCATAACCCCCACCACCATAACCCCTTCCAGGCCCAAAGGATCCACGTCTACCCCTCCCTCTGCCACCATATCCCCGTGGGCCCTCCGGTTCTTCATTCTCATCATCATAATCTATCCCTCCATTGCTGAACCCTATATCACAATGATCCAAATGCAAAGAGAAATCAGAAATCAACACCAAAACCAACCATAATTTGCAGAGACATATCAACTTTACAATCATTGAGTGTAAAGAGGAAGATATTTACCTCTTCCCCTGGCCCTTCCTTGGCGACCACGTCCTCTTTCACGACCACTTGGTAAGGCCTCAGCATCTTGATCAAAGTCCGTTGGTGATCTGACCTGATCAGCTGGTATCGGTGGCTGGTAACTACAAAATACAAAGTCGTGTCACATATGTTTCATGAAGAGAAAAATAAAGCATGAAAACCAGTATAAATGAAATAAAACTGTGCTAAGTGACCCTATTAATAGATATTAGGCAACAGATCACCACTTCTGCAAACCAGGAGATTTACGAAAGTAGGCAAAAGGCTAGTGTTA
Source organism: Dendrocalamus latiflorus (assembly GCA_017311315.1). Classification (NCBI taxonomy): domain Eukaryota; kingdom Viridiplantae; phylum Streptophyta; class Magnoliopsida; order Poales; family Poaceae; genus Dendrocalamus; species Dendrocalamus latiflorus. The sequence continues at coordinate 32,146,834 of CM029628.1, forward strand.
TGTTTGAAGCAAAGATTGCCTTTGTAACTCTGAGATTTGAAGCTTTTAGCGCATATAATTACATATACTATCTTCAATTCTTATACATAAGTAGGCATGCGCTTGTCAATTGAGAAAACCTAACAAAACTGAGACAAAAGTATGTGATACATTGAATCCTAGCAGAAATAATTTATTCTTTTATATATAAAAAAGGAGCTATTCATGGTAAGAATTATATCTTACCACTAATAGAAGATAAATTGAACAGAAGACACGAAATCACCTGCAACTCCAACTCTCCAACAAATTTTGAACGGACATTGAAAAATGAAAAAAAAAAGCGGAATTCTACTAACCCAGGAGACGACGTATCGAGCTCCTTCTTCGACAATGTAATGGTAATCAAGGAAACATGGCGAGTAGTCTGAAGACTGTCATAAAGACAAAGGAATCATGTCAAAAACACATATCTTCTAAAACAGAAATAAGTATGAGGAAGAAATTTATGTGCCTCTTACGTGTTCAGGCCTTCTTCTAACGGCTCCCAAGTGTCAGTTATATCAATTGATTCAATAGAGGTATTCTGATGGAGACCAGCAATCCTCCTCTGCTCAGGGATAGCAGAAATAAGCCAACAAATTAATATAACTGCAAGGTGTATCCAATATTAACAGATGATTTTATGAAACTGTAGTTTTACCTTAAGAAGCTCCACAATGACAACAATCTTGTTGATCGCCCTTCCCATAGCTTTGATAACAATTCCGTCCGTCACATTGTCCTGTAATGGATGACGAATGAGAAGCCGAAAAGGGTTACTAATTAATTCAGGACAAACATCAATTCTGGGTACTTTGAAACATGTGGATATTCCCCAGATCGCCGTTCTACAATTTAAGAGACCAACAAGCGTAAACCAGTCGCAAGAAGACGCGCACAAGCCCTACAGGGAGACACCCTCAAGACTAATGTGTCCTACTGGCCACCTTATGGGCTTGTTCTTTTGTAGCTGCAGCTTATGGCTTTTGGCTATAGCTTGTGACTTTTGGCTCTTTGTGTGAAAGATTACAGAGTAACTGAAATTCACGTGCAGCTTTTACCGATATAAATGAAGTCGGTACAGTATATACTATAATTAATTAGTAGACCCTATCTTTAAAAGACACACCGTTTAAAAGTTAATTACGGTAGAAAAGCCAAAAGCCGTAAAAGAACAGGGTCTATATATCTCCACATCCATAAAAACACTAACAACTAGTACGGCAGGATCTCATTGCTCAATAATACCTTTAACCCACTAAAACAACTCGAACTAAAGTAGCATAGCCAAAAGTTGCACCTCAAACACAAACCCCAGGTATCCACCAACGACAACCATAAACCGAAGCATCGCAACAGCAAACGTCCCCTGCGTAAAACAACGTAAATATAACAAAGGAAATAATAGTCAACCAACACCTAGAGTTAGATGATAACAGTAGCATATAACAGCAATAGAGCCCTAGAACACTAAAAAAACATGCAATTCGACGCCCTACCCGCACAGAAACATCAAGAAACCTCCTGATTCGTCCCTCGCGGCTCGCACGCCGCGAGCGTACTGAACCCGCACTAAACCCAAGCCGAAAATCGCAAGAAAAAAATCGTTTTTTTCCTCCCTAGAACCGAAGGTAACAAGCGAGCAAGCAGACGAGGCGATGAGGACCTGGAGCAGCGCGAGGGCGTAGGTGATGTAGTTGCGGGTGCGGCCCTGCGCAGTGATGCGGATCTCGTTGGCGCCGATGGGCGCCTCCTCCCGCCCCTTCTCCACCCTCTGGTACCGATCCATGGCTTCCTCCTCCCTGCGCAGACGCGAACTCGAATCCTCGGCTCGGGCCTCTCGTCTCGATTGACGACGCTTGTGGCTGCGGTTCGCGGCGTTGGAATCGTGGTGGCCTCGAGGAGCTCGTCGGCGTGGGTGATATAACGGGGGGGGGGACGGCGCAACTTCTCTGACTTTACTAAGCGTGACTTTACTTGGTAAAGCCCCTCCATCCAGCGATGAACGACTCAGGATTTTTTCAGCGTTTTTTGATTTTTGTACTTTTCACTTTTTTTATTTTTATCTTTTTCTAGTTTTTTCTTTTTTCTTATATTTCTTTATATTATCTGTGTTAAAATAACCTATTTTTTAAAATAGGTTATTTTAACACAGATAATATAAAGAAATATAAGAAAAAAGATAAAACTAGAAAAAGATAAAAATAAAAAAGCTAAAAGTTAGAAGTACAAAAATAAAAAAACGCTGGAAAAATCCTGAGCCGTTCATCGCTGGATGGAGGGGCTTTACGAAGTAAAGTCACGCTGTGACTTTACTCCGTAAAGTCAGAGAATCTCGCTCGGGGGGGGGGGGGGGGGGGGAGCGGACGGGCACGGATAGGGTTGGGTCGAGTCCGACAGGGACCCGGTTTTGGGAGTTCGGGCTTGGCACGTTCGGTCGGCGTGCTGCGTTGGGTGGGGCGGCCGCGGCCGGTTGGGCCCGTTGGTTGGGAAATCTGGTCCGCGTCGAGGTGGAAGCGGATCTCGAGGCGGGGGTAGCGCTGATCAAGCCCGTTGGCTCCGCTTCCGATCGGGTGGTGGTGGTCTAGCAGAGGTCCCTATGGAGTGTGGACTCCCGCGTCGAAGGGTGTGTGACTTTGATCATGGTTTTTCTGCGATCTATAGTTTTTACAGATGATTTTTAGTTAAACAAATTATTTAGAGAAATGATTTTTGGAAGTTATTTAAAGAAATCGTTTCATTTCTTTTAATTTACCGAGGAGCTGAAGTCAAAAAATAACCAAAAAAAAGAACCGGACCTTTGTGTTTTGGTCAGAACTTGGAGGGGATTCAGAGCTTCCACTGGACCAAATAGCCGTAAAAAACCAAAAAAAGACAGGGCCAATCTCTCTGCGTCAGAGCTTCCACTGAACCAGCCCCAACAGGTGAGTAGAGGGCAGCCGAAAGGGAAAAGGGTAGAAATTAACCAGTACTACTCCGGTTCAATTCACGGCTATTATTAGCAAAAGTGAAGCTACTGTACCAACAGAAAATCTCGATCGCGCAGTAAGGTGGTGATCGGTTCAGCTGAAAAGCTCATGGCTTATGGCTGAAAACACTGTAGCTGGCTGAAAAAAACATTGTAGCTGACAGAGGCTTATTTGCCATAATTAAATTTAAAAAAATTTAAAAATATAAAAAATATGTTAGCCCATTACGTATAATACAAACGAATACAGGAAAAAAAGAACCGGCAAAAAAGCTCAACAAAAAACCAAAAGTTCAGAAAAAGACGAAATTTATGAATAGTGCAAAATAAATCAGAAGTCAGAAACTCAAACCGAATTGATAAGGCCCGTCGTGTAATGGGTACCATGGTACCACGGCTCTGATGAGTGATGACATTTTACAGCACCATCTCAGCGCTGATAGATCGCAAACCCCATAGGTTCCTACTCCAGAATCTAGATCGAGATCGTAGTGTTACATTGTACGGAACGATCGAACGAACAGCATCCGTCCGATCTGCACATCGGTACTATGTCACATACGTACGCATGGATCCATGAGTAGTGCACGCAGAAACGAAGGCTGTCGATGATGGGTAAATGCATCAAGTTCCCCTTTTTCACAGCCGTGATAATTGAACAGCTACGTTGCGTGTACCATCTGCAATGGCGTGCAATGTTGGGTGCAGAAGAAGCTACATCGCTATTTGAATGAGCAAGCGAATCGGTGAGGATTAGGGCCACCAAATGTGGTATGCAGTCCGGCTTAGCACAATTTTTGTTCGATCAATCGATGAAAGTTTGTGAAGTAAATATGAAAGAGAAAAATAGATATTCGATACTATAACTCCGATTGTATCCATTATAAGAAAAACACCACAAAGAAGCACTCTTCTAGAGGCATTTTTCAATTTATCTCTAAAATTATGAGTTGTAGATATGTAAATAAAATGGATAATTTCTATCCGACCAACCAACCAAAGGCTTGCGAAGTAAATACAGAATAAAAAATAGGTATTTAATATTATCTGTGTTCGACTACGACTTTGAGAAAAAATATAGGATTAACAATTGCACCTAGAGAGAGTAACTAGCTGAACAAGCGCGACGTGTGTGCTTTGGTTTTTACTACCTGCTCTAATTGGCTCATGACTTAAGTTTATGGCTGCAACTTTTGCTTTATGACTGAAATTGTACTAAAGTGGTTGTTAGCTTTTTCTGAGAAAAAATAAGGGGAAAATAGTTATATCGTCACGGACAATAGGGGAATAGGGGGAAAATAGTTATATTGTCACGAACAATACAAAAGAATAGGGGAAAAGAAAAGGGAAAAAAGCTAAAAACACTAAAAAAGTCAAAATAAACCGAAATTAAAAATTGATGTATTTCAAATGTCTTATGGTTTAAATAAGTTGAAAGCTAAAATAAATCAGAAACTGAACCTGTTTGGAGTAGGATGTTATCATGTATCGGATAGCGAGGCGGGTGGGCTCCTCCTCAAATGGGGCCGGGACGCGTGCCAAATGAAGGACACACGGACCACGAGCAAGCTCGTGTGCTGGTGCCACTGCGTGCGGCATGCACGCAAAGCAACCCGAAACCTGATGAACATCGACCCTTTCCTCTGGGAAAGGTCAGCTAGTAGTGTAGGGAGGTGCTTCTATATTTTGCTCAATAGTAATTTGTACAATTTTTAAAGTATAATAAATAGTGAATAGATATTACTTATCTCTTTGTTTGTTTTAATATTAATGCACTTTTATTAGAGAAAAAATATGGAAGCACTGCTCGCTAGTATAACTAGCACATGATACATAAGCTGGGCAATCTAATCTTTTTTCTTTATTTTTTGAGAGGATATTCTTTTCTTTATAAAATACACTTGACTTTCATGCTTTTGGAGGCACACACGGGAATCGTTCTCGAGAACAGAGCGAAACTGTATGATAGTTCCATTGCCTTGTGTGCCATAAGCTCGTGCATTACTGCGTCTGAAACACTTGCTTTTGGCATTGCTACTTGCATGAGGGATGGAATAATTTATGGGAATCAAGTTCATCTGTGCACGATTTCTTGGAGTTATCGGCCTAAATGCCCGTATTTGATATGGAATTAGCAAAAATGATATTTTTATAGTCACAACTGTAAAAATAGCATCTCTGTCATATGATCACTAGGCGGCATTCGTCTCCAACTGACACGTGCCGTACGGTTACCATACGGTAGAGATGCTATTTTTACAAATATTTCTACAAAGATACTATTTTTACTAATCTCACGTCAAAAACGACCATTTCCGTCAAAAACTCCAATTTCTTGCACATTCATGACAAGTACTCTTCATTCAGCAGGCCGAATAGGGTACATTTTTTTTCTTTTCTTAAGACATGAATAGGGTATGTATTAGTACCACATCGAAAAGCCAAAGGCGCTTTTCCCTTCTCATAAAGGAACCGACACCCTAGACGTGCCCAAATGAGCACGCTATAGAGTAAATCCAACTAGGGCAGGCGCAATACATGTTGTGAGTTGAGGCTATATGAGATATGGTTGATCTAACCATGGTGGATTTAAGTGGTTTGATTCTAGGGGTTAGGAAGATGTGTGTGTTGCATAATACATAATTTAATTACCGTGAGTCAAGTGCATACATTGGAACTTATGCTCGAAGATGGTTGCTTGGTCTTTAAATGTGCAAAGTGCTTGGAGAACGGTGGCGGTCAACAACACGACTGGGACTAGACAAGAAAGCTAGGGGTTAGGAAGATGTGTGTGTTGCATATTACATTATTTGATTACCGTGAGTCAAGTGCATGCATTGGAACTTATGCTCAAAGATGGTTGTTTGGTCTTTAGATGTGCAAAGTGCTTGGAGAACGGTGGCGGTCAACAACACGACTGGGACTAGACAGGAAAGCTGAGATATGTGCCATCATGTGAATTTGGGTACATGTCTCGAGCGGGAGGCACAAAAAAGACAAAAATCATGATGAGGTAAGTTGGTGCATGTGGTGCGTCAAATGACTTAGGGTCAATGCAAGTAGAGATGATCCGATGGGATCTGGATACGTGAAGACTTATCGACAGGTCATTGGATACCATTGCTTGCGTGTAAGGCATGTGAATGTGCTTTGATGTGAAGGAATGGTTTTGGAATGGCTTCGAGGTAAAAAAAATAGAAAGTGATTGATAGAGAGGCATTTTGTTAAATTGCCTAATATTGGGAATGTGGTAGTCTGCAAAACTGCGATAGTGGCCTAAGTAGTTTATGGCATGAAGAGGAGGACAAGGCAAGACATATCGGATTATTGGAACCATGTGGAAGCTACACTTGAAGTGTGCGTGTGAGAGTGAAAAACTCGTTATGTGTTATGTTATTAGGTTTGCCTAAGTGTGAAGTGGATAGCATCCACTAAGGATACTGGCTTAGGGTTTCATGTGAGCCTCCACTATATACGGAGTTAGGGTTGAGAGATAGAGATGATGTGAAGAGAGGATAGTGAGAGATTTAGGGCCTGTTCTTTTTGGCTGTGACTTATGGCTTTTGGCTTGTTCGTGTGATAGATTACAAAGTAACTGAAACTCACGTGTGGTTTTTGCCGATATAAATAAAGTTGGTATAGTATGTACTACAATTAACTAGTAGACCTCATCTTGAAAAGACACTCCGTTTAAAAACTAGTTACTGTAGAAAAACCAAAAGCTGAAAAAGAACAGGCCCTTAGTGTTTGAGAGACAGATCTCTAGAGAGAGGTGAGAGCACTTGTGTAACATCCCGAAAATTTGAAATTTGAAAAAGTGAAGCTTTTGAAATATTTTACCATATATTCTCTTGAAATTTGAGTCTTCATTGGTGTTTCCTAAATTTTTGTTGAGGTTTCAAAAATTTAAGAGTCATGAAAATAAAACTAACATTAGTACTACAAAAAAGTAATATACAAATAATAGAGAATTAAAATTTAAAATGAGAATCTGAAAAGATGATCCAGAAAAGGAATGGAGAAAATTGACTTAAAATATGAAATGTCATCCTTTAGAAATAATGGCATAAATAGCAATAGTAGCAAATAAATAAAATACCAACATATATAGATGTATATATAAATAGACATACTCAAATTTTGCATACCCACATTTATATGTGCACACACAAATAATGCAATGGATCAGCAAAATGGAAATACAAGTTAAAAAAAAGAAAAAAAAAAGAAAAGAAGAATCGGAGTCAGGCCGGCCGAGCGGCCTAGCCCTTCCCGCGCGCCAGCTCGACTCCACCCACGCCCTCTCCTCCTGCCAGGCGGGCCCGCGCCCCCGGCCGCCTCCCCTGCCGCCGCGTGGCCCGAGCGCTGGCTCTCATTGCCCAGCGGGCCCGGCTTCTTTCCCCCGTTCCCTCACTGGCCGGTGGCCCTCCTCTCGCCCGGCTCTTTCTCCCTCTCTCCTTCTTCTTTCTTACCCCGAGCGCCCACGCCCTCTTCTTCTCCTCTCTGCCGCGCCCAGCATCCTTCCTCCCCGTGGCGCCCATGCAGCAGCTCCGCCCACTGTTTTCCCTGCCGTCGCCCCCGGTTTCTCATGTGCGCCACTTTCTCCACAACCTCCCCCGAGACCATAAGAAGCTCTGTGCCGTCTCTCTCCTTCCCCTGCTCCTTCACTCCCGCTTCCGCCCGTGCACAGGCCGCCGCGCCTCCACGTTGTTCCGGCTGCTTCGACGAAGCCCCGCCCTTCCAACTACCTCTCGGCGCTCCCCCACTCCCCACCTCCTTCCCCTCCGGCCCGATTGGAAAAAGCGAGCTCCGATTTCGCCGGAATACTCATCTTCCTCCCCGCCGGCCGAAGACACCCATTCCGCCGCCGCTCTCTCCTCGGTGCCCGTCGGCCCGATTGCCCGCAGTGGAAGCATCACCGAACCACAGCGAAGCTTCCCCAACCGACGGCCGGTGCCCTTCCCCGCCGGTGCGCCCCCTCCACGCGCGCCTCCTCGCGCCACCGCCCGCGCTCGCCGCCGGCGCACCTCGGGACCTCTCCCACCAAGCTGTCGCCATGGGTAGGTGCCTCCCAACCCCCTACTGCTCATGCGCCAGTCAAATTCTTTTCTCCCCCACCACGGCGCCGCCGCCTCTTTTCTCCTTCACCGCCGGCCGCCTAACACCACCGCCAGCCCGTCTTGACGCCACCCGGCCGGAGCTACTACCACCATGAGCCTCCTCAACAACAGGGCATTCCATTTTAGTGGCCACCGTCGCCTCACCGGCTACTCCCCGCCGGCGCCGCCGCCCGCAAGCCGCCCCGGCCTCCTCTGTTCTGCCCCCCTGGCTACTTACTTATCTCCTTTGGTCGTCTGTCTCCATTAGGAAACACCCACAGCCCAACTGGCTAGCCGGGCCAGCGTTGAGCACAAAGCGCCCTCAGGTCCCCGGTTCGACCCCTGAGCCTGCTCCGTTTTCATTCATTTTATTTCATTTTCTGTAGCTCATGGTAACTAATAAAAATCAGGAAAATTTGGGGAATAATCTAGGAACACTAATAAAGCTTATTTGGAGGTAAAATTAGAATAAAGATAAGATGCAATATCTGGTCATTTGTTTTATGAGCAATAACCATAGCTTGAATATTTAATGAGACTCAATTATCAATTAGAGGCATAGTGAGGAGTTTAGCCATAATCTTGTTTAGGTTATGCTCACATGAAATGATGACTTAACAAATAAGGATGGTCTAAAGAAATGAATCCTGAACCTTGGCATACTAAGTAAATTAACCATGGCATGGTTTAAAACATAACCATCATCTCTATGCCGCAAACAGTTAGGAGAACCCTTTTTGACTACTAAATGATTTGGGTATAAAGTCGCTAGTATCCGAACTAGTTTTCACATATAAATAATTAATGTGGATTGCATAAGTGAATGAAAAGGCTAAATATTAATTAAGGGCATGGATAAAGAAAAACACCTTGGTTAAATGATCAAATATAATTAACATATATGCCCTAATATTTATCATGCTACTATGAAATAAATCTTGATGGTAGACTTTTGGCAAATACTAAAATGTGACTCTGTAAAACAAGCTGTGCCTAGATAGCTAATTGTAAACTAAAAATAGAAGTAAAGCTAAGCCTAGTAGAAGCTAGAGTATAAGTAAGATAATAATGATGAGCATGAAATAACAAGATATGGCTCATACAACTGGATCCTAATTCAACTTAAATTTAGCCTAACTATGAATGAAGATACATAAAATATGATAATGGGATTATTAGAGATTTAAATTCTAAATAATTACCATGTAAAGAATAAATATTAAGCCCTTGCTATTTATCTTAATCTAATTAATAAGTAAAAGCCTGTATCAGAGATTATTCTAAAAACTTAATAAAGATATCCAAATGTTATAATACCTTCGACTAAAAGATTTATAGAATAAGTACAGATCTCATTCATCAATTCAGGCTGCCTTTACCCTAACCTAAGTTGCAAGGAATATATATACCCAGCTAGATTCGTACCTTGATACATAGGTCTACCCTAACTCATGGAACTTCCTTGATAAATACAAAAATAATAAAAGAGGTTATTAATAAAAAGATCGAACCTCGTCTTTCTCCAATCGGCTATGTTTGGCCACTTCTTTTCCAAGTAAATAATCCCTGTAGATACTTCCTCACTTATGATCCCTTATTATCCTAAAATTTTCCCTCACGGTAAAGCTATTCAGATAACTCGTTCTCTCACTCAAACCCAGCTACTGCTGTGTTTGCAACACACTAAGCCGAATCATCCTCCTATTCTCAAACCATAATAAATGCATAATTTAAAGTAAATCGGGCATTTAGAGTATTTTGATTTATTTGGATCTTTTGAGTTATTTGCCTTTATTTGTATTCAATCATTTAGCGTGTAGCTAGATAGTGGAGTCCTGAAGAATCAAAGGATCAGGCGTGATCAAGAGCGAAGCGAAGATAAAGACCAGAAGCCCAAGAGAAAGCTATGAGCGAGCTCAAGATCGCGGTAAACCGTGCCAGGCGAGTCAATACTTTGATCATGTTGAACCTACATTTTTTGCAAATTACTTCGTTTTAAATTATCAAATTGCATGCTGCTATTTTATATGCAAATACATGTTTAATTTGAGGTTTTAATTATATGCCCATCCTTTATCTTGAATAATATTACCCCTCCTTTGGAATATTGGAATGTACGAACCTTGTCGCCCTAGCAAAATTATAATAGTAACCTTTCGAAAATAAGTCTCTAAATATATGCCATGCTTAGTATTGTTTAGATACTCATGGGTGCGAGAGCACCCAAGCAACACTTTTAATCCTGAGAAAAATTGGTTGGGCAGTCATGGTGGTAATGACTGGTGTATGTTGGATATGGTTATTTTATTCCCAAAAACCTCAAATTGCTTATTTATCTGGGCGGATGGATCGGGGGTGTGGTGCAGGGGTGCACGAGAGTGGGGTTTGTGGTAGAACCGCCCAGATAACATTAAGGACCGAATCATGTGATGACCCCCCAGGTTATAACAAGTACAACCACAAGCTGGCAAAGTGTAGGCAGGGCTGAATAATTTGCATTAACCTAGTACGGGTTGCGCCGGTATGATCATGGGCGGGTAGAGGGTGACTACATCCTCCGGCATGATGATCACGGGCGGGTAGAGGATGGCCACATCCTCCGGCGTGATGGCGCAAGAGGGGGCTTCCAGAAGGGTGGGCGTACCTGGAGGAAGTGAAACCTTAGCGGACGTAACCCTGCTAGGAAGAATGCATTATAACTAATATAAATGCTTTGAAGATATTGGTGATGACGGAATTAATTAGATGGACGAATTGAGTCTCTGGGAGCATTACAAATTATTGGATTATAATCTTAATCAATGATATTCTCGGTGGAGATACCATGACGAATAGTAGGCATGATCAATAATAGTTTGGGATACATAAGTAGTGGATCGTAGACGTGATCGATGATGTTCTCGGTGGATGTATAATAGGGAATTATTTAGAGATGGATAATGGATTGTGGATAAGCATATCATGAGTCTGGATCAATGATAAAAGGATTGGATTGTCAGTAAGTCCGGTTAGAAATGTTCGGTGGTTTAATTAGTTAATAATACTCGCTGTTTGGGAATTTAGGTTGCAATTGATTGGTGGATTGTATAATTGTTGATATTCGCTGAATGGAGTTTTAGACAGCACAGAATAAAGAAAGTGTATTATCGGTGGATTAAGTCAATTATGGTAATCGTTGTGTAGGGTTTAGGTAGCAACTATAACGCTATGCTTAAATAATAATAATAATGCTACCAAAAGCGATTTTTGGCAAAATAAAATAACCCGAGCCTCTCCTTGATAAGCCATGCATACTATTTATTTGCATTCTGTGTATTGGCTCGCGGAGCACGGGGTCGGAGTGCTCACTCTCGCTTTTGCGACAGAATTCAGAATTAGGAATCAAATCACCTCGCCTCAGCAATAAGATTGGACATCCTGGCCGAGAAGATGAAGATGTCAAGGGCTAGGTCGCGAACCTCCAGTTGGCTGCCTGTGGGCATGTCCTGAAGGTCCCACCTGCGTGCTTCGTTCTTCCGCTGCTGCAATTTATTGAATTCGGCCTGATCGGCCCATGAGTAAGTATATTATTTTGATTACACTTCCGCATGATATGAATTTTGATATTCAGAACTGTAATCTGTGAGCACTATCTACTGATCCAGGGAATAGTGCGGTGGAATCACAGAGGATTTCGGATTGTGAAATCCGGGTCCGACAACTTGTGTGTGATGTCTTAGTGGCTTTGTCCTCCTAAGAGAATGGCTATAAGCATCCATCTCCAAGTATCGGTAGAATTCCAAAATTCGTCTAAATGTGTGCTTAAGTTTGTGTTGTTGATATCCTGATTTGCCTTGGTCTTTGCCTTTTCTTTCTCTTCTCATGATCTTGCTTGGTACCATAGATGTGTAAATGATGAAGAAACCTCTTAAAGGCCGGATCCTATCCATCTAAACACTTTCTATAGCAAGTTCATAAAATTGCTCGGCTTTGGTCTTGAATAGTGTGAATCTTGACATATCCTTGCTCTTGTGGCTTTGGCTTGGGTCTTACCGCTATTTGGCTTGCTAGGATATGTGCGAGTTAATCTAATGCCATCTTGATCATGCTTTGCTCATGTGCAGGTTGTTGGCTAAAGTTTGGTTCCTTATCTGGTTTCATAGTTCTTGACTTTTGAGGGAAAAGGATCCCAATTCCCAACTTTGGAAACATCTTACAAGATCCTTTGAGGTCTAGTTTGTTGAGGTCATGATATAACTCTAGCCCAAGTTTCAAGTTATTTGGAGTCTCAATTTAAAAGTTGTGCAAGTTTTTGTCCCGGGACTGTGCTGCAGTTTTTGTTGTTCTGACCCGGATCAACCGACCCTACCCAGATAATCCACCTCAAGAGTTTCAACGGTACATGTTGGCTGTTGGCTAGGGTTTTTATGTTGGTTTTCGTTGTGTGTCCCGATCTGACCTTTGTAATTTCTCATAGCTATTAGAGGAAAAAATTTTAAGAAAATTTTTTAGTGGCTCCTATTCACCCCTCTTTAGTTAAGTTTTGTGGGTTCTCATAGCTCTTTAGTTAAGGCCCCTACAGAAAAAAAATTGCCCTTCAATGTCGGCTTTCATGTAATGTCCGGTTCAAGCTCCGACAAGCTTCTCTCTGTAGTTAAGTTTTGTGGGTTCACCAAACTCACGACCATAGATTTTCAGTGAACAACAGGGGCGGCGCCGGCCAGAAGCTCCAGGAAAAAGATTACCACGGTTTCTATTTTCTAGAGGTTTGCAGATTGCTACCATGCATGCTGTCATGTTTGATCAAGTGCATATTTACAGTTATCCCTCTTCGTCGTCGGAGTGAAGGTTCGAGCTGCCTTCAATCCTCCATCATCGTTCCGAGCAGTGGCGGATCCAGGAAAAATTTTTAGAGGGGCTGAAGTACCTTCAGCTTGACCTCAGCCCCTTCTACATTATACATCCATGGCTAAAAATTTAGGGGGCTCTAGGGGAGCTCCAAGGGTCCGGTAGCGGTAGGGGGGGCTCGAGCCCCCCCCCCCCGCCCCACCGCTAGATCCGCCCCTGGTTCCGAGTTCGGAGATTGAGCAAACCGTGAGAATGCTCTGTATCCTCGAGAATACTGTGGAGCAAACTGCAGGGGGGCATACTCCAATTGTTCAGACTTCAGACGCACGAAACAAATTCGAAGCATGCGATCAGGCGTGCTCCAACTTCTTACCTGAACGAGACGTACGTGCAGTCACATGATACATCGCACACGGCAGTTGCATTAGATAAATCGACGGTAAAGATTAAGCGCCTTCGTATACGGTATACCACACAAGCACCACAAGGGAACCAGTGCATGTAATGCTTTAGAGGAAGTTTGTGTTGAGAAACCGTCGCTGGCGACCAGTCCGAACGATTTCTCTGCTTAGAACAAGAACGAATCAATCACAGAATCACAGAGAGAATAGATTGAATACAGAGAGGTAGAGAGAACTCCTGGTCTTTCTTTATTGCTTTAGATTGCATCGGGGTACATCATGAGGGGGGTCTAGGTCTCTATTTATAGCCTACGGTGGTGTGCCCAAATATGCCAGGACTCTTGGCCATGGGCCCGGTTTCCTAACACTCCCCCTTGGGCACTCACCCAACATGCTCATGCCTCGTCAAAACTCCATAAAAACCCAGTGGGAAAAATTTGGAGAAAGAGTACATGATACATGTGATGCTGCGATGCACGAATTGCCTCATTAAAAACCTTGGTCGAGAAACTTCATGGAAAACTCGTCAAGGGAAAAAGAGTACAATTCACCCAAATTCATTTGGTCTGCAGGACTTTATTCTTTGGGTACTTAATCTTAAAGATCAAGATTTATTAGCGAGCTTGTGAGAATTCTCCCCCTGAATTCTGCACTTCTCTAAGTCTCATCATTCCAATTCCACACACACACCTTTCAAAGCTAGATGCGGGGAGTGACTTAGTGAATAAATCTGCGAGATTTTCACATGACTTAGTATGCAGTACTTTAATCTCATCCATCTTTTGCAATTCATGTGCATAGAAGAACTTGGGGTTGATATGCTTTGTGAGATGACTCTTCACATAGCCCGTTTGCACTTGTGCAACGCAAGCGGCATTATCTTCATAGATAATTGTGGGGTTCTGCACAATGTTCATCCCACATGACTGCTGGATGTGGTGAACCATTCGGCGGAGCCAAGCGCACTCTCGTGCGGCTTCATACAGTGCTATAATTTCTGAGTGGTTCGTCGAAGTAGCTACCAGGCTTTGCTTAGACGATTTCCATGAAATTGCAGTTCCACCACACAGGAATACATAGCCTGTTTGTGACTTAGCGGTATGCGGATCTGACAGATACCTAGCATCTGCATAGCCAATCAAGTTCAGATCTTTATTCTTTCTGTAAAACAATCCGAGGTCCTTGCTACCTTGGAGGTATCGAAAAATGTCCTTTATGCCCTGCCAATGCCTTTTGGTGGGCTCTGCACTGTACCTTGCTAACAGGTTCACGGCAAATGCAATGTCCGGTCTAGTGCAATTTGCTAAGTACATGAGTGCTCCCACTGCACTCAAGTATGGGAATTCCGGTCCCAGGACTTCCTCCCCCTCTTCCCTAGGTCGGAAAGGATCTTTTTCTTGCTGTAAAGACCTACCGATCATCGGTACTTTCAAGGGAAATGCCTTCTCGAAGCCAAACCTTTCAAGCACCTTCTGGGTGTAGGTCGACTGATGTACCAAGACTCCTTCAGGGACATGCTCAAGCTACAGGCCTAAGCAAAACTTGGTCTTGCCCAAATCTTTCATTTCAAATTCTGACTCCAAGTAGGAGCTTGCTTCTTTTATGTCTTCGGCTGTCCCGATGATATTCAGATCATCTACATACACAGAGATTATACAGAATCCATTCTGGGATCGCCGTATAAATACACAAGGACAGTCTTCATTGTTCGTGTAGCCTTTCTTGCAGAGAAAGTCGCTTAAGCGATTATACCACATTCTTCCAGATTGTTTCAGTCCATACAGTGACTTTCTGAGTTTCACACTGTACAGATTTCTATTTGCTCTGTCTTGGTTTGGGAGAGGGATTCCTTCAGTGACTCTCAAATAAATCTCCGAATCCAAGTTACCGTAAAGGTATGCAGTCACAACATCCATCAATTTCATTTCCAAATTCAAGTTCGCTGCCATTGAGATCAAGTATCTAAAGGTAATTCCACTCATGACTGGGGAGTAGGTTTCTTCATAATCAACTCCAGGACGTTGAGTGAAACCTTGGGCTACCAGCCTTGCTTTGTATCTCACTACTTCATTTCTTTCATTTCTCTTTCGAACAAATACCCACTTGTGCCCAACGGGGTGTATATGGGGAGGTGTGCGGCATACGGGCCCAAACACCTCTCTTTTGTTCAGAGATAGCAATTCAGTTGCTATTGCCTTATTTCAATCATCCCAATCTGATCTTTTCTTACATTCAGTGAGCGACGCAGGCTCGGAATCAAGATCGATGATGGTGGCAATTTTCTTTGCGAAGTAGATATCGATATTAGCTGTTGTCCTATTCAGGGACTCTCCCGTGTGCACATAATTTATAGCTATTTCTTCATGAGTTGCTTCTTTTGGAGCTTCACCTTGCGCATCGCTTCTTTCAATTGCGGTGGCAAGTCCCTTTAGTTTTTCGGCTCCGATGTGTGCGCACACATCCATGCCGATGGGGATATTCAGATCCGGTATGCCCTTTTCTAAAGGTGTCATACTTGTGCCAGGTCTCAACTAGCTCCCCTTCTCATTCTGGGGGACTTCAATGATCGGCTGTGGTAAGTCCTTCTTATCCTTCTTACCAGGCGTCCCCGGTTACTAAGGATTCGAGGAACCGGAGTTCTCGTCCTTTATTATTTTTTCTGAGGCCTCTGGACGAGATTAGGGATACCTTCTGCTTTATTTGGTATTTCAACCCTCTCCGGTGCAGTGCGTGCAGGCACATGCGACTTAGTCACGCTCTTCAAATCACTAAAGTGATCAGGTAGCTGATTTGCTAATGCTTGCAAATCTATTTTGTCTTCTGGACTTCTATTGTCTTCTAGACTTCTCTTGTCTTCTGGACTTCTCTAGTGCGCGGGTCATCTGCATGGATTCCCCAAGCTTGCCACGTAATTTCCCGACATTCTTCATCAAGGGGTTGATTTCCTCCCCCTAATGTTGGGAAATTTTCGGTGGTGACACTTGCGCTAGTTGCATAGGTGAATGGATGTTGTAGGCCGAAAGTCTAAGGTTGATAAGATTTGCTGCATGCAGGACTGCGTGTCCCCAACATGTAGCTGCTAGATTTCAATTATGCAAGAGGGTCGGGCAATAATTCTTTTAATTAAAGCCTCTGCCAAACCATTCTGGGTATGGACATGCGGTACCGAATGCTCAAATGCAATTCCCATCGCCATGCAATAATCATCAGATGCCTTTGAAGTAAACTCGTCGGCGTTGTCCATTCTAATGGACTTGATGTGATGTTCAGGAAACACATTTCTGATGCGAATGATCTGCGAGATCAATTTTGCAAAGGCGTGGTTCCTTGTGGACAACAAAACCCACATATGACCACTTCGAAGAAGCGTCAATGAGCACCATGAAATACTTAAACGGCCCTGAGACGGGCTGAATGGGACCGCAAATGTCTCCCTGGATGCGTTCCAGGGATGTAGGGACTTCATCCTTCACTTTCAGAGTGGAGGGACTAGTAATTAGTTTCCCGGTGGCACATGCAGGGCACACAAAATCTTCATGATTCGGGAAATTCTTCTCATTAATATTATGCCCATGCGAGTTATTTATTATGTTTCTCATCATTCTAAGACTTGGGTGGCCTAATCTGTCATGCCAGAGACAGAAGAATTCAGAGCTTCTAAATACTGTTTTGAGAACAGTGTACGCTGCAGGCGCCTTAATGTTGGTATAATATAGCCCAGTTTCAAGTGAAGGAAGTTTTTCTAATATTCTTTTGCCATTCTCTTCGCGCTTCGTAATGAGCAGGTATTGCTTACCGTACTCTTCGTCAGTCTCAACGTGGAAACCATTTGCGCGGATATTCTTAAAACTTAGGAGAGTTCTAGTCGATTTTGGGTACAATAAGGCTTCTTTCAATGACCAAAGTTGTGCCCATTTGGCTCTTCTGGAACCAATTATGCATCGCTTCCGGCGATTGTCGTAAGGCTGCCAGTGCTCTTATGAATCGACTTGAAAATTCTTAGTCTCTCTTAAGATGGTATGCATTGTGCCGCTGCTAGTTTAGCACACTTCCTTAATAGGGCGCCACACGTGTTCTAATATAACGTATTTTATTAACATGCATTAGAAGGCAATCAACACATAAATAAAATACTCCAATATCAGAACATATCATGCCATCATAAACTGAATAAATGAATGAATTATTCAAATATCATCCAACCATCACGAGAAAACAACAGTTCTTAAGTACCATCCATGCAAATTCTAACATATTCTTCCATACAAAATAAATGACAATTAAAGTCAAAATGCATTCAGTGCACTAGACTTCTTCTGCTATTTCTCGGGGGTGACGTTCTCTTCAAGAGAAATCATAGCTGTGGCTGCTTCTAGGTCGAGAGAGGTGCTGCTGTTGTAATGGTCTCAAACACCATTAGCATGGGTAGCTGCTCAGAATGCTCCCCCTCAACCGATGCAGAGTGGGCTTCATGTGCCCTTTGCCATCCCGTTTTGGCTTGATAGCCTTATTCTCACGTGGAGCATCTGATTTGCCTTTCTGGGCTGCGGCCTTACCCTTCCTTCCCCTTTTCTTTATCAAGGGCTTTCGCGCCTTGTTGCTCCCGGCGTTGGCTTCACGGCCAACGGAGCTCCCAGGTGGCTGAGTGACGTAGTTCTTACGGAGAACTTTGTCCTGAGCCTCCGCAACTTGCATCATATCAGTCAATTAGGCATATTCCTCATGGCCGTCTTGACGATAATTGCGTGCGGATTATACTGCATTGGGGTGGAAGGATTTTCTCAATTTCTGTATTGGGGTACAAATCTTGTGCAAAGCAGAGTTGTATTCCTCGACCATCTTAAAGTCGGCAAACCTCAGTCTGATCCATTCTTACTCTGCTTGAGAAAAAAATGGTGTACTTTAGCCTCTCAAAACCGCTTCTAGAGTGCAGTCCAGAGTGCTAGCGCGCTTTTCTCCGCCATATACTCATTCTTGAGAGTGAGGCAGAGGTGGTGCCTGAGAAAATGAAGTGCCTGATCATTTTCCTCAGGTTTGGGTTGAGCGTCATTCAGTCCGCCGATCCCAATAGCAGCGCGGAGCTTCTTGCCTCCAAGCACAATCTCGACATCGGATGCCTACGTCAGATAGTTTTGGCCATGCTGGGCCAGCTCCTCGAACTTCCAGTTCGTGATGCTAGTCATCTAAATGTGTATAAGTCTACTGCTGGTAGACATGCACGGAATAATTCACTGCGGGTAAATAAATGGTACAAAAGGTTCTCATAATGTTTCATAATTTTCTATAATTTTACTGCTAATTTCAGTGATTAAAAGCAATTTAAACAATTACAATTAACCAAAAACAGTAAATAAATACAGAAAATACAGAGAATAATAATGGCATAAATAAATAAGCTTCAAATACAAAAATTGATGCAAAATTCGGATTCCCGAGGCCCTTTTATGCTAAAATATGAAATTTCAGCAAATTCTGCAATTTCTGGGGGTTTCTACGCAAATTTCCAGTTCAGAGAAAAATTCGCGCAATTTTCTGATTTACCGAGGGGTTTTCTGCAAAATTCTAGACCCACTCATAAATTTGAGGGGTTATTCGCAATTTTCAGAACTGCAAGACCTTTTATGCAAAATTCAGGACTTATATGCAAATTATATGGGCCTTTCGGTAATTTATAAAATTAGAAGGGTTTTTCCGCAAAATTGCCTCCCCTTCTCCCGGTCGGGCTTTCTTTTCTCCCTTGGCCCATCTCCTTTTGGCCCACGCAGCCTTCCCCTTGGCCTGATACGGCCCATTGGCCGGCTGGCCCATCCGGTCCGGCTTAAGACCTCCCGCTAGGGTTTCCTCCCCTTGGCGGCGGCGGCTGCACCTGGTCTATGCGGTCGACCAGGCGGCGCATGGGTTGCGGCCGGCTTATGCGCGGTGACCCGGGAGCGGCGAAAGGCGGGCGCGATGTGCGGAGGGGCACAATCGGAGCCGGCAGCGAACCGGGCGGCGCAAGGCGGCGGAGCCGGCGGTGGGCCGGACGGCGCAAGGCGGCGGCGAACAGGCTAGCGGTGGCAGCGGCGCTCGCGTGCGCGGGGTCGAAGCGGCATTCAGGCCGAGGGGCAGCGTGCGGAGGAGCCAAGCGACGGCGGCGCCTATGCGGGAGCTGTGGGGCCGGCGTGCTGGGCGGCGCATGGCGGGAGGCGTCGGCGTGCGGGCCGCGCTGCGGGAGGGCGCCGGCTGCGGGCGGCGCGCGGCGGATGGCCGGCTCGGGCGGCACAGGCGCTGCGGGCGCGGCGGGAGTTGGTGGCGGCGTGTAGGCCGGCCGGTTGGACGACGCATCTCGGGCGCTGACCGGTGTGGGGCCAAGCGGCGGCTGCACCTGGCACGGGAGGCCGCTCGGGTGGGGCCATGCAGGGCCGGCGCAAGGCGGCGTGCCGTAAACCGGCTTCGGGCGACACGGCGGAAGGCTGCTTGGCCGGGTGGCAAGCCGGCGACCAAGGCAAGTTAGGCGCGGGCGCATGCGGGCGCAGACCGGTGACTCGGCGACGACTGCTCGGCGGCTTCGGGGCGCAGAGACGAGCGTCCGGTGTCGTGCGTCGGTGGGCCAAGCAAGGCTGCGGGCCGAGCGGGAGGCCGGTGTGGATGTCGTCGACAGCGGGGGCGGCGCCTCGTGCGGGAGGCGACGGCCCGTGCAGATCGCACTCTCCGAGGGCGCATGCGGGCGCAGCAGTGATGGTGGTCGGCGGCCGCGTTTTTTTTTTCGCCATGGTTATGCAGAACCAAACAGAAGCCGTTGCAATATTTTCTCATGCAATTTCTTGTGCAAAATCAAACAAATTCATACAAAAATTTCCGTTTCCAATCTATGATGCAATCAACATCTGCCCCGTTTCGCAATCTACCGATCGACATTGTGCCGGCGATTTCAGATCTGCTCGCGGTAGATTAGGGCGGATTTGCATCGTTCTACAGCGCAATCAACATCTACCCCGTTTCACAATCTACCGATCGGCATTGTGCCGGCGACTTCAAGTCTGCTCGCAGTAGATTGGGGCGGATTTGCACCGTAGAATTTCAATCTAGAACGCGAATAGAAAATACAGATTCAAAAGCGATCTAAAAAATTCAATCTGTGCTTCGATGATTACCTCGTTCACCGGAGCGAAGTCGTGCTGATAACGTGTTGAGAAACCGTCGCTAGCGACCAGTCCGAACGATTTCTCTGCTTAGAACAAGAACGAATCAATCACAGAATCACAGAGAGAATAGATTGAACACAGAGAGGTAGAGAGAACTCCTGGTCTTTCTTTATTGCTTTAGATTGCATCGGGGTACATCATGAGGGGGGTCTAGGTCCCTATTTATAGCCTACGGTGGGGTGCCCAAATATGCCAGGACTCTTGGCCATGGGCCCGGTTTCCTAACAGTTTGTATTGGTTTCTCAAAACGGTTTCTCTATATCTCTCACTTTCATCTCACTTTAAAAATAAAATAGTGGTTACATCACACACCTCACTTCTCTCACTCAAATCTCATGCATATACCTCTCCTTCACTTACCATATCACTTATATCTTCCTTCTAAAAGTTACTACTTTCAATAATCACTATTTATTTTTAATCAACTCTCCATACTTCCACATTGGGGACTAAGGATGTCTGGTTTTTCTTATAGCCGGACCAAGTGACCAGACGGGTGTGCCACACGTGCTACGGTGATACCGTGTGCGGAACGCGCACGTAGCATTCAAACTCATGAAGTGTGTTGAAGAGTCAAGTCCTCTTTCCTTTTCAAACGGCCTGAACAATGTTTTCTGTATTGATGTTCACGTGTCAGGATCGGGTTGCATCAGATGACGAGAAGTGTGAAGTGAAATCCGGCGAAATCGCTACTCTTAACGTGTTAATCACTGGCACATTCCTAGCTGAGACGCATTTGTCTTGATGTTAAAATCTACCAACTTATGTTGTTTCATGGGGCATAATTTATTCCGATCAACATCAATCGTGTCATATCATGCTTGGACAATTATGTTAAACGGTTAACGGCGTTGGCTTATTTATGTATATCATTTACAGCAAACTGGTACACACATAAATTGTGTAGCGCTCACGCCATGTATCCATTTGTAACAATGGAAATTCATTTGTAAAATCTCTTTCTTTTGGCTTTGGTTGGCAACTTGGAAAATTTTCCCCGTGTGAATTAATCTCACTGAGGATTTGGTGAGTGCCCCATCCCCATTCAACCCATGGGAAAAATAAACCCAAGTACCTTTATGTATTGGATTGGGATCACCGCAACGGGAAAAATCCCAGCAACTAAGAAATTCGAATTTCATAAATATTTCAAAAACCGGTTAAAAGTAAGCATTTGAAGCATAAGCTTCATCCTATGTGAACGGATCAGGGACGATGCAACATGACGGGGAGTGTCATAGTCACGCATCGCTCGTTGTAGCAACATGGGGAAGTCTTGCGGATCTGTCCTTTTTGGATTTTTAGTTGATTTTTGGCTTGATTTCGTTTAGCAATTACTATGTATTAGACTAATAAGTTATAATAAAAAATCATAAACCGTAACATAAAAGAATGCCCTATTATAAAGTTTTGGTGCTTAATTGGGAAATTCTCTATTTTTCCCTCCAATTAAGTACCCCGCGAGGCTAATTTTTCGGAGACAAGGAATTACAGGTGGGCTTAATTGGACATGAGACAATACAGTTTTGCAGTCGATCACTTTGTCAGTATCCGATTCTTCCTCGTGTTTGCGTTATTTGCAAATTAATGTTGGTAAACAAAGTAAAGTTTGTGTCTGGAAAATTCGTTCTGAATAACAAATACAAATATACAGAAACGATTGGATTTATTTCCCCTCTGTTAGTAAGTACTAAGCCAATATACTCTGGTCCCTATACTAGCATGACTAGCAACCTGAATGAACTACTTACTACTAGATTGTCTAGAATTTCTACCTGAATGAACTCGAAAAGTAAGTTTGAGCACTAATTTCTATAGTAATATATTTATAAAACTCAATAAAATTATATATTATAAAAGTGCTTTTTAAGATGAAAATTATATATTAATTTTATGTATTAGTCTAAATATATTAATTTTAAGATGAATTTCTACCTGAATGAACTCGAAAAGTAAGTTTTAGCACTAATTTCTATAGTAATATATTTATAAAACCAATAAAATTATATATTATAAAAGTGCTTTTTAAGATGAATCATATATATTAATTTTATGTATTAGTCTAAATATTTAGGAAGATAACAATAACTAAAGTTTTAAAGTTTGACCGTACGTATGGTAAAATGGCAAGTTTTTTGAACGAGAGTAAAACTATAAGGTACTGCAAATCGCCCACACGAAACTCCTACTAATCCCTGTACGTACTGTTACGGATCTGCTTCCCGCTGTTATCACCACGAACGAAAGGAGAGGAGGCGGCGCCGGCAAGCGAAGCGCCCGAGCCCGACGACGTTGGCGACGTCCCGATGCTCCACGAGCCCAGGAAGCGACCGTTCCCGTAGGCCCCCCAGAACCGGTCCATCATGGCGCTCGGCTCCGTCCCCTCGAGGATCTTGGAGTACTCGAGGTAGTCCATAACGTCGCCGTGCTGCGACTCCAGCAGCTCGGCCGGCGCCGAGGACACCGCGGCCCCCGCCGCGCTCCTCGCGGCGGCGTCCTCAGGGAAGTTGAGCTTGGCTCGTCTGCCGCGGAAGCGGAGCGCGGCGGCGTCGTAAGCGCGCGCGGCGTCCTCAGCGGTGGCAAACGTGCCGAGCCACACCCGCGCCGCCTTCTGCGGGTCCCGGATCTCCGCCGCCCACTTGCCCCACGGCCGCCGCCTCACGCCCCGGTACTTCCGCGCCGGCGCCGCCTGCTCCGTAGACGCGCCAGGCTGCTGGCCGTCCGGGCGCCACGGCGGCATGACGAGCGCCGGAGCCGGGTGCGGCGGGCCGCGGCCGCTGGCGATGACGTGCGTGAGCGCGGACACGATCGCCGCCGTCTCCGCCGCGAGCACTGGCTCCGAGAACACCATCGTCGCCGGCAACGACGTCGCTGGCAGCATTGCTCTGTTCCACTCGCCCGCAATTGCGCGCACACGCATACACAGGCAGTAGCTTCTGCAGGCGGAGAATGAGTCCTACTTATACTTTCCTTCCTTAATCTCTCAGAAAAGAAAATTAAAAAAAGGTATTGATTGGACGCTCGCTCCAGAGCCTGGCCCACTCTTCGGCTCATTCACTTGCTCGCTCGCTATCGTCCAACCCGCACTGCTCACTCGCTCATGCTCGTCTAACCCCGCATCGGCGCTCGCTCTCCTCCTTCCCCGGCGGCTCGTCTCTACTCGACCCATGTACAGGGACAACCACGAGCTCCAGTCACTCCATCTTTGACGCCGGCGCCATCGGATCTAATCGCCGCCGTCAACTTCCTCTTTGGTAATCCTCGAACGCGACGTCGCCAGATCTGAAGCGATGGCAACCGGATCTCCTTGTTCATGTTGGAAATCTAGTCAATTTTCGGCATATTTTAATCCAGAAATTCAGCATATAAAACATGACATAAACAAGCATGAGTGATCTATCATCGACGTATTTATATTCGCTAACGAATAAGCTAACAGAAATATCTATTAACACCAGAAAAGGTTTCAGATTATACCCTCGGGCGGGGCCAGTGCCGGAGACACCGGAGGCGCCGTTACCATCAGTCGTCATGATGGCCTATTCGATGTAGTCGATCAAGGCGTGATGCAGGAAGAAGCTTGGTGCAGGAAGATGTTCGCAGTGCAGTCCCGCGAACGATTCACCACCAGGAAGAAGACGTCGCAGATTGAGTAGTCGCGCTGATGCGCTCCCCAAAAACTTGATCGCCCGCCTACCCGTGCAGGTACACAAACGGACGAAGTTCCGGAGGCCTACTCGCCCAGAAACTTGTGCGCGCAAGGTTCTGGACCGGAGATTGCAGAGAGCAGCGAAAACAGAGAGATAGTTCTGTTCTTTCGTATATCATTAGAATGGAGAGGAGAGCCCTCTTTTGAAACAGCAAAAACGAAGAGACTGGTAACTGCAGCCATTATTCACTAGTAACAGCAACCATTACCCACAGCCATAATCGTGCACCGTTACTGGCAGCCATCAGTGCGTTTTGTTTTTCGAATAGATAAAGAAAAACGCGCCTGCACCCGACACGCCTGCGCGCGTACGTACGCACGCACACGCACACGCACACGCACCGCACGGCACGGCACGGCACGGCACGGCACGGCACGGCGCGGCGCGGCGCGGCGCGGCGCGGCGCGGCGCGGCGCGGCGTGGCGAGGCGAGCGAGCGAGCGAGCGCGCGCGTGTAATGGCTCTCTCCAATTCCACAAGGGGGTTACCACATTCCACCTTTTAAAGTGGTGTAACTCCCATTCAATTCTCCATATGGGACTAAACAAAATTCTACCTAGCATTAGTTGTGGGCCTAGGAATTTCATTTGATTAATTGCTAAATTAAAATGGGCCAATCCCAATTAATCCAACAATCCCCACCAAATTTCAAGGCACACGAGAAATGCTCTCAGTTCTGCTGTTGTTTGATATACCAGTGTTTCGATGGAGACTGTTAAGTTGAACATCCACCTAGGAAAGGAGTTACACTCATCCACAACTGAACAATGGACTATGCCTTGAATTGACAGTTTTGTGCGAACAAGCTTTACCCAATTCCTTTACTAGTACTAGGCTGCCTAAAACATCCCCTCTGGTTGGAGCGTATAAGTCATACTCCAAGCCTATTCATGAGTATCTAGAGATCACCCAAATCTCATAGACTGTGACCAGCAGTCGAACTCATATAGGTGTGTTCTTTCTAAGATGTCCTGTAGGCCGACATCTCTGCTTTAAAAAGCCACTTGAATCACATTAAGGTAAAAACCAACCTGCCATACAGAATAGGAGAGAAGCGCATCACTGAAGAAATGAGCCCTGTAAAGGTCTCTCCTCCCAGTCAACCAACAGATTGTTTCACCATCCTACTTCACGGGATCTCCGATCACATAGAACAGGTTACCACTGTGGTATGACTCATGTGGGTCTCAGGCCCATCTCACTCGATGCACTATCTATCACATTACGTGATAAACCCTTTGTAAATTGGTCTGCCAGATTCTTAGCTGTCTGGACATAGTCCAGTGCTATAACTCCGGAGTTTTTCAGCTTTCTGACAGACTTCAACCGCCTCTTAACATGCCTAGATGACTTCATGTTGTCCTTAGAACTGTTCACCTTGATAATTACAGTCTGATTATCACAGTTCATCAGGATAGCCGGTATCGGCTTTTCAACCACCGGCAGATCCATAAGGAGTTCACGAAGCCACTCAGCCTCAACAGTGGCGGTATCTAACGCTGTGAGTTCTGCTTCCATTGTTGACCTCGTTAAGATGGTCTGCTTGCAAGACTTCCAGGAAACAGCACCACCTCCAAGTGTGAACACATATCCACTCGTGGCTTTTATCTCATCAGCATCAGAGATCCAGTTTGAATCACTATATCCCTCCAGTACCTTTGGGTACCCAGCATAGTGAATGCCATAGCTCACAGTTGCCTTTAGATAGCGCATCACTCTCTCAAGAGCACGCCAATGATCATCTCCCGGATTTGAAACAAACCGGCTTAGCTTGCTCACAGCAAACGAGATGTCAGGCCTCGTAGCACTAGCTAAATACATCAATGAGCTAATGATCTGGGAGTATCTCAATTGATCCCTTGTTATTCTTCGGTTTTTCCTCAATAACACACTAGGATCATAAGGAGTAGAAGCAGGTTTGCAGTCACTATAACCAAAGCGACTCAAGACCTTATCCACATAGTGGAATTGCACGAGTGTAACCCCACCATCACCTTCTCTCAGTAGCTTAATGTTAAGAATCACATCAGCCACTCCCAAATCTTTCATCTCAAAATTCTTGGACAGAAAGTCCTTGACCTCCTCAATCACATTGAGGTTGGTCCCAAAAATCAGTATGTCATCAACATACAAGCACAAGATCACTCCTTCTCCCCCACCATAGCGATAGTACACACATTTGTCAGCTTCATTCATAACAAAGCCAGCAGATGTCAAAGTTTTGTCGAACTTCTCATGCCATTGCTTAGGTGCTTGCTTTAGGCCATACAAAGACTTTAACAACTTGCACACCTTTCCTTCTTGACCTTGTACCACAAACCCGTCTGGCTGATCCATATAAATCTCCTCCTCCAACTCTCCATTTAGGAAAGCTGTCTTAACGTCCATTTGATGAACGAGAAGACCATGAGAGGCAGCCAGGGCAAGTAGTACTCGAATTGTGGTCAGTCGGGCAACAGGTGAATAAGTATCAAAGAAGTCCTCGCCTTCTTTCTGGGTATAACCCTTGGCCACAAGTCTTGCCTTGTACTTTTCAATTGTACCATTAGGCCTAAGCTTTTTCTTGAAAATCCATTTACATCCTACAGGTTTACACCCATAAGGACGGTCAACGACCTCCCAACTTCCATTAGACATAATAGAGTCCATCTCACTCCGTACTGCTTCCTTCCAATAGTCAGCGTCAGGAGAAGAATATGCCTCTTCCATGGTTCTTGGAGTGTCATCCACGAGATATACAATGAAATCATCACCAAAAGACTTTGCAATCCTCTGTCTCTTACTCTTTCGAGTAACTTCATTGTTATCCTCTTCAGGATTTTCCATAGGCGTTTCCTCAACATGTTCTATCGGCACAAAGGAATCAAGGGAAATTATAGGTTCTTGACTAGATGAGCTAGGTACATCATTATTCATAGGAAATTCATTCTCAAAAAATGTAGCATCTCTGGACTCTATGATTGTACCAATACGCACGTCAGGCACTCCAGATTTTATAATTAAGAACCTATAACCCACGCTGTGTATAGCATAACCAAGGAATACACAATCTACGGTTTTTGGTCCAAGTTTGCGCTTCTTGATAATTGGCACGTTAACTTTGGCCAAACATCCCCAGGTGCGCAGGTATGAGAGAGTCAACTTCTTCTTTTCCCATTCCTCGAATGGTGTTACTTCTTTGTTCTTTGTAGGAACTCTATTCAGGACATGACATGCGGTCAATATAGCCTCACCCCACCATTCCTTAGAAAGTCCCGCAGTGTCTAACATGGCGTTAACCAAATCAGTTAGAGTGCGGTTCTTTCTTTCGGCAATCCCGTTTGATTCAGGAGAATAGGGAGGCGTCCTCTCATGAATAATTCCATGTTCCTCGCAGAATACAGTAAACTCATTTGAAAAATACTCTCCTCCACGATCAGACCTTACCCGCTTGATTTTCCTTTCAAGTTGGTTTTCTACCTCAGCTTTATAGATCTTAAAGTAATTCAATGCTTCATCTTTTGTTTTCAATAAGTACACGTAGCAAAATCTAGTGCAATCATCTATAAGTGTCATGAAATATTTCTTTCCACCTTTAGTCAACACGCCATTCATCTCGCATAAATCAGAATGAATGAGTTCTAACGGTGCCAAATTCCTCGCCTCTTTTGCTGCCTTGTGAGGCTTGCGAGGTTGTTTCGATTGAACACACGCATGACACTTAGAACCTTTGACCAAAGTGAATTTCGGGATTAAACTCATATTAGCTAAGCGCGTCATACACCCAAAATTAACATGACAAAGTCGTGAATGCCAAACATTAGACTCATCATCATCATTACACACATGGTTCACAATTTTATTACAGGAATCCATCAAAGAAAAACGGAACAAACCTCCGCTCTCATAGCCTTTACCAACAAATGTTCCATACTTAGACACGACACATTTATTGGACTCAAAAGCAAGCCTAAAACCATCTCTACATAGTAGAGATCCGCTAACGAGATTCTTCTTTATGGAGGGGACATGCTGCACGTTCTTCAACTGCACAGTCTTTCCCGAAGTAAACTTCAGATCGACCGTACCAACACCATGAACAGCTGCATGCGATCCGTTCCCCATCAACAAGGAGCAACCTCGACCGACCTGATAAGATGAAAACAAGGAAATATCAGCACAAACATGAATATTAGCACCAGTGTCAACCCACCACTCAGGTGATTGACAAACAGAAAGAACTGTAGGTAAATAATTACCGTACCCCGATGTTCCTCCAGCATCACTAATAACCATGTTGGCAGACTTCTTCTGCTTATCCTTGCGATCTGGACAATCCTTAGCCCAATGGCCAGAATCACCACACACAAAGCAGCTGCCCTTTCCTTTGCCTTTCTTCTTAAACTCAGTGGTAGCCTTGGGCTTGACAAAAGGCTTATTTTTCTTTTTGTTGTGGAAAGCCTGAGGATTCTTCTTCTGCACCAAATTGGCGCTAGAACCTCCCTCAGCAGCAACTTTCTTGCCACGAGTATCTTTTGCCCTCGCCTTCTCTTCAACACCAAGAGTGCCAATGAGATCAGTAACACTGAACTCCTGCCTCTTGTGCTTTAGAGAAGTAGCAAAATCCGACCAAGAGGGTGATAACTTAGCGATAATACCGCCAGCCACAAACTTGTCCGGTAACTCGCACTTATTGTTCTCAAGCTCCTTTGCCAGCGCCTGAATCTCATGAGCTTGCTCTACTACAGAACGGTCATCGACCATCTTGTAGTCATAGAACTGCTCCATGACATACAGCTCACTGCCAGCATCAGAAACTCTGAACTTGGCCTCAAGTGCATTCCACATATCTTTTCCCGTAGGCAAATGCATGTACACATCCACAATGTTATCCGCCAGAATGTTGACAAGCGCACCTCGGAAAAAGTTATCCGCTACATTGAACTTGCGTTCATCCTCATCAGACAGAGGCTCAGCGGGCTTTCCTTGTGCAACATGAAAACATTCCATGGCAGTAAACCACAGGATCGCGCGTGCACGCCATCTCTTAAAATTTGAACCATCAAACGGAGGGTGTGGCTTAAGCGACGCAGCAAAGCCAACTACCGAAAAAGACCTATCAAGTTTTTGGATTGTTGGAAATCTAGTCAATTTTCGGCATATTTTAATCCAGAAATTCAGCATATAAAACATGACATAAACAAGCATGAGTGATCTATCATCGACGTATTTATATTCGCTAACGAATAAGCTAACAGAAATATCTATTAACACCAGAAAAGGTTTCGGATTATACCCTCGGGCGGGGCCAGTGCCGGAGACACCGGAGGCGCCGTTACCATCAGTCGTCATGATGGCCTATTCGATGTAGTCGATCAAGGCGTGATGCAGGAAGAAGCTTGGTGCAGGAAGATGTTCGCAGTGCAGTCCCGCGAACGATTCACCACCAGGAAGAAGACGTCGCAGATTGAGTAGTCGCGCTGATGCGCTCCCCAAAAACTTGATCGCCCGCCTACCCGTGCAGGTACACAAACGGACGAAGTTCCGGAGGCCTACTCGCCCAGAAACTTGTGCGCGCAAGGTTCTGGACCGGAGATTGCAGAGAGCAGCGAAAACAGAGAGATAGTTCTGTTCTTTCGTATATCATTAGAATGGAGAGGAGAGCCCTCTTTTGAAACAGCAAAAACGAAGAGACTGGTAACTGCAGCCATTATTCACTAGTAACAGCAACCATTACCCACAGCCATAATCGTGCACCGTTACTGGCAGCCATCAGTGCGTTTCGTTTTTCGAATAGATAAAGAAAAACGCGCCCGCACCCGACACGCCTGCACGCACACGCACGGCACGGCGCGGCGCGGCGCGGCGCGGCGCGGCGAGGCGAGCGAGCGAGCGAGCGCGCGCGTGTAATGGCTCTCTCCAATTCCACAAGGGGGTTACCACATTCCACCTTTTAAAGTGGTGTAACTCCCATTCAATTCTCCATATGGGACTAAACAAAATTCTACCTAGCATTAGTTATGGGCCTAGGAATTTCATTTGATTAATTGCTAAATTAAAATGGGCCAATCCCAATTAATCCAACAGTTCAAGCTCGCCGTTGTCTCCTGTATCCACCGTCCAGCTCCTCCGCGGTGGCCGCGAGGGCACCACCATGATAGACGTGCTCGACACCAACCACGACGGCTTTGTTGATTGGGGAGTGTTCGCGGGACGGCGAGCTCAAGGCCACTCCTGGGGGCCTCGCCATCGCCTGCCATAGGGGTAAGTGTTTGTTTTTTGCTGCAACATTCTAAGTTCATGTACACAACAATAAGCAATAATCGCTGCAATATCGAGTTTTTTGTCAATTTTTTGTTGTGTATATGGCCGAAAATTGTTGTATACATAAGTGATGAATATTGCGGCTGACCGTATGGTGTTATCATCCGGATCAGACGTCCAAACACTAGCAACTCCAGTAAAAAAAGAGAGAAGGAAATCTCTTTCCCGTCAACATGATTAAGAAAACAACACAGCATCGCAGAGGAAGCAAACTTGGATTAAGCCAGCGATTAGCAAAGAACGCTACGAACACACCGCGCCAAAACCGTGGCAAATCAGCATGCATCATCCAAGTATAATAAACGAAAAAGGGCATGTTAAGCCAAACCGACTTAGGCAAAACACTACTTGGCCTCTAAGGATCTGATGCCATGTAATCTAGCATTTCTGTCTTTAAGATGCCTGGACTCTTCTTCCTCTTGTGCAAGAAAAGGCTTCCACTGAACTATTTTTTGATCCAACGTGTTCATGTCTGCCTTGGATTCTTGCTCCTTTGCAGTGGGAGACGAGAGAGAGAGCGCGCGCAGAAAAACTTTATGGCCTGAGTTTGAGCATCTAGAAGTAGAGGTGGGTATTGGGCCATGCCATGCCGGTATGGCCTAGCCCCATTGTGCTTCGGGCCACTTCGTGCCATGCCGGCTCGGTCCAGTCATCCCATCGTACCATGCCATGCCGGCCCGCCTCGCCTCCGGCCAGGCCCAAGCACAGTTAAAAGCCTGCCATGCTGGCATTCGTATCGTGCCAGCCCAAACTCAGCCCGAAGTAACTATACACGACGAAGGCAACAACGACAATGGTAGCAGTAGCCGCCATCTTCCTTTCTCTCGTACACGCCTCATTAAAACCTAGTTAAAATTTTATACTATTGTCTCATGCCATTCCACCTCTGAACTTGATCATCTAGTCCAATGGCACATATGTCTTGGTGCAAATCGGACTGTGGCGTACGTGGACATCTAGCATATCGCCCCGAAATCTGGTAGTGGGTTGCCCAACTAGTTAAATAGAAAAGCTTAAGCAAAGTCATGAGTGCAGTTTACTATAGTTAAGAAATCAATTTTAAATAGTTTCTCGAACATTTAGCAACTATTTGGAATACACGCACCAATAACAGACTGTCTCCATTTACATAATGGTTAATTATAACATACATGGGGTGGTTATCTCATCAAATGCTCGAATTAAAAAGGCAGTTGGTGAAGGGAGCTATGTTAGAACTAGAAGCTCATGTAGTAGTAATTTGCTTACATAAAATAAAATCACAATGGGGGTGAGCTATGTGGTAAAAATTATAAATATATGTTAGAATATATTGATTTGATTGATCTTTTTCTCCAGCAGTTCAGCCCTACCAATTTTACACGAAGAAGCAAGAGAGGCGAGAGGATGCGACTTAGGGTTCGGTGGTGGTGACCTAAGGAGGAGCAATATTGAAAATACTCATTATTTTTGTATGATGATGTTTCTTAAGAAAGAACAATAAAAGACACCTTATATCACAAGGTGCAAAAAAAATGAAGAACAAAAGAACCTCATATCACAAGTGCAAAAATGAACTCGGCCTAAATCATAGCATATCTCAATCACTTTTTTCAGCCATTGGATTAAGATCCAACCATCCTCATCTTTCTCCTCATCTCATATATACATACATCACACATTCACATCTCCAAAAACTAACTCAATCTTCAAATTTGGCATTCTAAGGACCACTCCGTACAGATATACATGTCATAGCGGATGTGTCAGATCTTTCCGCGATGAAATCAAAATTTCTGAGGGCTAGAACAGAAGAAATCAAAATTGACAAAAACCTATTTGTAGATTTTAAAAAACCTGAAGGACTAAATCGCAAAAATATCCAAATCCCCAACACTGAAATCCCTTCGCCGCTGCTCGATTCATTTCTCCCAACCTGCCATCTTCGCCTCCCTCCTCCCCCGATCTCCCCGGCGCCTCCCTCCTCCCCGCTGCCCCCCTCCTCCTCCGATCTCCCCTGGCACCCCCCTCCCCCGGCGCCCCTCCTCCCCCGATCTCCCTTGGCACCCCCGTCATCCTCTGCCGCCCCCTCACCCCCGACCGCCCCTCCTCCCGTGGCCGCCCTCCTCCCTCGGCGCCCCTTCTCCCGCGGCCGCCTCCCTTCTCCCCCTGCCACCTCCCTTCTCCCCTGATCTCCCCCGGCCGCCTCCTCCTCCTCCAGTGCCCCCTCCTCCCCCGACCTCCCCCAGCTGCCTCCCTCCTCACCCGGTGTCCCCTCCTCACTCGGCGTACTCCGTTCGATCCAGGTCGGCGGACCGGGACTCGGTGCCACGGCTGCACACGTTCTTCAGTTGCTCTGAGCAATAGCGACCGCAACCTCGACTACGCCGAGAGCGAGCCCACCCAGCGGCGACTATGGCATCGACGACGAGTTCGTCATCGATGGCTCGCTCTTCAAGCCACTGTCGCCGGGCATCTTCGCACGGGATGCCACCCTCAGCTCCAGCTACCCCGCTCCTCCTGCGGTTGTTGTCCACTCGTCCGGGCTCCGGTGACCAGTATACATCCTTTCCCTCTACTCCATCTCTCTGCTCTGTGATGGCCTGATGGGTTGTGGTTGTGGGGAATCTGGGATGACCGTGAGAGTAGTGGATATGAGATGTCAACGGGAGAGGAGACGAGGTGGAGGCCGAGGCAGCCCAGC
Source organism: Dendrocalamus latiflorus (assembly GCA_017311315.1). Classification (NCBI taxonomy): domain Eukaryota; kingdom Viridiplantae; phylum Streptophyta; class Magnoliopsida; order Poales; family Poaceae; genus Dendrocalamus; species Dendrocalamus latiflorus. The sequence goes on from CM029628.1 coordinate 32,180,029, forward strand.
CACTAGCACCAGCGTGCTCGCCGTGCCGTGCCAACCTGAGCACGGCACGATTCACCGTGCCATGCCGTGCCACCCAATGGGCCGACTTTCCAGGCCCGGCCCAGCCCACCGTTTGTGCCGTGCCAGCACGGCCCGCCACATGTCGGGTTGGGCCGTGTTTAGGCCGTGCTTCGAGCTGGCCCAAAAAAACACGACCTAACTTCCAACTCTATCTAGAAGTCAGACGGAGGCGAAGGCAAGATAGATGTATAGAACTGTTCACTCGTATGACTTTGATAGCAAGCTTGTTTTTAAAAATAGCCCTCGGTTATCCATTCTGCAAAAATGATCCTAACTTAAAAGGATGTGGTATGTGACACGTGACTCCTATCGCATCCTCTTGCTCGGCCGGACGGGGTAGGAACAACAGTCCAACTCCTGCCGGGCCGCTATCGCGCGGTTGCATGCATGCGCACCGTAGCGCACTGTACAACCATTGTTAGCTCATTAACTAGTGCTAAATACAATTAACTAGTATTAATTATAATTAATTAGTATTAATAGTGATTAATTAGTGCAACTAAATTAACATCATTTTATTTAGTGTTAATCACATTTAATTAGCATTGATCATGGTTAGTGGTGCTAATTAAGTGTGCATAATATTTTATTGCACTCGTAATTAATTCGTACTAATCATATTGAATTAATGCTTTAATTAGTACTAATTAAAATTAAAAGTCTTTCGCGGGATAAAAATCAAGACTTACCACTCTTGCTACCGTCTCGCTCCGAGGTAAGGCAGCAGGCCACGGGTGCACCACATATCCCACCCCTCTCGCTTTCATCACGCGCACGATCTCCCCCTCACATTTCCACTGCTCGCCCTTTCTTCGAAATGGCACTAATAGTAAGATGGGTAAATCTTGAATTTTATCCCATGAAAGACTTTTAATTTTAATTAGCACCAATTAAATATGATTAATACTAATTAATTGCGAGTGCAATAAAATATTGTGCACGCTTAATTAGCACTATATGATTAGTGCTAATTAATTATGATCAATGCTAAATAAATACAATTAGCACCAAACAAAGTGATATTAATTTAGTGCTTTAATTAGCACCAATTAATCACTAGTAATACTAATTAATTATAATTAATACTAATTAAAGTGCTAATTAGCCAGCAGTGGCTGGACAATGCACTGCAATGCACTACACTGTGCACGCATGCCACCGTGCAATGGTGGCTCGGCAGGAGCCGGCCTGCCGCGCCGGCCCGCGTGCTGCCACATCTGTCCCGTCCTGCTGATCAAAAGGAGCACGGTAAGTTTCTATCACACTCTTTGAGTTTGAAGTTTGAGAAGAGAATCATTTTTGTAAAAATTGATGACTAGAGATCATTGTTGAAAAAAAAATGCTAGAGTCATATGATTAAACCGTTCAAATGTGTCATAATCATATACGTCGGCCAGAAGAAATGATAGGCCCGGCGGCCGGCTCTCGAGAAAGCAAAGCGCTCCACAAACCAAGGGGTGAACATCTCATCTCTGTTCTTCATTTCTAGTGGTATTTTCTGACGAAAGAACAAATTCCTTTTCACTTCGCTTTTTATTGTTCATTAGCACTTCTTTCTCTGCAACTGCAACACAAGGGCAGGGCCGGCTGACGGCTGCGCTGCTGACGTTTTCGTGAATACGTAAGCCTTTTATTTCCTTTTCGCCCCGAGAGAGCCGTGTACACGTAGGCTGGTGTCGTGGCAGGGCATAGTGTGATTAGCGCAGCAAGGATTGTCTCAATCACATGCTTTGGGCAGGGATCAGACAAGCTTGTGATAATCATGGATTACGCGTGTGACGTGTCCGTCCACGCTCGGTTCTTCTTTTCCTTTTGATTCTGCCCATGCGTTATCTAATGTTGAGAACAACTAGCTAATGTAATCTTCTTAACACTTATAACCTATATGTTATTGGTTCAAATCACAGAAAATACTAATGAAAAACCTATCTAAATAACCTAACTAATATGAGATTGGTGAAAATCAAATTCTGATTATCAACTAGAGAGTCTGAGGCTCCGCTCATTTCGATTTGAATTTCTAACTTCTAGCTTATTTTTCATTATTTCTAAATTTCCTCTTTTCTTGTTTTTTTTGCATTTTGAGCTTTTTTTACTATTTCTTTTTTTCTCATATTTGTTTGCATATCTATGATGGCCTAACATGTTTTTATTTATTTTTTTAAAATTTGGTTACACTAAATAAGTCCCCATCATTTTTCAGTATAATTTTAGTTAGTTATAAGAGCAGTTTTCCTATCCTTGAGGAGGTACCAAGAGGTACAAGGTACCAAATTAGATTCAGTCGTTCAATCAGTGTGATCAACGGCTCAAAAATTGGTACCTCTTGGTACCTCGCGTCCGGTACCACTAAGTACTGCCAAATCTCAGCCGTTCGATCAGTGTGATCAACGGCTCAAATTTGGTACCTCTTCCCCTCAAGGATGGTAAAATTTCCCTAGTTATAATACAATTTTAATCATAAATCAATTTATTTTAGCCTAACCGAACTGCATCAGAATGTAGCGGCCTGGGCTATCCGACTACCCATACGTTCCTCTCTGTGCGGAGGTCAGCGATGCATGTACGGGGACGCGCGATGTGATGTGTTAGTCCGTCGCCCGTACTGGTTTTGGGTAATACTACTCAAAGTGTTCAACAGCTTATTTTATCAGATTGATGGATGATCTGTTCTATGGGAGGCATCTGATGCTCTGTAATTTTATACAAGTAATCCCGCTGCCGGTAGTAGTTATCTCTTAATCTGCCATCCTAAAAAAATGTTACCTCTTAATCTGTTTCGTAGGCTTGCCACATCGTCCACAAGCTCCGTCAGAGAATAATGGGCGGCGAACTAGGTCGACGCGACCTTGGCGCAGTAGGAACCATTCGGCTTGAGAAACCCTGTCCACGCTTTGCATAAAACGATCAATCTCGTGCCGAGTACCTTGCTACGGTCTACCCCAGACATCAGCTATTCAGTTCTTCGCGTATGATAGCCACCTCAACAACAGCAACAGCTAAAAAACAGTGTTGTCTAAGACCCTATTCAAAATGGTTTTAGGGTGGTTTTTAGCTTCGTTTTCTTTAGAAGAAAATAAATGGGACAGTTTTTTTAAACGGCTTGTTGAAAACACTTTTCTAGATGATTTCTTAAAACCATTTCTCTAAACAACTTCCCAAGTCACCACCGCGTACATCGTCTGAGTCAGTGTCTTCATTGTCTGTCGCTATTTCAAAAGATACAATAAAAAACCATCAGTCATAATCAAAAACCATCAGTCGCAGCTGTTCACAACAATATTTCTCGACTAATCACACGTCTTCTCCGAGAGATGACGATACAGGGATGACTTTACCGATCGATATTTTTTGATTTTCAGCAAAAACCGGTTTTACTAGCCAGCACCGATTAATTTACAAACTGGGCCCAAAACTTTCGGCCCAATTCGAAATCAAAAGCGGCCCAACTTGCCCACTCCATATCCTTTAAACGTTGCCCTAGCTAACGGAGTCTTCAATCTCACTTCCATCTCCTCCTGGTGGCTGCCCGCAAGTGAGCTCCTTTTCGACTCTTCCTCCTCTGATCCATTCTCTTCTCACCCAAATCCGCAAATCGGGAGCGGATGGAGGTGTAGGGCAACACCGATGACCCATCCCGAGCTCCTCCTCAAGCTCTCAAGGTCTTACGAAGAGATACGAGGGGCGAAGATGGTGGCTGGGGTGGAGCAAAGGTGGGCACGTCGGAGACTAATTCCGATGGTCCCTCGGCCGATTTGCGGGTGCATGACCATAGTATGGACATGAGGAATCTCGTTGTGGTGGTGGCCTGGTCCGATGTGGTCCTAGATGGGCTAGTGGCGGCGGTGGTGGCACCAAAGAGATGTACGGTGGGAGCTATGGAGATGAGGCTGCCTAGGAGAGGGCAGGAGAAGGTTTAGGAGGTGGAGGTGGCCACAGTGACGCTGATGGTGAGGCGCGGAGTAGCTGCGAGTAGTGGATCAACGCACATGGTGGTGTGACTAAAGCATAGTAATGGTGCGGCTTCGACAATGGCATATCAGGTAAACTCAATCACCGCCCTGTGAATTCCCATTACTAGATTGTCGAAGAATTTATGCAATAGCTCATAACTTGCTTGCTGTTGTCAAGGAACATGTTTACAATCGATTTTGTTTAGGGTTTACATGGATGTGTTTATGAATGTACGTGTATGTGTCTGAGAATATCATCTGAAATTCCTCCGATATTTTCAACTAATTTTTGGCCGATTTTCACTGATTTTTGGCTGATTTTTTATTTGAACTTTGAATTTCATTTGAAAATGTTGGCACAAAAACTATCGAAATTTTCCAAAAAATCACTATAATCGATTCTGTGGGTGACCCCCGGTAAAAAAATAAAATAAAAACGGTAATCAAAACCCTGGGTACAATCAGCTTTACCATGTATCATGGTGCTATCTTCATTCTTTTTTATTTATAAGTTTAGATATTGATACAATCTTCGATACATACTTTTGACTATTATTTTTAATTATTTATTAGTAGAAATCATTAAAAATAAAGATATGAAAATGTTCTTTATGACAAATCTAGTGATAGTATTTTTAAGTAATAAATCTAAATACTTTTGTGCATATTACTCATCAAAATTTTAAAAATTTGACTACATGGCATTCTAAAAAACAACATCTGAACGGAGGTAGTACATAGTCATGCGACAAGCGTACCTATCTCCCTCTTAGCACATACCACGTGTGCAGGTTCCAATCACCCACACGCACGGTTACGTGGTTGTATGGAGATCCACGAATGCCTACTTTTCTTTTCTCTTTTCTTGGAAATATATAGCAATCTCCTTCACTATTGTGCATGTTAACCCCAAGCAAGACTAGTAAGGTTGCCCTCCTGGAAGTTACGTACATGCAGGGCTTGTATGGAATATATTTCCATGAAATTTATATAAATTTTATAGAAAACAATTCAATTGCTGAACGAGCCCTCCCCCAATCCGAGCGAAAGCAAATTAGTGACCAATCTGGGCTCCAGCTGTCGAAGAACAAACGTATGGACCGGGCTGGGCCGTCTGGCAACGCTGCGCTTACTATGTGGGCCTAGGCCCAAGCCCAAGAGAACCCCACGCCGCTAATTTATCACCCAAGACAAATCCAAACCGTCCAATCCCAATCCTATAGGCTGCCGTCGCCACTGGTCCGACCGCGGGGCCGAAGTGCCGAACCCTTCCTCCCCTCCGACCAACCGTTTCGTTGTGAGATCTCTGCTCCTTGTGCAACTGAAACCCTTTCAGCAACTCCTTATGCACCTTGAGAGATCTGATGATCTCCTCTATCTTCTTCTTGTCCAGATCGGGGGAGTACATAAGTGTTATGACAACAGGTATGTACTTCTCTGGAAGCACACGTAGGTACTTCTTCACCGCCACAGATTCCTCCATCTTGTCGTCAAGAAAGTTAATCTGATTGTACAATGAACTCAGATTGCCGACGAACTTGTCCACCGACTGGGTCTCTTCCATCTTCAGATTCTTGAACTCGCTCCGCAAATTCTGGAGCCGCACCTACTTGACACGATCAACTCCTTCGTGCATCATCTGAAGCGCCTCCCATGCTTCCCGTGCCGTCTCCTTGCCAATGAGCTGATGCATCATCACATCTGGCACCGCCTGGTAGATAAGGGCCAAAGCCGCCTGATCTACCTTGTCATCCACCTCCTTGTCCTTCATTTTCATTGCCCACACCGGGTAGTTGTCGATCGTCAGGAGAGGATACTGGAGGGAGATTAGCCCATCTTGAGCCTTTACCTTGTCACCAATGCTCTGATACCACTTGTTACAGCCTTAACGACTGCTCCCAGGATCTTACGACCACCTTTTGACTGCTATGACCACCTCCTGTAGCCGTACGACCATGTTTAAGAGGTTATGACCACCTCCTATGTCGCTACGACCGCTCTGTTGATCTTCCGACCACACAGACAGTCGTTACGACCACACTGTGATCTCTTCGATCACGCTGCGTTGCTCTGATTACGTAGTCGTAAACTTCAGTAGAAGTTACAACCACATTCACCGCCTCTCGCTGCACCTCCTTCGACCACGGCCGATCACTGTAGTCGTAGCTCCTTACGACCATGCAGTGATTCTATCGATCACGCCGAAGACTCTGTCACCGTTGTAGTCGTAATGCCTTATGATCACAGCTTCTGCTTCACGACCGTGATCGTAACTCTTTACGACCACGTCTTCCTGTGGACACCTCCGTTCGTCATCGTGGTCGTAACTCCTTACGACCATGCCTGCGATCCCTGCTCACCGTAGTCGTAATTTAGTTACGACTACGTCTGTGACCACACAATGAACACAATATATTTCCAGAGCCAAACTGCTCCTCTTCTTTATTGCTTTCTCTCGATCACACAGATCGCTACGATCACCCTGATCATCCTCTCTCTCTCTTTGCCTTTCGATCACACCGATCGCAGTGGCTCTCCGACCTATGCCTTCTCGACTTTTCTTGCCTTTTCTTTTCCTCTCGGTTATATGGCTCTGCCTTTTATACCCTACTCTACGACTCCGACTCGGTTATGACTACAACTCGTACTCGGTTACGACTGTGACTCAAACTCGGCTACGACTATGAAGCAGACTCGTATATGATCATGACCTGGACTCGTATATGACCACGACCACTCGTACACAACTAGGACTACGACCATGACTGGAAAAACAATATTACAACTCTAACAAAATCTAATCAAAGTGCCTTCATCAACGGTCGCATGATTCAAGACAACTTCACGTTTTGTGCATAACGCCATCCGGACCTTACGAAGGAAAAAAAAGAAGAGAAAAAGCTACTTCTCAAAATGGACATCGCCAATGCCTTGGATAGCTTGTCTTGGCAATTCTTGTTCAAAGTTCTTTGCAAGCGTGGGTTTGGGAACCGATGGGGGGATTGGCTCGCTGTTCTACTCACCACGGCCTCAACCAGGATACTACTGAATGGTATTCTGGACGGGCCTTTGCAGCATTGCAGGGGACTTCGACAAGGTGACCTCTGTCGCCTTTGCCTTTTGTCATCTCCATGGACGTCCTCAGCAAGCTTTTCGCTTCGGCTCTGCAAGCGCAAATCGTAACAGCAACGCCATCCTTTCAGAGGAATTGCTTTCTTTAAGCAGATGATGTAATGCTATTCCTGACTCCCAAGCCTCAAGACATCATTGCCTCAAGACAACCAGTGCATCTTTTCGGATCAGCAACAGGACTCAACCCGAATCTGCACAAATCCTCACTAATCTCAATTAACTACACTCAAGAGGATCTCAAAATGGCACAGCATATCTTTGGCTGAAATACTGCTACCCTCCCAATAACTTATCTCGGCATGCCGTTGGCACCAACAAAGTTGACAAGAGCAGATTTTCAGCCTTACATAGATAAAATTCACTGCAGGCTACCCAATTGGAAAGCCCGCTTACTTTCAAGGGCAGGAAGATTGATAGTCATTAAGGCAGCCTTGACTTCAATGGTAATTTACCCCCTTTTAACCTTGGTCTTCCCCGGCTGGGCAGTGAAAGCATTCGACAAGAAACAGCGTGTTTTTTGTGGACCGGGGATAATATGTCTAATGCAGGAAAATATCTAGTCAGCTGGCAGCAAATCTGCAGACCCTACGCATATGGAGGACTTGGCATTGTTGGCCGGCATCACGTTCCGAGCCCGTTGGGAGTGGCTAGCTCGAGCAGACCCTGACCGTCTGTGGCAGAGCGTCCGGTTGCCGGAAGATGCGGCCACTGAAGGTCTGTTCTACGCCTCCTCTTCCATCCAGTTAGGGGACGGCTCCTCCACATTGTTCTGGTTGACAGATGGCTGAACGGAAGAGGTCTACGCGACCTTGTCCCGGCTATTTGGGCAAAGGTGAAGACCTCCCGTATGAAGCGAACTCCTGTAAAGGATGCTTTGCACAATCACGAGTGGATTACTGATCTTCAGGAGCCTTTCTCTGCACAAGCCATGACTGACTTCCTCCACCTGTACTCCATCTCAAGCCAAATCCATCTTCAGGTGGGGGTCAAAGATGTCGTGTCCTGGCGTTGATTGTCGGACGGTGTCTACTCCTCCAAGTCGGCCTGCACCATCCTGTTCCAGGGCTCAATAGTTTTCCCCTTCGCCAAAGAGCTTTGGAAAAATGCTGAACATGGCTAGCCCTCAAGCGACGAGTTTGGACCTTCTCGAGGTTTTCTAGGTTAAGAAAAACACCCGGTGGCCAAGCAACTGTGGCATCACACCTTTGTTTGGCTGTCGCTATGCACTTCCTTCGTCTTCTGCAAACAGACTCTGCATGATGAATTATGTACTGAATGATCTGTACTTTGATTGCAGGGGCATATTTCTTTTCCTTTACTTCTCGATCTATCCCCATTTGCAGGAGGTGCATTCAGCCGTGGACAGGGACCTAGACCTTCAGCAATGAACATGCAAAGACATCTGTATCGACAACTGAATGCGCAGATGCCTGTGATATGTTAATCTGCGGTGTAAGGATGAAGCAACAAACAGTGGTGGCTGCTCATTTTATGAGGCATGTTAATCTGCTTTTAACAATTTGTTACTTGATTTCTCTTATGGTAGATGACGATGACATTCCTAATCAGATTTTTTTTTTACAAAATTTAGTAAGTTATGTGGTCACTTCATTTGGCCCCTTGATCTTTTCAGGCATATATTGATGTGCTAGCAGTTCGTTGTCATCACCACCACCATCGCCGTCGTCATCATGCTCAATTGCTCATCATCAAGGAGCAAGTTATATAGTCTCTCAGCTGTCCTGGAGCACTACGGTGTATGCGGAGGTGGGCATTAGTCGACTTACAGGAGAGTATCATCAAATTCTGATGTTAATGATCTAGTGCGACCTCCTTCAAGTTTTGGCAAGCAGTGGCTTTACATCTCAGACGATCATGTATCACAAGTGTGAGGGTGATGTTTTGGAGGCAGAAGCCACCCTCCTTTTCTACGAAAGATCATAGCAGCCTGTTGAGTAGCAAATGTACTTAGAGACGCATCATAAAAATTTTGGGGAAATTTGTTGCAGCAGCTTATCAAGAATCAACAATCTTTTTATTTGAGTAAATAATCTTGGATAAAGAATCAATCAGGTCTTTCTTGTTCTGTGATCTTGTAAGTGGCAATTTTGTTCAAATGATGATGAAATACGATAACTAATTAAATCAACCTCGTTTCAGCTGTAATGTTGTTCAGCGTGCCAGCAAAAGGAAACATTGAATTGCATGTAGCAGCCAAGCCTGCCTTTTCCTTTGAGCAGCAGCACGAAAGGCCGAATGCAATTCCACTGCAAAGAGACTTTTCAGAAGCAGCATGAAAGGCCAATTTCAGTTTCACTGCAAGGAAGTATGTTGTTTAGCAGAACCGACACCTGGCTAAGCCAATTGATAAGTAGTTGTGTTTTTTGTCTTAGCCCTTAGTCTAAACTCTTTGCTTTTGCTACAAGCTTTTCAACAGCATTGAAACGGCAAGGCAAATACAGCTTTTACACTTGCAGCCAAATCTGATGCTAGCTGCAGAAACTTTTTAGCTGTTATTTGCGTATATCTGACAGATATTTTGTGAGATACAGAAGACACTGAAAAATACTGTTGGGCGATGGTAAATCTTTGACGTGTGAAAAATAAAAAAATGCATGTAAATAGGGTATGTTTTCTCTGCAGCTGCAGTTTGTTCAAAACTATCCAGAATATTGAAACTTATTTGCCTACATCATTTACTTTTTTGCATGCAGATGAATTTGGCCAAAGTTTTGGAGAGAAATTTTGCAAGAAGAAAGTCTTTAAAAAAATTTAAACCATTCAAAAAATTTAAACCAGGGTCAAGTCATTAGTTCCTAAAGCAGGATCTACCATGGTTGCTGAAGTGCTTATGCCAAAGAGGAATTTCACCAACAAATTTGACATGGTTTTATACTATGAATTTCACCAACAAATTTGACATGGTTTTATACTAATAGAGATGAACTTCCACAACCTGGCGGTTACTACTTAGAAGTATGGTATGCAAACCCATTAATATTCTGTTTTAACTGGACAAGTATATTCCCTATTGACCAGGCAAATCACAAGAGAGCTTCAAGCTGGTGAAACTATTTGATCGGTATGCAGATTCATATGTAACTGCGTCGAGTAGTTGTGACGTATTTGCTAGTAGGTTAATAACCAGAGACTGGACACATGTAAGATCAGGATGCATCCACAAAGATACAAGGAACTAAATAGAAATTTACACTTGATTGTGACACCGGAGGAAAAGCTGTGGACAGAACCCCGGTTTTGGTGGCTGATTTTACTGTGAAACGTAGCTTCTGAATAACTGCATAATGATTAGCTTCTTGATTATATTTGAATTCATTCTGTTTCAGTTACTATTAGATTGCCACTGTAAATTTTGAACTAGTCTAGCATTTTTTCTTGGTAAAAGTTCACATTAAACTACAATTATAAGCTAGTGGATACTTGGATTACAGGTCTATTCTTTATTGTTTTGGCTAATGATTTTTAGTTACGACTTATGATTTTTGGGTTGTTCGTTAGAGAGAGTACAGAGTAATAGAAACTCGCGTGCGATTTTGGCCGATACAAATAATTGCTATAATATATACTACAATTAATTTGTAGACTCCGTCTTTAAAATATACTCTATTTGAAAACTAGTTACTATAAAAAGCAAAAAGTAGTTTTAGAAGCTAAAAAGAAAAAGGTCTAGATTGCCACCTAGATCCATCCAAAATAGGTAGTTTACTGTATCTCGAAGCTTCGTTGTCGTCCGTGGTCTTATGCAACAGAAAAGGAAAATCCTATACTTTAGCAACATCTTTTTTTTTATTTTAGGGGTGTACAACTTTAAACAGTAATGTACATTGAAAGTTGTGTGTGAACTGGAAATACATACATAGTATTTGTTTCACAAAGAATGTAACGTAAAAGTGTGCCAGTACCGCTAAGATGTGGGCCCACCTCCTCTTGAACAAATACAGAGTATTTTTTTAGATAAAGGGAAAACTTCATTAAGTGAATGAAAAAGGTCCCAGCCTCTACAATCTGAAGATCGTACGCAGCTTAAAGGTTACAAGCAAGAGCATTCAAGCACAAGAACTAACACAAAGCAAAAGACACAAGATACAGGGAAAAAACAGACACTACGCCTCAATCCTATTCCGGAACTTCCATCCAAATTTTGCAAAGACCTCCATGATGACCGTCTCCAAATTCTGTCAACCATTCTTGAAGATTGGTTTTTCTTCTTCTTTACTTAACAAGGACCAATGCCGGATCCAATATGTTGCCCTGAAAATGACTTGCAGAAAGGTGTTGGTTTTAGTATTATTGAACACCACGTCATTTCTATTCAACCACATTGCCCAACAGAGAGCCGCAGCACCTAGTAAAATCTGATTTTTGAGTTTTGCCTCGATGCCATGAAGCCAAGAGCCAAACATATCCGATATACTAGATGGAGGATGAATTCCAAAGGTGATGTGCACTGTGTTCCATATAAATCTAGCAAAGTGACAATCAATGAAAAGATGTTGTATCGTCTCCAAAGAGTTACAAAAACAACACTTGACACTCCCTTGCCAATTCCTTTTTGCTAAATTATCTTTTGTAAGAGTGACCCCTTTTTGGAGATACCAAAGGAAAATTTTAATTTTCAAAGGCACTCTTATTTTCCATAGCGGATTTTTCGTAGGTAAGACTCCCTCTTGAATCAAATTCAAATACATAGAGCGAACCGTGAAAGATCCACTCCTATGTAGGTTCCAAACAAACACATCCTTCTCATTTGTAAGGTTAACCGTCACAACTTTAGAGACTAAGTCGTACCACGCTGTCAAATTACCTTCCACCAAACATCTTCTAAATGACACATCCAGTGGCGTAGAAGCTAAAACCTTAGCCACAGTATCATTTTTTTTCCTCACAATCCTATACACATACCTCTACGTACTTCTCTTGTGATCTGGTTTTGATAAATCGTAACAACATAATGATAGCCATTAGTTAGATTCATGATTCATCGACTAAAATATACACCATGTATAATCTTTTTGAGAGTATACTCTCAACCAAATCTAAGTTGAAATGGCTTGTTATCGTACTCTTCCCTGAAAAACAAATCTTCGTCTCTCTCTCTCAATTCTAAAAGTTCATTAAAATATAATTTTAAAAAGTTCATTAGAATATATATTGTTCTGATCAGGGGCGGATCCACACCCCGGACAGGGTAGACTTCAGTCTGGGGTATGGAAAAATATCTAGTGTACAGTCTGGGTAAATTTAGTCCAGTCTGGGTAATATTCTACGGTTTAGCCTAAATAATTTAGATCATTTTACCACTGAGTCTGGGGCGTAATTAAATTCTGGTTCCGCCACAGGTTCTGATAGTGACACGGTGACACCGGAAAAAAAATCTACAGATAGAACCCCAGTCTTTGGTTGATTTACTGAGAAACGTGGCTTCTTGATAACTGCCTAATGATTAGCATCTGGATTATATTTGCATTCTTTCCATTTCAGTACAGAGATATATGAGATATACAGGGACTGCTACATTAAAGATTAAACTTAAATTTTGAACTAACATACATTTTATCTTGGTTAAAGTCCACATTAAACTACAAAATGTAGGCTAGTTGGATTACATTGCCACATACACCCAGCCAGCCAAGCTTGATAGCTTCTTATGTCCCAGAAGCTTTAATTTCTTTGTTGTTAGTAGTCTTAGGAAAGAGAAAATCCTATACTTTAGCAACAAACTATTTGTTGTTTTATTATACACGTCCACTGTTTTAAGTGGCACTATACATCGAACGTCTTGCATGAAAATACATATTATTTGTTGCACAAGTAACGTAAAAGTATGTTAGTATTGGCGAATCTCCAATAACAACAAAGATATATATCAAACCAAAATATGGGCCAACAACTCTCGAACAGATAGAGTACTCATATATGTCTCTATGCACTTCTCTCATGATATAGTTATTAATACATTGTAGAAACATAATAGTAGTAGGGTCTGTTCTTTTCGGCTGTGGCTTATGGCTTTTGGTTTTTGGTTGAAATTTTTGAATTTTAGCTGTTTACGGTACAGATTACGGAGAGACAGATGCTCACTTGCGATTTTGGCTGGTACAGATATTGGACTTTTAACGTGTAGATCGCTTAACTTGTAGACCCCGTCTTGAGAAAATACTCCGTTTGAAAGTTAGGTACTGTAGTAAAAGCCAAAAGCCGTCCGACTTCTCTCCTGCCGAACAGGCTAATTAGTTATACTCATAGATAGACTAAAATGTACATCCTGTAAAGTATTTTTTTTCCTTTTGAAATGAAGTATACCCTCGACGCATATCTAGGTTGTAATGGTTGGTTCACCGTGTAGTCTCCACCTGAGATACAAATCTTCTTCTCTCTCTAATTTCATTAAAAACAGATATCAGTGCCAAAAAATGCATAAATCAGAACTAAGCAGTAAGAAAGTTTTGATAACAACTGTAACTTACATCCTCTCTCCTAGAGCACACCACCTTTTATAAACCACCGTAGCTAATTAACCTCCCTCTCCTTCTAATCTCTCAGACCTCTCTTCCCTTGTGCCATGTCTCAAGAAGGTGCCAACCTGCCTCAAGATGTCCAAGCAAGCCATGATCACACCACCAGCACCACCACCAACACGCCGGTAGGGTCGACGAAGACAGACAACTCCAACTCCAACTCCATCTCCAGCTCCGTCAAGTCCGGCGAGAACAACGCCGGGTCGAAGCTGGAAAGCCCGACGGTGGTCGGCGTCAACACAGGGGTCGGGGAAAAGGGAAAGAACGCCGTCGTCGTCGACGGAGCAGAAGTAGGAGGAGAAGATGGCGGGGATGGCGGCAGCAGCAGTGCCAGCCTGTCCAAGTCCAAGAGCTCGTCGGACGGAGGTGATCACGAGCTCAAGGGAGTCGTGACCGGCGCTGGCAAAAGAGGGAGCGGCAGCGGCAGCGGCAAAAGCAAAGGCAAAAGCGCGGCGCGCGTGGAGCACGAGCTGCATATTTGGACAGAGCGGGAGCGGAGGAAGAAGATGAAGAACATGTTCAGCAGCCTGCATGCCCTCCTCCCCCAGCTCCCGGACAAGGTAAGCATAATAATCTTATGAGCTTTCTTGCAGTGAAATCATAATAGATATGCGTGAAATACTCGCATTTTTTTGTTTGGTATGGTTAATCCTTCGTCGAGATGCAAATCCCCAACTGCATGCGTCATTTGGATTTTACATATAATTGCTAGATCGTTGTTGCTGCTGCATGGAGCTAGAAGATGCCTGATATGTGTTCAAGTGAAGGAGCGTTTGTGTTGGCCATGGTTTGAGTGAAAATTAAAGCATCTGTGCAGCTTCTAGGCTTGCACTTGGAACCAGATTAATTAGGCATGTAGCTTGATCTTTGATGGAGTATTTTTAAAGTAGTTTCATTATTGGAGTATTTTCATGGATGCATTTTTGTAGTTTAGGCTTGACTTTCCTTAGATACATCTATGGTAAGATTTTTTTTCTTGCTATGCGGTCTATATATAGTAGTTTTAAGTTTAACAACATTTCTTAGCAATGATTTATCATAAATTTGTGGGGAAGACAATAAGATAAAAAGCGTAACGGTCAAATCCAGCTGTAATCCCAAATGCAAACCGAGAATTTTTACGTTTCCACGAACCCCGCTCACTTGTTTATTGAGATTTGATCCTGGTAGGTACAATCTGAATGCAAATCGAGACCTTTAATTTACGTTTTTATGAACTTGGCCATCACCATCAGTAAATGCAAATTGAGATTTGATAATATTTGAGTTGGCTGGCTGCTATTAGCTATATATATGCATGGTTGATTAACTCTAGAACCACTAGAAGCAACCAAACACTGCGTAAATGAGTAGATCGATAGATCCACATTAGTCGACATGTAGTTTAATTTTTCTTTCCTTTTTTTTGGTTGCGATTACGAGGTAGACGCAGATATATTTATTGGGAAATTTCCTTATTGTGTGGGATATCCTAGTTTCAACTGCATTTCTTAGCACACGCGTGGATATAAGAAAATTTGAAGAAAAACAAACAGATAAAAACATAACACTCGAATCCGACTGTATTCTGAATGAAAATTGAGAATTTTTACGTTTCTATGAATCTAACCACAGGTTCTAGCAATTTCCATTCTAGCGTATGCTGTAAAGTTTTTCAATAGAACATGAATAGTCTAAATTGAAAAAGGATATATATTGATTATGAATGCTAGGACTGCTAGTTCACATGTTATCATGCATACATGCAGCTCCAATGCAAGAACAATCACACTACTCTCTTAATCATTTTTTTTTTGTCTTTGTACTTGTATATTGCGTACATGTACAAACTGATGTTGCAGACTGACAAGGCTAGCATAGTGGGGGAGGCCATAACGTACATCAAGACTCTCGAGGACACCCTCCAGAAGCTGGAGAGGATGAAGCTCGAGCGCATGCGCGCGCGGCAGCGCGCAGGCGGCGGCGGTGGCGAGGCGTCCGCTTCGGCGCCGCCGCGCGCCGCGCCGGCTGTGGCGCCCGCAACGAGGGAGGCGACCCTGGCAGACATGGCGCTCGGCTGGAACGCGCGGCAGGCCGCGGCCTCGGGCCGGGCGGGGAGTCCCGCCGTGCCGGGCGCGGTGACCGCGCCCCCGCCGTTCCAGACGTGGTCGGGGCCGAACGTTGTGCTGAACATGGCCGGCGACGATGCGTTCATCACCCTGTCCACGCCGCGGCAGCGGGGCGTCTTCACGACGGTGCTGTCCGTGCTGGAGAAGCACTACATCGACGTCGTGACGTCGACTGTCTCGTCGGACCAGAACCAGAAGTTGTTCAACCTCCACGTCCGTGTAAGTAGCTGCTGCCCATTTAGCCAGCAAGTTAATTAACAGTATTAATTGTACATATAATTTAGATTCCTCTTTGGTTTATCCCTGTTATAATCAAGCTGAGATCTTATGAAACTTTGGGTTGTCAGGTTAAGCAGGTCAATGGAACCTCCAGTCAGTCCTCGGAGAGTCTGACGCCTGAAGACAAGTACAAAATGGCAGTGTCAGAGATTATGCTTTGGCTTTCCAACTGAGACGAATGCTCATGCATAACCTGCAAACTGTTTCGAGTTGAGCTGCTTCTGTCATCGAGGAGGATTCGTAATTGCAGTCGTTGAAAGAAGGAACTATTCTTTGCTTCAAATTTAGTCGTTGAACTATTGCAGTCTTTGAAAGAAGGAACCAGTCTTCGCTTCAAAACTAGTTGTTGAACTATTTGTCTTTTGCAAGAATTCAGTTAAAATTCGCAAACATTCAAAGTACTATTTAATGTCAAACATGTTGTAGTCGATTGATGAATGGAGTTGCAGACATGTTGCTCAAATAATTAATATTCAGTAATTGTTGTTTGTTTATATGTTAAAACCGTAATTCTGAGGGGAGTCAGAATTAAGCTCTGAGTATATTGATGCCCCAAAAGCCATAACTACTGAAACGTGCAAGCAAACTAGTCTTCAGCTCGACACTCCAAGGGATGCAATAGCCTCCCTTCCCCACGAGGCCTCTCACAAATGGCCAGAAGCACAGCACCAGCCACCCACAGCACACGAATTCGCCGATACCCGGGCCACCGGGCACGCCTTCCGCTGTCCTGAAAACCGCTCGCCATGCTCCAACTGCAATTGCAACAGTGCTCAAGGTTGCAAGTGCCTTCACCGGGGCTAATACCGGCGATGAGTCAAACATCCTCATCGGTGCTGGCATCACCATCAGACGTGCTCCTGTCCTTGTCGGTAACCTCAAGCACAGTCTCGGAGAGGAATGGAAGGAGCCAGGCAGAGGCTGAGGTGATTCGTTGCATCCTTTGGCTGTTCCATCTGGCGCAGGCTGAGAGCTTACACTAGTGTAACTCGTAGGTCCAAACTATTCGGTGGATATGGGATAGACTATACTAAGTATATATTAAAATTTTTACCATATAAATTAGAAAGTCATATAAGTAAAAGATCATAGATCGCTACTATTAGATGCACAGTGTAGTGAAAGAGGAGTCGAAGTAATCCGATTCAATGTAGCGCACATCGGTGTAATGGAAGTAGTCGATCTCCATGAGCTAACCATCTCCTCGTGATCGTTCCGATCAGCACCGTAGTCACAACAGCACCTCCACCGAAGTCCACATGCCTAGGGAAGAACACCATGCGCGGTGTGCTAGCATAAGCATGTATGGTAGGGCCTGTAAGAGGTGGCAGCTAGGTTTTCAGTGAGTATGTACATAATACATCACTTAGCCTCATGCCTCTCTTAATATAGCCCTTTGGTAGAATCCTACATTAGAGGCCAACAAGGTGTGGACCCACTTAGCATATTATTAATGGATCTAATCTAAACTAATATATTCTAACCCATTAAGTGTGTGATCTTATACGTTTATAAATATTCAGCCGTGGCCCAAAACCTCCTTTCTAGTTCATAAGTCGATAGTTGTCACTAGCAGGTAGGGTTGTAAATGAGCTAAGCTCGAGTAAGCCTAGCCTCCCAAACTCGAGCTCGGTAGAAACTCGAGCCAAGCTCGAGCGAGCCTGAGTTAGGGTTTGAGCCTAGAGCTCGGCTTGGCTCGGCCCAAACTCAAAATAAAAAAAGACCATACAGGGTGTACATTTGATAAATCTCACTAATGGCATGGCTAGGGTTTCAATGGGTGTGTCTCGAGATCTCCTCTGATCCTCATTTTTTTTGTACCCCTTAACCCCATGCCTCTCTCAATATATATCCTCCTATTGGATCCTCATCCGATATGATTGGAGATTGTATCTAACTCGGAGAGTCTATTATCAGATTCTTATCTAATACGAGTAGAGATCACTTCCCACTCAGATTCTATCATGCAGACCCTTATTATTCTAACCCGTTAAGTGCGTGACCCTATAGGTTCATGTATACTTGGTTGTAACTCAAAAACAACTTTTCGATCATAGGTTAGTAATTAATGGTCCCTAGTAGGATATATTGATTCCCAAATATACACAAAGATCAATCTAGATAGACCTTATACAATATGATCTGTAGCTAGGTCCTAGTCACTCATGATCAGTTCATAACTCCTTACGACCAGATCGTATATGGTCTTAACCAGTTTGTATCCCCATACGACCAGTCTGTGATATGTCCGCCTGGATCACGACCAGTCAGTATACTTATACTACCAATACACATCCGATCGGACCTATCGACCTGTTTACATATTTTTCTTTTGCCTCACGATATCCGATCGAACTCCAAGTAGGAGTTGTGTCATATATGGACTATTCAATCTTTTTTTTTGATCTAGTGATGGATAACTTCATGTAGTCGACTCTTCGACCACTTGTGGTATGGCCATGCACTTTCTTTATCTGACCACATCGAGTGGCCTAGGGATATCTCTTCTGTTATGTAGGAGGGGCAAATCATATATCCGACCAGTCACTTTTCTCTGCATGTTTTATAGTATACCCGAAAGCTACATTTATAACTACCTAGTCATAGTGTAGCGTTTAACAACCCCTAAGTGTACTATTACATATGTAGAAAAGTATGCTATACAAGGATTATACATCATCATTACTTGAGACCAACTGATGACATAAAAACATAACAATCTCAATAGTGTCTCAAGGTGAGTCAAGTCAACACCATGTTCTCTAACTATTGATTTGATATCTCTATATCTATGGTTAGTAAAACATGGTCATCAATTAATACATGTGCTGGTCTATAAGTTACTAGTGTCCCGACTAGTAAACTTCGAACAAGGATCTTTTAGAATGACATCATACAAAAAATAAAGGGTTTTACCAATAAATCACATCCTTGCTAACCTTTATAGATAATAATTCATTCAAGGAACATAATAACATTTATTCAAAAGATCATAAATATGGAAGTGATACAATCATCTTCATAATTGCCTTTAGGACATATCACTAACATGGAGCTGTAGATATGTTGATCAAATAATATGCAGTAATTATTGCTTCTTTACATGTTTTAATCCTAATTCTAGCTAGAGCCAAAATTTAGCTCTGAACATTTTGATGCCCCGAAGTTTAATTTCTTCTACAAAAGTGCAAGAACGTAGCCGCAAGAAAACTAGCCTTCAGCTTGATACTCTAAGGGATTCCATGACTTCCCTTGCCCATAAGCTCTCTCACAAATGGCCAAAAGCACAGCACCAACTAGACATAGCACACGAATTCTCCAATGCTCGGGCCACCATGAACGCCTACCACCATCCTGAAAATGGCCCGCCATGCTCCAACAGTGATTGCAACAATGCTCAAGATTGCAAGTGCCATAACTAGGATGAACACCGGTGATGAGTCAAAGGTGAATCGCCCTAGATCAGCCTTATCGGTGCCGGCATCAGCATTAGACATGCTCTTGTCCTTACGTGTGGCCTCGAACACGGTCTCAGAGAGGCCTAAACACTACAAGAAAACCCCCCTCTAGGCACGCTTCCATAGTAACGCATGCTAAAAGCGTCTCTACATGGGCATGTAAAGACGCTTATTGACATGATTTTGTTAACATCTCAACTTGACATGACATTAGACACGCTTTTATTGTTAAGAGACATATAAAGACACTTTTTAACATGATATTAAAAACATCTCAAAATGACACGGTGTTAAATACACTTTTAATCGTCAATAGCATCTAGACATGACATAAAACGTATCATACAATCGCCCATAGCCACCTAAATATGCCTTTTGACACGATACTAAAAACGTCTCAAAATGATACGGAGTTAGACACGATTTAAATCAACAATAGCATTTAGACACATTGAAAAGCGTATCAACAACCGTTCATATACATGTAAAAATGTTTTTTCTATGATATTTAAAACATATCAATATGTCACGAAGTTAGACACGCTTTTGACCGTCAGTAACATGTAGACACGTCGTAAATCGTATCAAACAACATGTCATAAAAGTTTTTTTCCTTGCAATTTAGAATATATTTTTCGTTATTCTCATATTGAATTATCATTGTTGGCCTTCATCACTCGTAGTGGGAAAAGTAACGGGGGAAATAAAAACTCAGTTTTGCTGGGCTGTGCATGTGTTTTTTAGTGTGCAAAGGACAAAAAAAAGGGCCAAAAAATCAAATAAAAAAACCCCAAGTTTCGAACTCTGAACCACTCAGACGAAAGACACTAGCCTTGCCACTTAGATACAATGAAGCTTGTGATTTTGTGTTGTCTGTGGTTATATCTATAAGTTCTTTAGTATACTAACCTTACAAACTAAACCACGTGCTTGCATTGCGGAGGAAATAGATCGCGATCTTGCCTGCAAAACATCCAGCCGCCTCCAGCGCCTCTCCTCGATTCTGCCTCCGTGCGTCTGCTGCACCTCCAGCCGCAGATGCGACGCGCCGCCCCCAGCCCCCCACCGCCGCCCACCCGCCCGTGAGCCCGTGACGCCGCCCCCCGCCTCTCCGCCTCGGCCCGCAGATCTCCGCTTCTTCTTCTCCGGCTCTCCGCCGATCGCCGTGGCACCGCCCCCCGGCCCCCCCGCCTCCTCTCCGCCCAGCCCGCCGGCCGCCACGGTGCCTCCTCTCTGGCTCTCCGCGACTCCGCAGTCGCCTCCTCAGCCTCAGCGGATCTCCGCCTCAGCCATCCTCTCCGTCTCGGCCAGCGGCGGCGCGGCAGCGCGGCACCGCCCCCCGCCTCGGTTGCTCGGTGCCTCCCCTCCTCTTCGCGACTCCGCCGGCGCCTCCTCTCCGCGGCTCCGGCAGTCCGCCGCGACGCCGGCCCCACTGGCCACTCCCGGTGAGCTTCTGTCATTCTGTGAGACTGACTGTGAAATGTGAATTATGAATTTGTGATTGACTTGACTGATTGTTCATTGTTGATTTGTTGTGACTTGTGAGTAATTCAATAATCAGTAATTCAGTATGATTGTGAGATTGTCAGTTAGTATGTGAGTAATTCAGTATGTCTGTTAGTATGTAAGTAATTCAGTATGATCAGTAATTCAATAATCAGTGACTCACTTGTCAATGTATGTGAGTATGTCTGTTAGTCTGTATATGTTCATGGTTCATTGTGAGATTGTCAGTATGAATGTATGATCATTGATCAGTATGATTGTGAGATACTAAGATTGTTAGTACGATCAGTTCATTTAGGAAGACTCCCTAGCATTCATGTAGTAAGGTCCAATACAGGTGATTATAGACACCTGCATTTTGGGATGATTTTTGTAAATGAACTAACTTAAACTAATGGATATCGTAACCATGATACTGTGTTTTTATCATGTAATTGCTAAACTAATTTTGATGCTCACATTCTAAGTAATATTCATCATATGAGAACATGTGAGTTCATCTAGTTGAAAAGGGAGCTTAATCAAATTTGCTGATGCTAGCCAAGTACTATACATCCTCTGACAACTATGCATTGAAAAAATAAGAAAAGAAAAATCTGATTGATTTTATTTCATTCAGCTCGACATATATAGGGAGATGGATCGAAGTTGGATGAGTAGGCCAAAACGGGAGGTTGCATATCAATATGGCGTTGAGCAATTTTTGGCTTTTGCTTACCGGGACATTCCACATGATAGGGAGATACTTTGTCCTTGCAAAAAATGCAAAAACAGATTAAACCATAGTCAAGATGAAGTCAGGACACATTTGAGATGTGATGGTATTATTCAAGGTTATACTACCTGGGTTCATCATGGCGAGAAGTATGACATGCCATCATTTTCATTTGTTGACGTGCCAAATGACACTAGAAATTTGCCTACTTCGGGTGTCCCAAGGGCTGCAGCAGTACAAGATGGCATGCAAGAACTTCTACAGGTTGCGTTTGGTTGGGCTGAAGCAGATAATATTCAATCAGGATATGCAAATATGGAACATATTGTGGATGAGGATGTGAATCCAGCAGAAGATGATGCTATGGGGAGGGAACAAAATCCGTTTGGTTGGGCTGAAGCAGATAATATTCAATCAGGATCTGCAAATATGGAACATATTGTGGATGAGGATGTGAATCCAGCAGAAGATGATGCTATGGGGAGGGAACAAAATCCGTATGAAAGATACTTGAAGGATGCACACACAAGGTTATACCCTGGGTGCAAATTTTCTAAGCTGTCATTTTTGGTCACCTTATATCACTTAAAGTGCTTACATGGCTGGACACAAGAATCTTTTACATCACTACTAGTTGTACTATCTGCTGCACTTCCTCCTGAGGCAAACCTACCTAAGACATATTATGAAGTGAAGAAAATCATCCGTGCTTTAGGCCTTGACTATGTGAAAATTCATGCTTGCCCTAAAGATTGCATGCTCTTCCGAGGTGCTGCAGGTAAACAAGATTGTTGTGATGTGTGCAAGAGCTCTCATTGGAAAGATGATAAGAAGAATGGATCTACAGCTGAATGTAAGAGGAAAAAGAAACCAGCAAAAGTGCTGCGTTATTTTCCATTGATACCAAGGCTCCAAAGGTTATTTTCAACTAGAAAAACTTCAGATGACATGCGATGGCATGATGAGGGCCGTACTAAAGACGGAAAACTGCGACATCCTGCAGATGGTGAAGCTTGGAAAGATTTTAATGGTAGATATCCTGATTTTGCAGCAGATACTCATAATGTACGCCTCGGTCTTGCAAGTGATGGATTTAACCCTTTCCGTAATATGAGTTCAAAGCATAGTACATGGCCACTAATGCTTGTTCCCTACAACCTACCACCTTGGATCTGCATGAAGCAAACATCTTTAATGTTGTCAATGATCATTCCTGGACCAAGTTCTCCAGGGAACAATGTTGATGTATATTTGCAGCCCTTGATCGATGAGCTCTTATTGTTGTGGCGTGGAGTGAAAACATGTGATGCCTCTTCCAGAAAGAAATTTTCTCTCCGAGCTACACTACTGTGGACTATAAATGATTTTCCTGCATTAGCTTACCTATATGGTTGGAGCACAGGTGGTACATATGCATGCCCTTCATGTGCTCCGGCAACAAAAGCATTTCACCTGAAGAAAGGTAAAAAGATGTGCTATATGGGACATCGTCGATGGCTTCCACAAGGTCACATATATCGAAGGCAGAAGACACAGTTTGATGGCACGACCGAGTATGGACTTGCACCTGAAACAATGAATGGTACTTCTGTTTTGAGAATGTTAGAAGGCAGAGTGTTTGTGTTAGGGAAAAAGGGGTGCATAGCAAAGAAAATGGAGGACACAGAGAATGGCAAGAACAAGGAAAAACAAGATGAAAGTCATAAAAAACGCAAGCGTAAGAGTGGAGGAGAAAATAAACAATTAGATGGGAATCGTGCCAAGAAGGAGAAGAAGCCAGAAGATTGGTTGAAAAAGAGGTCGATGTTCTTCAAGCTACCTTACTGGGAACACAACAAACTAAGGCACAATCTAGATGTAATGCACATAGAGAAAAATGTGGGCGAAAACTTTATTGCAACCTTATTGGATATCTGTTCTAAAACAAAGGATAACCTTAATGCACGACTAGATTTAGTGGAACTTGGAATTCGACAGAATCTTCATCCCGTGGTAGATGAAGAAGGGAAGGAAACTATGCCTGATGCGCCTTTTACCATGTCTAGGGAAAAAAAGGAGATTCTTTGTTCAGTAATTCAAAGCATCAGGACACCTGATAGCTATGCATCAAACCTTTCTAGGTGTGTCAACATGAAAGATTGTACATTGAGTGGACTAAAAAAATCATGACAATCATGTTTTACTACATGACATTCTTCCGGTGGCACTTCGATCCTGTTACCCCAGCAAAGATGTCATGGAAATAGTTATTGGAATAGCTAATTTCTTTAAGAAGTTATGCTCCAAGGTGATAGATGTTGATGAGCTGGGCAAACTTCAAGAGAGTATCGTGATGACACTTTGTAATATGGAGAGAATTTTCATGCCATCATTTTTTACTGTGACAGTGCATTTGATGGTGCACTTGGTAGAAGAAGTTAAACTCGGTGGCCCCGTTCATTACCGCTGGATGTACCCCATGGAGAGGTATGCAATTACCTATTGCTCGTTCATTACCAATATTTCTTTCAACTAATATGTCTTCATAATTGCATTTAGATTTTTTGTTCGGCTAAAGGCACTCGTGAAGAATAGAGCTCACCCAGAAGGTTTGATTGCTGAAGGATATTGCATGGAGGAGTGCATGACCTTTTGTTCGAGATTTCTTGAAGGAACTACACGTTTTACAAAACCAGCTAGAAACCCTGAACCTTCAGACAATATGAAAGACATGTTTGATAGTGCTGGTGAACCAATTGGAAAGGCTACTACTGTAAGTCAATTTGATAGCCAGCTTCTTGTTCAGGCACATCGATACGTATTGCAACACTGTGATGAACTTGAAGAATTCCGCAAGTGCGTAATATAGCTCTCCCTCCTATTTTTTTTCTTTTTAGTAATTTGGTGCCCTGACATTGTATAACTAATCCTATTGTTTTAGAGAGTTTGTGGATGAGGAGAAAAGAAAATTGTGTCCTTCAACTACTTTAACACCTGCTTCCATCGAGAAGTTGATCAATGAACACTTTCCTGACTGGTTGGAACAAAAGGTGCAATACCGTTGAAATTGCTTATCAAGCCATGAGTTTAATATGACGAATGGATACAATAACTTCCTTCTATGCAGGTTATCCTAGGCGATGGACTAGGAATTACAGAAAAGATCAAAGCTTTGGCTGCAAAACCAAGCAGATGTGGTGTGAGATATAGCGGCTATATTATTAAGGGTTTCAGGTTCCACACTATGAGTCGTGAGGCTGTACGGTCGACACAAAACAGTGGTGTAGTGAACATTGCAGATGATGGGGTTACTTATTATGGTAGATTATCAGATATAATAGAATTGACATATAGAGACTACAAGGTAGTGCTTTTCAAATGTGATTGGTATGATGTCCATCATCATGCTGGTTTACGAAAAGATCAGTTTGGATTCACCGTTGTGAATTTTTCTCGAAAAATACACACCGGAGAAAAACTAGAGCATGATCCTTTTGTCTTTTCTTCACAAGTGGAGCAAGTATTTTACGTTGAAGATCCAAAAGCTGAAGGATGGAACATTGTGGTGGGAGTTAGCCCACGAGATACTTTTGACATGGGCGATGAACTGCCAGCAGATGAAGCAGACTAGACTTGCCTTGGGCTTTCAGGTACTATTAGCTTTCTTTTTAATATACTAGTAAGTTCCCATGCAAGTGCTCCTGCTGTGATTTAATTGATGAATTTTTCTCCTGTAGTCAGACTATAATCTTGGTCTTTCTATTGTAGTCATGTCCCAGTCCTTTTCTCCTTGTCATTGGAGTTGTGTCAAACTGGATGGTCTATCTAGCTAAGTTTCTTGCATTTGATTCTTGAGGGGAACCGAGCTACTTACCTGGGTGAATTAATCGATGATAAGGGGCCTATCAGATCTGCTCGTCCCTATTTTCTTCACTACACAGGGATCAAGAAGGTGACCAGGGGGAGAGACGTCCCTCCGGCTTTCCTTCTAGGGGGTGAGGACTTGAACTCACGTTGGCTAAGTGAGACATCCTCACTCTAGCCAGGTGACCCGGGAGAGCTGCTCACTATACAGGGATCATTGCATTGTTTAGCAAGGTTCTAGATCAGGATGGTGTTTGTATTGTGTCATTGGCATCAATTATAAAACCACCTCCCCCTCGCAAAAGAAAAAAAGGAAAAAAATCAGGGCAACTCATAGATTAAGCAAATGGCTACACAACAATGCATTTACTGATTAATCTATTCTAGATTATTTTCTGTGCTGATAGTCAAAATTTAACACTGTGCATGTCGCAGTCGTTCATAAATACCAGTTTATTTCCACCATTTCTTTTAGTGTCACTGTCTTACTGTTGTAACAGTAGAGCTTAAATTGTGTGGTTTTCATCTTGATTCACCATTTCTTTTATTGTGTGGTTCACCATTTCTTACTGTATTGTGTGGTTCACCATTTCTTTTATGTGAACTCATCTGACTGGTTTGTAAGCATTGGCCTCACTGTTTCTCTGGAACTTGTGTCTTGTTGGTATGTCAGAGGACATCAGTACGAAAAATCTTGTATATGAGGTATATTGCTAATTCAAATACGGACTTCATGGTTATTGCAGTGCATTTTACTTCAAATACCACACCAGAAAAATCAGTGGTCTTCCCATTTTCCATATCTCTTATTCTTATCTTATCAAACAAATATTAATTTTTTTATCTTATCTGCATGGCAAAATCCTTCTAATTGTGACTGTAGCCACACTACTACAGGTTTAAGGTTCCACTGTTGCACTCTACTATTGCATTCCTAAACGGATAGAATTGTGTACACACAGCTATGGGCTTTCTGTATCCACTCCATTGCTGTCCGAC
Source organism: Dendrocalamus latiflorus (assembly GCA_017311315.1). Lineage (NCBI taxonomy): Eukaryota > Viridiplantae > Streptophyta > Magnoliopsida > Poales > Poaceae > Dendrocalamus > Dendrocalamus latiflorus. The sequence goes on from CM029628.1 coordinate 32,206,621, forward strand.
ATGGTCTAAACTGGGACATGTTCAGACAATACAAAACATGTCATCTTACCTTAACAAGTTTTGGTCTGCAGATGGTAAATGTGAAGGTGTTGGTTCTTCTGAGGATGACCTGGACCCAAGTGGTCGTGAAAATGAGTCACCTGAGATTGACCCACGCGCTGAGGATAAGGAGCTCAAGTACCAGCTTCTGAAGAAGTACAGTGGCCACTTGAGCAGCCTTCGGCAAGAGTTTTCAAAGAAAAAGAAGAAAGGGAAGCTCCCAAAGGAGGCCAGGCAGAAGCTGCTCCACTGGTGGGAGCTGCACTACAAGTGGCCTTATCCCTCAGTATGATACACTTGATCCCTTCAATCACACACACACACACAGTACCACTATCCAAAAAATTGACCAAATGATGCTAACCTTAACTTGATGTCCTGACCAGGGAAAACATTTTCAACTGAAATTTCGGTGATCTCCAAAATTCAGTTTTCTCAGCGAGGTCCCAAAAATGCTCAAATGGGTGTATTTCGGTTCGAAATTTGGTGTTTAACTAAATAGGTGTACATGGATGGCCAGTTCATGGCCGATGGCATGTACCGCCTCAGTACATATTGGCTAGCATGGTATGTCTCAGTTGTGATTGTGTATTATTACTTCAAACAGAAAGTTAGATTAAACTTTCTTGAGTGATGATACATTTTGCTAATTAAAATTATGTCTACTGTAGAGATCTCGAAGAATCAAAGCTCCAGATGTTAATCATCAAGAATCAGTATGATTTTGTTTGCTATGTTACTTTTTAACTTAATTTAGTCACAAGTTCAATTATCATAGCTTTATGTTTTTTTTCAAAATGGTAGAGGCAAATCGAAGTCATTCTTATTTCACTAAGAAACAAAGGTAAAGTTGTGGCCAAAGGAAAGTTAGTAACTACTGATGGCACACGAGTTATTGGAGAAAGCATGCTTGGAAACGAGTTCGTTGGGGTACATGTTGACAGTCTTGAAAACATAGCCAATGGAAATATTGGAGATGAGGCGTTGCCTAGGCCATTGTTCGATATTCAACTATTAAGAGATGCTATTGGCTATGTTATTGCATGGCCCCGTTCACATGTAAGTTAATTTTTGTTGTTTGAGTGCTTCTTCGATTTTTTAATTTCTTAATATTATGATTTTCATCTAAATCCATTCCTTTTTAGGTGAGAAAACCTAAGAGTTCAATTCAGTCCCGAAACAACATGGTATGTTTTATTCTTTAATTATGGCCATCATGCAATTTTTTTTGTCTAAATGCTATTATCAACTGCATCTGTTCAATTGCAGGGCTAGATCCGCATCTAGATCGGGGTCTTCTTCAGTGCCTTGCTGCTGGTGTGGAGCAGTGGTGATGAAGATGGAACCTTTGTATTTCTCTGCTACTAGGACTAGGAGTTTCTGGTTGTCCCACATATGTTTGACGAACCATTCAGTTTGATATAGTTACTGGTCTATATGATGTCCAGGGAGTGAACTAATTATTATCTTGTTTTGTGGATGCTAAAGAGATGATTTTACAAATGGAATACTATTGGTGATTTGCATTGTCATTATATAATCATGCAGATATTATCTATATTTGGATGTCCATTTTGAAGAAAACATCACAGTTCTTAATACATAAGAAGGTGTTACTACAAAGCGTGTATATATTAATATATACACAAAAAACATTACTGACACGAAATATAAATGTACATATGAAACCGTCTCTACATATCTTGAGACGCAACAAGATGTTACTATACAACGAATCTATATTGATACACACGCAATGTAAATGTATCATCATATCGTTTCTACATTTCTTAGCACGTGGCTGTGTTACTATACAGCGTGTCTATATAATTAAACACGTAATATAAATGTATCTATTAATCGTGTCTATACTTCTTAATACACATTAAAGCGTCATTATAAAGTGTGACTATACTTCTTAATACGCATTAAATCGTCGTTACAAAGCGCGACTATACTTCTTAATACGCATTAAAGCGTCATTACAAAGCGTGACTATATTAGTCGACACGTAATATAAATGTATCTACGAGACTGTCTCTACAATTCTTAATACGTGATGAAGCGCTACTATACGACGTAACTATACTGATAGATGTGTTGTATAAATGTGTCTATAAAAGTGTATCAATATGTGTAGGAATGCATTAAGCGTCTCTATAAAACGTCTTTTTATCTCATAGATATGCTTAAAGAATTCGTCTCTACAACTCCTGACACGGTCCATGCGAAGACGCTCCTAACACGCTTTACAAAAACGTGCCTATATTCCAGCAGAGACGAAATAAAGTGTATCAAACATAACAATACAGCGTTACTATAGGGGGGTTTTCTTGTAGTGAAAGTCTTCAGAAGCACAGTGAGGAATGCAAGGAGCCAGGCGGAGGTTGAGGTGATGCATTACATCCTATGGTTGTTCCACCAAGCACGGGTTGAGAGCCGGCAATCCACGTACTCCATGAAGTGGTATATGTGGTACGTCAAGAATAGGGCTAGTGGGATTCTAAAATTGTCTTCCAATGCCTGCAAAAGAAAATTTGTCTTTTACACATTAGCTGAGTAGTTCATACCTCATTCTCTAACAAACTAAGCAATCTTTTGGATTAGTTTGTGAGTGCATAAGAATTAAATTGGTCAAATAGGATTTCTGTTTTCACAAATACAAAAAGTTTCAGTTATGAGTAATGGACTAATGAAGGTTGACAAAAGTTTACCTTTGGCAAGAAGGATTGGTTTGTGAGGAGGCAGTAAGGTCCCAATAGTGCGTAGCATAGCTCGAATGGCGCTCTCACAGGGCACACATCAAAGATCAGGTAGGCAAGGCATTGCCGGAATTGGAGGCCCTTGAAGAGGGTGGCAAGGTTTCGGCTATTCCGGCTGATGAGTATCTCTAGAAGGCCAGTTTCCCATCTCTTGAATTGGATCAAGCTGGCTAGTCCACCAGTCAGAGCATAGCCCAAGAATGATGGTGGGTTGGTGGTCATCAGCGTGGATTTCCAGCTAGTTGCGTGGATCTGCTGCCCGGTCAAAATGTCTTCTATCATTGATCCATAGACCTAGCTAACCTGCAAATACATGTAATTAGCTGTAGGAAAACTGAAAAATGTGTACCTACATTGTAAAAAAACCTGCAAAAATATTGCAATGGAAGTTGCATATACCTCCTGACCCCTAACATGTGCCAACCTCATAGTTGCACTTGGCCACTTCTTTTGCAATGCAATGCTTTACATCAGAAACTAACGATATTACTTTTGCAGGTCTTTCTCGCCCGAGCAGGGGTTTGGCCCCTCCGCGAGCCTGGACGATTTGGATCAGTACTTCTCCAAGTGGGCTAGGCAGGCATCTGGGTCTGCACCTTGCGGCACACCACCAGAGGTTCTCTCCGGGAGTGCCCTCACCGGTTCACCAGAGGGCACACAAGCAGCGGTGCAGCTGACTCCAGTAGCTCAGGGGTGACCGCGATGGTCTCCTAATTGTCTTACGTTGTCAGGGCGTTGTCACCCGTTGCAGCGGAGGATGGCCAAGTGGGGCCGTACAGGAGGACGCGGGCGCGGAGACGGGGCAGGCCAGGGTGGCGACTAAGGGTAGTGTTGATTGTACACCATTTGTTCATGTATTATTTATGTTTGTTATTTACGATGTGAACTTTTTAGTACTGTGCCGTGCTTACTTGTACTTCTCCTTACCTACTTGATGTGCGCTCCAAACGAATAGTGAACTTCAATGATGGCAACCACACGAAGATAACAACCAATCTATTACATGCTTAACAACATTGCACATTATTTCGAACAACACTCCTACATACTACGGTACAACCATACACCTCGTTGCCTATATGTCAAACAAGCTTCGTGGCACCCACATGGAGTATTGCTGAGGGGGCTGCCTCAGACAGGGCTGGCCGTCGTTGTAGTGGCATGCATACATGCAGCTAGGGTTTGCACAGCAACATGTCGGATCGTAGGAGCTTCCTATGTTGACAACCTCCTCGTTGCCCCTCTCGCGTTGCATCTGTTGGTGGATGTCGTTGTTCTCCTCATTGAGAGTGTCGAGTCGCTCCTCCAACTCAAAGATTCGATCCCATAATGTATCCACGTACCTGACAATATACGGTTCATGAGGAGGGTCGTCTAGCGGGCGAAGTTGCATTTTGCCATCTGTAGGAAAGGACGGTAAACATAGAGGCTCTATAAGAAGTAACGAAAAATGTACTATTAGCTATTTGTACCCCGGAGTGTGGGCATTGGAAGAAATGTCACCCGCCATCGAAATTGCCTTCAACGACCTGCACAATCACGTCCTCATTGTGTCTGCATTTTGGCCACACTGGTTGAGCACGCCTGCTGGGTATCAAGCGGTAGTGAGAGACCATGTGGTCTAAATCCCATGTTGGTGATGAGTAATTGACACGTGGTTTGGTTTATGTGAGTTTGGTTTGAGTGTTTCGTGTCAGGTTGGCTTTCGGCGAGGTCGGGTTATGATTAGACAGATTTGACGCATGGTCGTCTTCCCGTTTGGTCACTTGGGCCATTTCTCGCTTGAGTAGGATTTGTTGGTACTAATCATGTTTATGTGCTTTGTGCCGTGCTATGCGATGTGGTTTTTGTCTGTGATGGCTGCAGGACGTCGAGTGGAGTCGTGGCGAGACACGGAGGACTGGACTAGGCGCAGGTGGCGCTGAGGTCAGAACAGTCGGGATGTGTCGAAGACGACGTGGACTCGAGGTGGTTGCGAGGCGTGCGAGACAAGGAACGCGGAAGCTTCCCGGAAGGTGCAGCAGGGGCGTTTCGGTAAAAGCGCGAGGCTGCAAAAGGAAGCGGGTTAGCGGGCAAAGCATGGAGGGGTAAAATGGGCAAAGCAAAGTGTAAACCCATCAAGGAATGCTATAAATAGGAGGGTATTTCCTGGTTGTTGGCAAGACTTGGAGAGGGGTTTTAGGGCTTTTGCTTTGTGCTTTAGTGGTTGAGAGAATGGGTGTATGAGATAGGGTTATGTTCCTCCCAAGAACCATGTAGTTCTTGGTGTTCTTGAGGATTGAGAGAGAGAGATGAGCTGAACAACTATGTAATCATTCCTCTATTTTAAGCATGTATGTCTCCGTATCGTGTTCAAGATTTCTTGTGTTGAGTTCTCGCTTGTTTCTTCTCTGTTTGCATTTTGATTTGGTTTCTGTTTGGTTCAGCTCTTAGCCGAATGGGTCTAGTGTTCTTTTGAAGTCTTTGCGTCGCCAGAGTTTCGTTTCTTTCGGCCAGAGAATAGATTCTCAGTGGTGACCAGAAACCTCTGTCTGTCAAGTATTTTCTCTGATGCTTTTTCTTGCAAGCCGAGCACTCCTTCCATGTGCTCATTTCTAGTCTTTTTATTTGGCAAAGATTTTTGTTGTCTCATGAAGCCACTTCCTGCATGGCAATCATTAATTGCTTCATGTACTTTTGGCCAAGCATTAAATGATCCATGCAAGAATTCAATCGGCAGGAGTGTTTCTTTTGATCTCTAGGGAGCAAAGTTTCTCTCTGTGATTAATGCTGCTTTCGACCAGATCTTTTTCTCAGTAGGTGCTGCGTTTGGTTAGCTGCTGTTTTTTTTTCTCTTGCTTTATTTTTGGGCAGCTGCAGCTTTAGTTTTTGTGCCAACAATTCACTGCTTTCGGTTGAGACAGTTCACTGTGCTTCTTTTATCCGAACAGCTGTGTACACTTTTCAGTGTCCAACAATGCTTTTGCAGCAGTGAGTTGGTAGAGTTAAATAGCTCAATTTGGGTGCCTCCTGGTGCTTTTGTTCTTGCTGTCTCTTTGCTAAATTAGCTCTCTGTTTTATTTTGTTTTTGGTCTTCGCTAATCTTTGATTTTTCTTCATAGCTATCTATAGCTATCGGAGATAATACTCTTTTTAAGTACTTGTGCGGGGACGAATTTTTAGAGATCGACATTCACCCCCCTCTGTCGCCATTTCGGTCCTACAATTGGTATCAGAGCCGGTTAGCTCTTTTCAATAGATCTTAACCGGTCTCAAGAGCCATGGCGACGGACAAGTACTCGACCAAGCCGCCCGTTTTCGATGGCATCGATTACCCCTTCTGGAAGAGCCGAATGGAGACATACATCCAGGCTCAGGGGTACGCTATCTGGCGCAAGGTCAAGGTCCGGTTTGTTGTTCCTGCCGATGAGAACATCAATGCTGGGAATATGCATGATGTTGAGGCAAACGCTAAGGCAAGGAACATCATTATCCAGGGCCTGAGTCGTAGCGAGTTCGATCGTATCTCCCACCTGTCGTCCGCCTACGATATCTGGGTGACCCTCGACGCATACCATGAGGGCACCACCCAGATCAAGACGGTTCGACAGGACCAGTTCAAGCGAGAATACAACAAATTCGAGATGCTTGCTGGTGAGTCCCTCGATGAGTGCTTCGCGCGTTTCCATAAGATCTTGAGCAACCTCCGAGCGGTCGGTCTCACATACCCCGACTCGGACAACGCTCGTCAGATGCTTGCGGCACTTGATCTGCGTGTTTGGGAGATGAAAGTGACCACCATCAAGGACACGACAGACCTCTCGACCTTAACTCTTGACGCGCTGTACTCGCGCCTCAAGACTCACGAGATTGACGTTGTCTCTCGTAGGTCGAAGTCACAGTCGATGGCTTTGGTCACTGATCCCACGTTGGCTTCTGGTTCCTCTTCTTCTGGTTCTCTTTGCGGTTTCTCCCTTGCTGCTCTCTGTGACATAACTGATGATCAGTTAGAGCAGCTTGCGGATGATCAGCTGGCCCTCCTTGCTCGAAGATTCTCCCATGCTTACAAGGGGAGGAGGGACAGAAAGAGAGGAGGACCCGTGATTTGCTTCGAGTGTGGTGGCCCCAACCACATTCGGGCAAACTGCCCCAAGCTGGAGAAAGGCAAGAACGACTACGGCGGTTCGGGCAAGATCGACTACACCGACAAGAACCGCAACAAGAAGCCTCCAGCTCAGACGCCGGGAAAGAAGAAGTTCCGCAACTTCGGGAAGGCCAAGAAGCTCTTCCACCGCGTCCTCACCGCCTTCGACGACCTCGACCTCAGCGAGGTGGAGGGATGGAGCGACGACGACGGGACGGGTGACCAAGAGCCCAAGGATGGCGGCGACGACTTCTCCGGCATGTGCTTCATGGCCCTCGAGGGCGAACTGAGCGACAGCGAGCTGTACTCCGACTCGGACGAGGTATGCCCCACCTACGACCAGCTCAATCATGCTTTTCTTAAGCTAGGTGGTTTTCATGCTAGAGCTAGGGCTAGGTGTACCGAGTTAGAGAAGGAAGTAGATAGACTATCACGGGAGCTTACTTCACTTACATCTGCTCCCTCCCGTGATGATTGTGATACTTGCTGTGCTCTGTTGGGTGACATGGAGAAACTAAGGACCTCGCATGATAGTGTGTCCTCCGAGCTTGATATTGTTAAGGTGGAGAATGTTAGTCTGCTTGCTGAGTTAGAGTTGAGTAGGATGGCTGTTACCCTACTTACTACTGATGAGACTACTTCTCCCACCTCATGTGAGGTTAAGGATATTGCTGCTAGAGGACCTTATGCCTTGCTCCTTGATCTGCCCGAGTCTTGTGAAAATTGCAATAACTTGAAGATGAATCTAAAACGGGCAGATCATAAAATTGCTGAACTACAAGCTTCTTTGCTTGAGCCGATTGATTCATGCTTGAACTGTCCTAAGTTAACTGCTGAACTTGAAGCTGTCTCCAAACAGTTTCAAGAAATGATTGATCATGATAGGAAGTTGGCTCAGTATGCTTCTAAGGACCCTGTTAGCTCACCATGCATTAATTGTAACAAACTAAAATCTGACTTGGTTGCATTGGATGAGAAATGTGTGAAGCTAACTAAGGACCTACTAGAGAAGCCACCATCTTCTTGTATTGTCTGTGCTGAGAAGGGGGAGAAGCCCCAGGGTAAGGTTGAGACGCTTAGCGACGTGAACCAACCTGTTAGCAGTAGGACTGTCCATTCTGAGTCGGCTGTGCGTGCACAAGCCATTCGTTCCTCTGCTATTGGTTCTTCATCTGCTTCCTTACCTCCTGCTGTTCCCTCTTCCCCCTGTTCTTCTTGCACCTCTCTCTTCCGGGAGTGTCAGTATCTTATGAACACTCTCGAGAGATTTGTAGGCGGCAAGAAGAAGCTCAATCTTATTCTAGACCAATCCAAGATTTGCAAGTTCAATCAGGGTCTAGGATATGATTTCTATGAGGACATGAGGAATCATCCACCTGCTATTCTTAGACCCATAGTAGGAGGTGTGATCGAGGTTGAGCCCAGATCCGATGAGGTTAAGTTTAAGTCAGCGGGCTTTGTCCAAGGGATCTCTGACAGAAAGGTGACTTCACCCGCAGCTTCGGCCTCACAGAAGGCGAAGCCATATCATGCTACTTCTGCCTCTCAGAAGGCGAAGTATCATTGCACCTTCTGTCAAAAGGATGGACACTCGATCGAGAGATGCTTCAGGCGCGCCAAGATCGCGCGTAGAGACCGTGTTGAGTCTCTTAGGGGTATTCAGGGTCAGCCCCAGATCCTGAGTGCACCTAAGACCAACACGAGGTCTAGGTTTGCTCCTGTTGCGGAGTTTGGGCAGCATAGAGGACTTGGTTTTTTCGAGTTTTCTGTTTTCCGTCCTCATGCTGCCTCTGGTCGTGTCTTCCGCCGTCCTGAGGGTAGATCTCGGTTTCCCCGTCGAGATAGCTACCCGCGGCGTGATCAGCGTGTTGCCGGTGTTCTGACTCGTTCTCCCATAGCAGTCGGACCCCGCAACAGCTTCAGGTCTGCTCACAGACCTTCTGCTTCTTTGAGTCATGGAGAGCGTAGGGTAGATAGAGGTCAGTCGTGTTTGACTACTTCATCTGCTCCACGTGTTACTCAGTATTGGGTGCCAAAATCACTCTTGATTTATCCCAGTACTGAGACTTTACTCTCTGTTTGACTCAGGTTCGCCGGGCAGGGAAGGGAAAGGTTTGGCTCGTAGACTCCGGGTGTTCACGACACATGACCGGAGATTCCCGTTGGTTTTCTTCCCTTGCCCGTGCTCCAGGTGATGAGACGATCACCTTCGGAGATGCTTCGTCTGGGCGCGTCATCGCAAAAGGTACTGTGCATGTTAATGCTTCTTTTATTCTTAAGGATGTTGCCTTGGTTAGTAAGCTGCAGTACAACTTGCTTTCCGTTTCTCAGCTTACCGATGACGGTTTCGAGGTGAGCTTCAAGAAAAATGCTTGTAAAATTCTTGATTCTTCGGGTAGTCTGGTCTGCGGGATTTCTCGTTATGGGAGGATCTTTCGTGCTGATTTTTCTGAGTCTTCTGGTGATCCTCTCAGGTGTTTAGTTGCTTCAGAGTCCCGCGACCTCTCTTTCTGGCATAGGAGACTTGGTCATATTGGATTTGACCATTTGACCCGAGTTAGCGGCCACGACCTCATTCGTGGTCTGCCAAAGCTCAAAATGGTCAAAGATCTTGTTTGCGCTCCATGCCGGCACGGCAAGATGGTAGCCGCTTCACATCCTCCGGTCACTGTGACTATGACCGATGCACCGGGACAGCTGCTCCACATGGATACAGTGGGACCAGCTCGAGTGCAGTCAGCAGGAGGGAAGTGGTATGTCCTTGTCGTGGTCGATGACTTCTCGAGGTATTCTTGGGTGTTTTTCTTAACCTCGAAGGATGAGACGTTTTCACATTTTCGAGGTCTTTTCAGTAGACTTTCTGTTGAGCTCCCAGGTGCCTTACGAGCGATCCGCAGTGACAATGGCACGGAGTTCAAGAATTCCTACTTTGAGAGTTTCTGTGGTGAGACAGGTGTAGAGCACCAGTTCTCTTCTCCGCACGTTCCACAGCAGAATGGCGTCGTGGAGAGGAAGAACCGTACCTTGGTCGAGATGGCCAGGACGATGCTTGATGAGTACTCTACACCGCGGAAGTTTTGGGCTGAGGCTATAGCCACCGCGTGCCATGTCTCAAATCGAGTCTTTCTTAGGGCACACTTGCACCGCACTTCTTATGAGTTGAGATACGGGCGAAAGCCCAGCGTCTCTCATTTTCGTGTGTTTGGTTGCAAGTGCTTTATTCTGAAGTCCGGGAATCTAGATAAGTTCGAGTCACGTTCTTGTGATGGGATCTTTCTAGGTTACTCGCCTTCTTCGCGGGCTTATAGGGTCTGGAACTGCGAGTCTAGCAAAATGGTAGAGACCTGTGAGGTTACCTTTGACGAGGCCAGTCCGGGGACTAGGCCTGATATCTCAGGTTCTTTAGAGCAGTCCGAGACCATCTTCGTGGATGACGAGGACGATGGAGATGAGGGTTGTCTACCCGATCCAGTCCCTTATCCACCCCTTGAGGTGCCGTCTTCCACCGCACCTCCAGGTGATCAGCCCATGCCTTCTGCTGCCTCTGGAGCTAGTGGCTCTGTTCCTACCTCGTCAGCTCACGAGGTAGAGGCCACTTCTTCATCTCATCCTGGACCTCCCCGACATATCCAGAAAAGGCATCCTTCTGAGCAGATGATTGGAGACCTGTTTGAGCGTGTTACCCGCTCAAAATCTGGCTTATCTCAATTCTGTCTCCATTCTGCTTTCATTGCCTCCTTTGAGCCCAAGGATGTTTCTCATGCTATTTCCGACGAATCTTGGGTCAATGCCATGCATGAGGAGCTAGAAAATTTCGAGAGGAACAAGGTCTGGTCGCTTGTCGAGCCCCCGCGAGGTCACAATATTATTGGGACTAAGTGGGTGTTCAAGAACAAGCAGAGCGAGGATGGAGTGGTTATTCGGAACAAGGCTAGACTGGTAGCTCAGGGGTTCTCCCAGGTTGAGGGTCTAGATTTCGAGGAGACCTTTGCCCCTGTAGCTCGACTTGAGGCCATTAGAATCCTGCTTGCCTTTGCAGCTTCTAAGGGTTTCAAACTCTACCAGATGGACGTCAAGAGTGCCTTCCTTAATGGAGTCATTGAGGAAGAAGTTTACGTCAGACAGCCTCCAGGTTTCGAGAACCCCAAATACCCACACCATGTCTTCAAGCTTTCGAAAGCGTTGTATGGACTTAAGCAGGCCCCCAGAGCATGGTATGAGAGGCTTAAGTCCTACTTGTTGAGTCATGGGTTTGAAATGGGTAAAGTAGACAAGACCTTGTTCATCCGCCGTCATGGCAATGACCTTCTGCTCGTCCAGATCTATGTCGATGACATCATCTTTGGCGGCTCTTCCCATACTCTGGTTTCACAGTTCTCGGATGTCATGAGCACCGAGTTTGAAATGAGTATGATGGGGGAGTTGACCTTCTTCCTTGGCTTCCAAATCAAGCAGTCTCGGGAGGGTACATTTCTTCATCAAGGAAAGTACACTCGTGACCTCTTGAGACGCTTCGACATGAGCGATGGTAAGCCTGTGTCGACTCCCATGGCTTCTACAGCCTATCTTGACCCAGATGAGGATGGCGAGCCAGTTGATCAAAAAGAGTTCAGAAGTATGATCGGCTCCCTTCTTTACCTCACTGCCTCGAGACCAGACATACACTTCTCAGTGTGTCTGTGTGCTCGGTTTCAGGCTTCTCCTCGCGTATCTCACCGCCAGGCGGTGAAGCGCATCTTTCGGTACCTTCGAGCTACCATTGACTATGGCATCTGGTACTCTTCCTCATCCTGTCTTTCCTTGAGAGCCTTCTCGGATGCAGACTTTGCTGGCTGTAGGATAGATAGAAAGAGCACTTCTGGCACTTGCCAATTCATTGGCACTTCTCTCGTTTCTTGGTCTTCAAGGAAGCAGTCCGGTGTTGCACAGTCCACTGCAGAGGCCGAGTACGTTGCTGCTGCCAGTTGTTGCAGCCAGGTGCTTTGGATGGTCTCGACCCTGCGGGACTTTGGGTTAGCGATAGACAGTGTTCCACTCTTTTGTGATAACACTTCTGCGATTAACATTGCTAAGAACCCAGTGCAACACTCTCGGACCAAGCATATTGATATTCGCTTTCACTTCCTTAGAGACCATGTAGAGAAGGGTGACATAGTGCTCCAGTTTGTGGAGAGTGACCACCAATTGGCTGACATATTCACCAAGCCTTTGGACAGTTCGAGGTTTTCAGCTCTGCGGGGAGAGCTTGGGGTGGTTTGTCCTTACGGACTGTAGTGAGGGGGAGTTTGGGTTTTACTGATTTATTATATTGATTATGCTTCTGTCTCATTTCTGTTGCATTGCACTCGGGGTGCATGTGGGTTTAGTCCTTCCAGCATAGGTTAGAGTGCTTCTCTTGCCGAGATGCTTAGACTTCTAACTCTTATCTTGTGCTTCCAGGATTAGCTGCTTCTTATCTCACTAGGTCGAGCTCACTCACTTCTTGTAGGTTCTAGCGAGGGTTGGGCCACCCTCGGGTAGACAGGGTACGTGTTTGCTCTCTAGTGTGTGATTTACTGTCAGCTGATTGTCCTGGAGTCATATGGGGTAGATGAGAGTCAGTCTGAGCCATAGTTGTCTCTATATCTTATATATGCTTTAAGGACTGCCTGTTTGCTGTTTTCTTTGCCAGCTTCTCGATTTTATTGCTTTGGTTCAAGGGGAGTTCATTTGGGAGCTTCTGGAGCTTAATATTGACTTAACTCAACTTGAACTAAAAGTTGCATCTAATGTTGAGGGGGAACTGGTCTTTTGTGCATTTTCAGCATTCTAGTATTATAATCAATCTGCATTGAGCCTTGATTATTATCCTGTTATGACATGCTTCAGTGCTCTACACCTTTCCATGACTTGTGCTTAGCTTGCTAAATTTATCATGACTTCATATGTGTAGACTAGCGTTTGCCATGATAAGTTAAGTAAAATTGATCAACTTAAATTAAACTTGTCATGCTAGCATTTGAGTTTAGTCTTTCTTGAGCTATCCTTTTATGATTCATGCCATGTCAAATAGGCTGAGTAGAGCGTTGAATCTATATTGAGCCTTAGTTTGAGCTGTTTTAGTCTCCTGATGATACATGAGTTAGTACAATATGTTAAAAAGCAAAAAGATCTCTTTTGTGCGAAAAAACTGATCTCACCAATTCTTTCCTATAAGACGGCTTGCCATTGCACTTGGCATGAACTTAGGGGGAGTTTTGGATGACCTAGACTATCTTCTTAAGCTTCTCGCTTGGAGTAGTCGCATAAGGCTTGAGATCTAGCACAAAAAAAAAATCTCTTTTGTGCGAAAAAACTGATTTCACCAATTCTTTCTCATGAGACGGCTTGCCATTGCACTAGGCATGAACTCAGGGGAGTTTTGGATGACCTAGACTATCTTCTTAAGCTTCTCGCTTGAAGTAGTCGCATAAGGCTTGAGATCTAGCACATAGAAAATTGGGTTGGAAACGACCATGAGCTTTAAAAAGACAATGTTTCATGTGCTCAATTTGCTTAATCTACAAAAAGAACCAAGTACTTGCGCCAATGTTTCATTCTTGAGCATAGCACTCTAGTTGGTCTCAATATTAGATTCTTGGTTCCGCTTAGCTTACTTGACATGGCCGGCATCATCCTTCGATACCTCTAGTTAGACTTTACTTCTTGATGACTTAACATTCTCACTTAATGTACTATATTTCAGATTGTCATCTATGTGTTCTAGCTAGCTTATACATGTCATGTCATGATCTAGATAGATTCTTATAGAGTTATGGCTTGGTGTATTTCATTATGGTCATTATGAATAATTCTCATGGCTCAAAATGCTTAGAAATAATCAAACTTCAGCCATATTTCATCCATCCTTGTGATCATATTCTCGCCTTTACATTCTTGATGTGTTTATTGCCAAAAGGGGGAGAATAGAGGAGAAAAAGTCATTTGGGAGCTTTTTAGAGCTTTGGAGAACAATTTGCTCTTTCAGTTGTTGCTCTAGTGTTCCTTCTGTCGACATGGTCATTAGTTTCTTTGGACCATGTTTGACTCTTTTTCATTTCAAACGAACTCACTGTTTTTCGGGGTTTGTCAATATACTCATCAAGGGGGAGATTGAGAGACCATGTGGTCTAAATCCCATGTTGGTGATGAGTAATTGACACGTGGTTTGGTTTATGTGAGTTTGGTTTGAGTGTTTCGTGTCAGGTTGGCTTTCGGCGAGGTCGGGTTATGATTAGACAGATTTGACGCATGGTCGTCTTCCCGTTTGGTCACTTGGGCCATTTCTCGCTTGAGTAGGATTTGTTGGTACTAATCATGTTTATGTGCTTTGTGCCGTGCTATGCGATGTGGTTTTTGTCTGTGATGGCTGCAGGACGTCGAGTGGAGTCGTGGCGAGACACGGAGGACTGGACTAGGCGCAGGTGGCGCTGAGGTCAGAACAGTCGGGATGTGTCGAAGACGACGTGGACTCGAGGTGGTTGCGAGGCGTGCGAGACAAGGAACGCGGAAGCTTCCCGGAAGGTGCAGCAGGGGCGTTTCGGTAAAAGCGCGAGGCTGCAAAAGGAAGCGGGTTAGCGGGCAAAGCATGGAGGGGTAAAATGGGCAAAGCAAAGTGTAAACCCATCAAGGAATGCTATAAATAGGAGGGTATTTCCTGGTTGTTGGCAAGACTTGGAGAGGGGTTTTAGGGCTTTTGCTTTGTGCTTTAGTGGTTGAGAGAATGGGTGTATGAGATAGGGTTATGTTCCTCCCAAGAACCATGTAGTTCTTGGTGTTCTTGAGGATTGAGAGAGAGAGATGAGCTGAACAACTATGTAATCATTCCTCTATTTTAAGCATGTATGTCTCCGTATCGTGTTCAAGATTTCTTGTGTTGAGTTCTCGCTTGTTTCTTCTCTGTTTGCATTTTGATTTGGTTTCTGTTTGGTTCAGCTCTTAGCCGAATGGGTCTAGTGTTCTTTTGAAGTCTTTGCGTCGCCAGAGTTTCGTTTCTTTCGGCCAGAGAATAGATTCTCAGTGGTGACCAGAAACCTCTGTCTGTCAAGTATTTTCTCTGATGCTTTTTCTTGCAAGCCGAGCACTCCTTCCATGTGCTCATTTCTAGTCTTTTTATTTGGCAAAGATTTTTGTTGTCTCATGAAGCCACTTCCTGCATGGCAATCATTAATTGCTTCATGTACTTTTGGCCAAGCATTAAATGATCCATGCAAGAATTCAATCGGCAGGAGTGTTTCTTTTGATCTCTAGGGAGCAAAGTTTCTCTCTGTGATTAATGCTGCTTTCGACCAGATCTTTTTCTCAGTAGGTGCTGCGTTTGGTTAGCTGCTGTTTTTTTTTCTCTTGCTTTATTTTTGGGCAGCTGCAGCTTTAGTTTTTGTGCCAACAATTCACTGCTTTCGGTTGAGACAGTTCACTGTGCTTCTTTTATCCGAACAGCTGTGTACACTTTTCAGTGTCCAACAATGCTTTTGCAGCAGTGAGTTGGTAGAGTTAAATAGCTCAATTTGGGTGCCTCCTGGTGCTTTTGTTCTTGCTGTCTCTTTGCTAAATTAGCTCTCTGTTTTATTTTGTTTTTGGTCTTCGCTAATCTTTGATTTTTCTTCATAGCTATCTATAGCTATCGGAGATAATACTCTTTTTAAGTACTTGTGCGGGGACGAATTTTTAGAGATCGACATTCACCCCCCCTCTGTCGCCATTTCGGTCCTACAGGTAGTTAGGACCCAAGTCCTCCCTCCTTTCCACGGGAAGATCTTCCACCATGGTATGTATCTGCACGACGGAGAAGGTCCTTCTTCGTTCGATTTACAGGGTTCTCTACTCCTACTTTCATGGGAGCCCAACCATGCTTTTTATATAGAACGAGAGAACTTAGTGCAATGACCACATGACAAAATCGGGCAGCTTTATCCAGAGATATGATAAATGAAGGCGGCTTTGTCTAGAGATATGACAAAAGAGGTCAGCTTTGCACAGAGACATGACATAAGAGGCCAGCTTTGTGTAGTGACATGACAAAAGGGGTAGCTTTGCGCAGTGACATGACAAAAGAGGTCAGCTTTGCGCAGTGACATGACAAAAGAGGTTAGCTTTGCATAGAGACATAACATAAGAGGGCAGCTTTGCGCAATGACATAACAAAAGGGGCAGCTTTTGAGCAGTGACATGACAAAAGGGGCAGCTTTGAGCAGTGACATGACAAAAGAAGCAGCTTTGCGCAGTGACATGACAAAAGGGGGCAGCTTTGAGTAGTGACATGACAAAAGGGGCAGCTTTGTGCAGTGACATGACAAAAGGGGGCAGTTTTGTGCAGTGACATGACAAAAGGGGCAGTTTTGCGCAGTGACATGACAAAAGGGGACAGCTTTGCACAGTGACATGATAAAAGGGGCAGCTTTGCGCAGTGACATGACAAAAGTGGGCAGCTTTGCACAGTAACATGACAAAAAAGGGCAGCTTTGCACAGAGACATGACAAAAGATGCCAGCTTTGCACAGTCACATGGCATGATGATGCAGTTTTTTGCAGTGACATAACAGCATGGCTCAGCTTTACTCAGTGTCAGGACCATGCACACCAGCTTTACACGTATGAGTAGAGGAAAAGCAAACCCTATAAATTGGGGTGCGTTCCATTTTGCAGGGAACACTACACGACCAAACCCCACACTACACCGCGCTTCCTTCACCGCACCGGGATGGACAAAAGGCAGATGAAGTAATGGGACAAGATGGTGAAGCAATGGGAGGAGACCCGTGACCTAACACGGTCAGGTGCCGCCCACGATGAGAAAATAAGGGCTATTGTGGCCCGGCAGAACAAGCCCAGCGTGCTACAAGGTCAGCTCCCCGCAATAAGGGGCCCCGCAACAACAACCCCATCCCGAACGTTCCCACCGAACGTTCGCCACAACTCCCACCCGAGGGGGAGACACCCCCTTTGTTGGTGCAGGGACACTTGCAAATTCTTCAAGTCTAAGCACCGCATCAGCCTAGGTATGCGTTACTGGGGTTGCGCAAACTACTCCAGTGACTACCCCGACCGCCGTCTAGACACCGCAACCTATCGGCAGCCGGTAAGGACCAGGTGCACCATTTTTCCCTACTTTTTCTCCTTCACAGCACGCACTAACAATCTCTCCCTTGTATTTACAATCCCCTGAACCCCTATGTGCCTACCATAAATGAATCGATCTTGAGATCCATCCTGAGGACCAATGGGCTCTCGACTTCGAGAAGTAGAATGTTGCAAGGTTATCGGAGATGCGGGAGGAGGAGCGCCGCAAGAACGAGCAAACCCTTCGTATATAATGTGAGACGAAATCTCATCTCGAAGTGTGCATGTGTAGGGAGCGGAAGGCTCGCAAGAGGGAGGGCGAGAGAAAGAGGGAAATGGCAACGAAGGCAAACGAGGCCACCGAGGAGTTCAACGCCAAGCAGGCAAGGAAGGGAAAATGGCCCCGGTCCACACAGTAGGTCGTACGAGCAGTTGGGTGGGTTAGTCGCACATGATGCTATATGTTATGCATGTAATTAAAAAAGTACGCGGTATGTTACTCTCAACTGTATTATGAAGTTTATTTAAATCCAAACAAGCCTATTATCTCGTCTTTTTGCATTCAATGATTCACATAGCAAGTCATCTAACAATATTAACATGCCGATTTTCTCCGTACACAAATTCTCAGTTTCATCAAAATATCACTTACCATCGTACGCATCGATCGTTCTACGGTCAATTGTTCCTAAAAAAATTTCCCAAAATTTTTACACACCTACAACATACAATGAACATAAACTTTTATTACAACTCTAGCATATTTTTTCCCAGTTAAAAACTACAAAAATTAAAAAATTCAGAGGGGCTGAGTGTAGTCACCCAAGGGGGCGACTGGTTCCAGTCGCCCGAGGGTAGGGTGACTGGAACTCTGTCGCCCCCCCGTTGGGCGATTGGCTTCAGTCGCCCCCCTATTGGGTGACTGGAGCCTATTTTTGTAAAACAAATTTCTGCGGGTATATTTCTGTAATTTCAAATAAAAAATAGATTATTTATACAAAAATTCTCTCTTGCGCTGGACATGATGCCTACTATGGCGTGATGCCTTCTGGACCTTCCTTTGCATGATGCGAGACAATGAAACAACATGCCGCAGGTGGGTTCTTTTGGGCTGATGGCTTATGACTTAAATATTTGAATTCTAACTGTTCACGAGAGGTAGTACACAGAAGAAAATAGTCACATGTGATTTTGACCGGTACAGCTGAACTCAATACACTTTTTACTACAATTTTCCTATTGATCATGTCTTGAAAAAACACATTGTTTAAAAGTTAGTTACTGTAGATAGTACAAGTATAAGCCAACTTTAAGCCCAAAAGAACCTAGCCAATGAAACAAACCGCGAAACACAGTAGATCGATTTGGTTTTTTTCAGGAGCACCAAGCGCTATTATTTTCTTCCATTATTTTTTCACATTAAAACTAATTATAAGGGTGCTCTTTTTATTTAAAGCAAATAACTATTCGTATTTGACAAAGACTCTATGTGTCCAAAAGGGATTACAAACCAACTCTAGTATCCACAATGGATGCATCCTAAATATGAAACACAAACTCTCTCCAAAATGGAGGAAGAAGATGAAGAACATGCTCAGTGCCCTGCATGCCCTCCTTCCCCAACTCCCAGACAAGGCCAGCATAATAATCTTATTTTCTTGCAACTAAATTATTGTAGACATGTGCGAAATACTTGTATTTTTTGTTTGGTTGAGGATTCCATAGATGCAAATCTCCAACTGCACGAGTCATCTAGATTTTACATATTAATTGCTGATTGTTGTTGGCTAGAACATCCCTCATGTACGTACAAGGAAAGGAGGGTTTGCAGTGGCCATGATTTGAGTGCAAATTCAAATCAAGGAGAAATAAAACACCAAGTAAATGAGTACATGGAAGTATGGAACCACATTAGGCATGTAGTTTTGATTTCTTATGAGTTTTTTTATAGTAGTTTGAGTGATGAAGTATCTTTCATGGATTTATTATGTAGTTCGGATTTAACTTTCATCGGGTAATAAGTACATTTATGGTAAGAAATTCTTCTTATTTTCTAGGATATACTAGCTTTAAAGAACATTTCTTAGCAGTGGTGTAGATATGATAGATTTCAGGGTCCGAGTGGGGGAACAATAGATATACAAGCATAACACTCAAATGCATCCGTAATCTGAATGCAAATCGATAATTTTTACGATTCTATGAAAACCTGATCACTTGTTTGTTAAAATTTCATCCTGGCAGGTGTAAAATGAATGTAAATCAAAATCTTATGTGGTTTTACTTTTAATGGGTCTGGTCATCGTTCTATTGAGATTTGATCATATTTGAGTTGTCGGCTACTATTAACTATATACAATCAACCAAGCGCTGAGTAAATGAGTACATGGAACCACATTAGACAAGTAGTTTGATTTTTTTTGCAGAGTATTTTTCATGGATGCATTTTTGTAGTTTAGATTTGATTTTCATAATTTACATTTATGGTAAGAAATTTTTTTACTATGTGAGAAATTTTTTTACTATGTGTGATATTGGTTTTAATAGCATTTCTCAACAAAGGTGCGATATGAGGGATTTGGATAAAATAATAAAAGATAAAGATGTAATACTCAAATCCAGCTATAATATGGGTGCAAATTGTGATTTTTTTTTACATTTCTATGAAATTGACCATTTGTTTATTGAGATTTTTATCTTAGCTTTTCTGATCTTGGCTTGGGGTTTTTTTGGCTAGTATCAGTTAGGATTAATTAGTTTGAGAACCAATAGAAGCAATTAAGCACATAGTAAATGGAACCACATTTGACATGCAATTCCATGGCTTTTTTTGGAGTTTGATAGAGTATTTTTTATCAAATGTATTTTAATTTGTAGTTAGATTTAATTTCACCAAGCACATTCATGGCATCAAATTTTCTTATTGGGTGCATTATACTAGTTTGAATGACATTTCTGACCAAATAGGTAGGTATGAGAAAATTTGAAGGAAACAATAAGCTAAAAAAGACTAAGAAAAATGCTCGAATTTAGTGTAAACTTGAATGCAAATCAAGAATTAATTTTTATGTCCCTATGAACCTTTTTTCTTTGTGAGGATATGCTTATATGAACCTAACCACTAGTTTATTAGTTTTGATCATGCAGGCCTTGCAGTTTGCATTATAGCATGTGCTAGAAAATTTTCTCTACATATAATCTGATTAGTCAAGCAAAAAAACATCAATATATAATAATAACACTACAACTCCTAATTCACTTTCTAACTATGCAATTTACACTAGGTCTTCATGCATCATCCAATTCCAATGCAATGCAATGCAATCACACTACTTTGTTCCTTATTATTATTTGTGTTGTATACCGATGCACGTACAAACTGATGAGATGTTATAGGCTGACAAGGTCAGCATAGTGGGAGAGGCCATAAGCTGGAGAAGATGAAGCTGGAGTGCATGCATGCGCAGCTACAGGTAGGTGGCAACACCGGCCGTGGCAAGGCGTCCACTTCGGTGCTACCCACACCACACCAGGAGTGGCGCCTGCAATGAGGGAGGTGGTCCTGGCAGACATGGAGCGACACGCAGCAGGTGGCGGCCGTTGGTGGGGCAGGGGAAGTGCCGCCGGCACATCGGGCGAGGTGATCGCGCCCTTGCCATTCCAAACGTGGTTGGGGCAGAATGAGCTGAGCATAGCCGGTGGCAACGTGTTCATCACCCTCAACATGCCGCGGAAGCTGGACTTCTTTACAATGGTGCTGTTTGTGATGGAAAAGCACAACACCAACTTTGTGATAGCGACGGTCTTGTCGGACCAGAACCCGAAGTTATTCAACCTCCAAGGCCGTGTAAGTGGTTGCCCATTTGGCCAATTAATTAATTGTACACATAATTTGATTCCTGTTTGGTTCAGTAAAGTCATGAAACTTTGGTTGTCAGATTAAGCAGGTCAATGGGGCCTCCAGTCGGTCCTTTGAGACTGACGCCCGAAGACTAGTACAAATTGGCAGTGTTAGAGCTGATGCTTTGGCTCTCCAGCTGAGATGAATGCTCATACATAAACTGCAAACTGTTCCGGGTTGAGCTACTTCCGTTGTTTTCGAGAATTATACATCTTCATTGCTTGCAACCAACTGATAACATATAAAAATATAACAATCTCAACAGTGTTTCAATGTGGATCAATCCAACACCATGTTCTTTAACATGTGTCCACATTATTGATTTGATATCCCTATATCTATGACCGGTGAAGCATGGTCATCAATCAATATATGTGCTGCTATATAAGCCGCTAGTATCCCAACCAATGACATCTGACCAAGGATATTTTAGAATGATATCATACAATAAATAAAGGGATTCACCAATAAGTCGTATACTTGCTAACCTTTATAGATAATAATCCATTTAAGGAACATAATAATATTTATTCAAAAGAACATAAACATGAAAGTGATACAACTATCTCCATGATTGCCTCTAGGGCATATCACTAACATGAAGTTGTAGATATGTTGGTCAAATAATATGTAGTAATTGTTGCTTCTTTACATGTTCTAATCTTAATTCTAGGCAAAGCCAAAATCAAGCTCTGAACATTTTGATGCCCCAAAGGTTAATTTCTTCTGCAAAAGTGCAAGAACGCAGCCACAAGCAAACTAGCCTTTAGCTTGATACTCCAAGGGATCCCATAACATCCCTTGCCCACAAGCCCTCTCACAAATGGCCAGAAGCACATCACCATCCAGCCACAACACACGAATTCTCCAATGCCCGGACCACCATGAACGCCTGTCACCGTCCCGAAAATGGCCCTCCATGCTCCAATAGCAATTGCAACAATGTTCAAGATTGCAAGTGCCATAACCGAGATGAACACCGGTGATGAGTCGAAGGTGAACCGCCCTTGATCAGCCTCATCGGTGTTGGCATCACCATCAGATGTGCTCTTGTCCTTACGGGTGACCTCGAACACAGTCTCAGAGAGGCCTAAAGTCTTCAAGAGCACAGTGAGGAATGCAAGGAGCCAAGCGGAGGCTGAGGTGATGCGTTGCATCCTATGGTTGTTCCACCAAGCACGGGCTGAGAGCCCGCAATCCACGTATTCCATGAAGTGGTATATGTTGTAGGTCAAGAATAGGGCTAGTGGGATTCTGAAACTGTCTTCTAATGCCTGAAAAAGAAATTTTGTCTTTTACACATCAGCCGAGTAATTCATACCTCATTCTCTAACAAACTAAACAATCTTTTGGATTAGTTTGTGAGTGCATAAGAACTAAATTGGTCGAATAGGATTTCTATTTTACAAATGCTGAAAGTTTCGGCTGTGAGCAATGGACTGATGAGTGATGACCAAAGTTTACCTTTGGCAAGAATGATTGGTTTGTGAGGAGGCAGTAAGGTCCCAATAGTGCGTAGCACAACTCGAATGGCGCCCTCACGGGCCACACATTGATGAACAGATAGGCAAGGCATTGCCGGAATTGGAGGTGCTTGAAGATGGTGGCAAGGATTGGGCTATTCCGGCTGATGAGTATCTCCAGAAGGCCTGTTGCCCATCTCTTGTACTGGGTCAAGCTGGCTGGTCCACCAGTCGGAGCACTACCCAAGAATGCTGGTGGGTTGGTGGTCATCAATGTCGATTTCCAACCCGCTGCGTGGATCCGCTGCCCGGTCAAAATGTCTTCTGTCATTGATCCATAGACCCAGCCAACCTGCAAATACATGCAATGAACTGTAGGAAAACTGAAAAAATGTGTACCTACACTGTAATAAAACCTGCAAAAATATTGCAATGGCAATTGCATATACCTCCTGACCCCAACATGTGCCAACCTCATAGTGGCAGTTGGCCACTTCTTTTGCCACTTCGATGCGACTTGATACATCTGCTATTGGCTTAGCGAGTATGTCTTCTGAAATGATGTTCCTGGCCGATTCGATCAATTCCTCTGAATTCCCAAACTTTATTGACAACTCCTTGTAAGATGGTGAACCTGACTAAGTACAGTCACTTGATGTAAGGGTACTAATCGAACTCAAATGCATCAGGGATACAAATTTACTCCAGACAATTACAATGGTTGATGCCCAATTTTACCTCTTGTCCTCTCATGTTTGACAGTAGTGTCTGCCGACACGCCATAAATGACTTTCCTGCGGTGAAAGCAGCCCGTCCCGGCATAGAAAATTCCTTGAAGTCCTGCAATTCCACCTCCAACCTTCTGAAAAACGCCACAAAATTAGTAGTTGTAATATCATTAGTGTATGAAACCTTCACCATAAGAAGGGGGGAATATTAACATTTGTTCTCCAATTCATGTATATGTGTCAATGTGTGCACACCACATGTGTACCTTAAATAGAACCTCCAGCTGATTACCAAAAGGATCATCCTTGAGTCCATCGTAGAATTGTTGCGGTGCCTGAACGAACCCACTGTTGAGCTCATCATCGAACCCCAGTAGTAGGCACATCGCGTGGAGGACGACCTGTGGGTTGTTGGCAAACATGTCGCAATCCACATTCAGCATAATCGGCGCATTGGTCATCACAGCCGACACCCTTGTCTGCACAAAGAAGTCAGCAAGGCTCAACTTATCAGCTATATGCACTTCTCTGAACTTTGTGTGTGACACAGTGACAATGTGTAGAAGAGGTACTGACTAGAACATTCATGGCGCCGGCCTTGAAGTGATGTTGATGTTTGGGGCTCTTCTCTCTTGAGACGTACATGAGACTCGGGAATCCTTCTCCTGTCCGGCTCTTGCTGTTGTCCCATAGAACCTGAACTCAGTAAAACCACACCAAGTAGTTAGCACAAAGTTTGGGCTGCACAACAAGGTTGCACAACAAGGTAGTTAGATTTAGAGAAATTTTACAGTACATTCTACTGCTAGTAAGGAATGGTAAATCAGGCCATTGATTTTTTGAGGGCATTATAGACTTTTGTATTGACCTAAATTTTTTTCCCAAGGTTCTTTTGGATTAACCTAGTCTAGTCCGATGCATGCCCATTCAATTTCTGACGACGCCGCCGATCGAAGGAACCAAGTGTCCGTCACGGTCGCCGCATTAAATCAAATGAATCAATCAAATTAACTAACGTAATTACTGATGCTCCGCTGCTGCATTCAATACCGCAATGGAATGCCTGTTTCACAATGCCAATGGAATCATAGGACGAATCATCAATTGAGTCGCATCACGAACCCTCCTCGCCGCATGCAATGCCTCAATGGAACGAATTCACCATCGCCACACAAGTTTGATTGATAATCTGTGCAGAGAATGCAGCATTCCACGGAAGGAGTAACAATTGAGTTGTCGTCAAATTTTGATTGTGGGTTTGGGCTTCGTGACGGGAACTGCGACTGCTTGAGGAATTTGCAACAAATTACTATTACTAATTTGTTTGTTGCGTCCTATAAAATAATGTTGTGTAGTTACCATTTTACCTCTAATGGAATGGTATTTCCCTATACTTGATATTGTGGTACGGTTAAATCCTAAGTAATCTAGTCCATTCCATTCAAAACAATGGATTTGGAATTTACTGCACGTTTAGCACAACGACGTGGTCATATAGCAAAACCTTAATGATGGTAGGATGCTTCCTGCGCTCGGCATCCAAGAACTCAGCGAACTCGCCACCGTCGTGCCGCAAAAGGGACCCCTCCTCAGCGTTCTCGATCCGGCTGACTAACTTCTCGTACTCGCTCTGAAATCACACCAATAAGATGGTCACGAACGTAAGATCAAACATTGTGCGACTGACATGATGACCGCAACACCGGCTAACCTTCATGAATGTCCAGTCATCCAAGAACTTGTAATCAGCTGGGCCGAACTCCGGCCTAGAAGAGAAGTACACGAAGGGGGCCCTCACTCCAACGCCGTGCCTCTTGCAGAAGGGCACCCACAGCCTGGCGAACCTGGCGGCCTCGCGCAGCGCGTAGAACGTCACCGGCGAGCAGCCGTCGTCGGAGACGTAGCAGGCCAGCTTGTCGACGGTCGGGTAGTCCACGGCGAGCAGCGAGAGCACCGTGTTCACTGTGATCACCGGCGGCTCCAGCATCGGGTCCGCCGTGGTCACGAACATGTCCACCGCCGGAAGCTCGTCGATCCTATGTAGTAATCAACACATCAAAAGCAAGAAAAAAAGGAAAATATTTTTTTCAGACACAAAGTCGCACGAACTTCCAAGACGTGCATGGCAAGCACCTTTCTGAGAGGTTTTCGGGGTATGTCTCGAACAGGACAGGGCTCCACTTGCCGTTCATGTTGAGGATCCACACGAACATGAACCACGTCTCGCAGACGAGCGCGGTGAGCCACACCGCGCCACCACGCTCACCGTGCAACAGCGAGGTGGCACGGCTTCCTAGGTGGGCGAGGAGGAGGAAGAGCAAGAAGAAGTCGGCCAGCATCCACGCAGTCCTTCGGAGGGGCACCCTCTCCTGCAGCTTCTTCGCGCCGGCCATGGCCAGAACCAGACTAGCTAGCTTACTCACTTACAAGTCACCAGTCACCAGCAGTAGCACACCACAAGCAACAAACAGAAGCCCTGATGATTTATAGGCCGCGGTTTACTGGTCGCTGTTCATAGGTAACTAGGTAAGCAGGCACCAGTTTGATTCTTAGCTTCAGCTGACGCTGAAAAACTTCTGAAAAGGAGGGCAGCTGATGTAAAGAGGGAAAAAAAAGCATCAGCAGGGACGCCTTCTTCGTGACAAAGCTGCTAAAATACAAACGCCGGGAACCAGTGAACTTTCGACCCAGTTTCGGACGCGGACGATGGCGGTACGCGGGTTGATATGCTGCTGTTCTGTTTGCTACAGGAGTGTGCGTTCGGTGTGGTCTTGGCCCTGCGCGCCACCCAATCCGATGATCCCGATCCCGTGCGTTTGTCGGCATGTGCGGTGTATCCATGCAGGATTGGAGCTTCGCTAGTTGGAACTCCCCGTTCTACGTCATCTCTGACGATACGTGGTGAATTATTGGCCGTGTCGGATGGCGACCGGCGCTCTTGGACTTATGCACCCTCCATGATCTGTGATACGCAATGCAAGATGAAAGTTTACTCTAAGAAACATCACCATTTGAAATACATAAGTTTAATTGATACATCATATATTGCCTTTTTTATGATCTTTGTCTTTCTTCCGCACTTCTTGACTTGAGATATTGCTCCACTCAAACTTACGCGGCACGTCATGGCCTCAGGATTTTTTCTGCAGTCTTGGTCTTACCGCTGGCTGCAATAACCATCAAAGCACTTGCATATTAAATAACAAAGCAATCGATCTGAGCATAAATGGCATGCATTTAACTCTCAATTAGCAAAATATAAGTATAGACACATCATGACTAACACATGTATGAACTCCCCATGACTAACACTTGCACGGACTCCCGTCGTGACTAACACCATAAAAAACAACACACAAAACCAACTTGGCATAAGGGCCGGTCTGATCATAGCACACATGCCGATCAAACTGCTAACTCCACACCGATCATATCGCTTTGCCAAGGCTGGTTATACCGCTACAC
Organism: Dendrocalamus latiflorus; assembly: GCA_017311315.1. Lineage (NCBI taxonomy): Eukaryota > Viridiplantae > Streptophyta > Magnoliopsida > Poales > Poaceae > Dendrocalamus > Dendrocalamus latiflorus. Next base: position 32,233,179 of record CM029628.1, read on the forward strand.
TTCGATTGTACCATGATTACGATGCCAGTACTACTACACTAAGCCTCAGTCAAAATACTCCAAAAAGACATCCTTTGAAAAATAAATACCTGCAACCATATGCCAGTACTACCATATCGGCCAGCTAAACCGCGGCACCTTTGCTGGTATGACTACTAGCTTTAGACAACAGCAACTCAAAATACAAATGATCAAAATCAAACTCAAACAATAAAAGAAAGATGTAAACAATGTCAAATACTCATCTCTCTCATAGAGCTCTTACGCAAACAATGGTTTTACATATACAAATAAATCTCTTATTATTTTCTATTGACGAATAATACCACCACCGAGACGTAAGTCCTACGTATCATATTGTCATTCACAATCTACTTTATGTCACCGGTATTGTTTTCGCCGTCACAAGGTCTGGAGTCTTAGGTGAGAAAAATAAAAATGTCCGGAACATTTATGGATTTAAGGATTTAATGGTAATAAGATGTTCACCAGGTGTCTTCGATAAAAAAAAAACTAGGTAACAAATATACTCTACTCTTGTGTCGCATCGTGAATGAACAAATTAAAAAAAGGATTTTTTTTTCCTGCCTTCGTGGAACGTTTCATAACTCCGGAACTTTCTCGACAATATCCCTTTCGTCTGGGTTATCCAAATCTCCAATATAGAGATCTGAGAACATATCCCAGTCCCAGATAGCTGGTAGCATTTGTCTGCCGTCTGCGACCAGGTAAACGGCAGTACGTGCAGCGGTACATACACTACCGGGTTCAGCAGCTTTGCCGAGTGCCGGTGGCACTCGGCAAAGCACGAGAAACACTCGGCAAAGTATTTGCCGAGTGCCACCCACGGCATATCTCACACGTCATAGTTTCTGACGGCAAAGGGCTCTTTGCCGAGAGCTTTCTCTCGAGCACTCGGCAAAGTCTTTGCCGAGTGCCGAAACGACTCTCGGCAAAAAAAGGACAGTGGACGGCGAGAACACGGTGACGGCGTCGTTTGCCGAGTGCCAAGACGGAATGGCACTCGGCAAAGCTTTAAACTTTGCCGAGTGTCATGGTGAAGACACTCGGCAAATATTTAATTTTTGCCGAGTGTCATGGTAAAAACACTCGGCAAAGTTTTAAACTTTGCCGAGTGTTTTTACCATGGTGAAGACACTCGGCAAAAATTAAATACACTCGGCATAGTACGTTCCCAGAATGCCCTGGAACGTTACTTTGCCGAGTGTTTTTACCATGACACTCGGCAAAGGCTCCCTTTGCCGAGTGTAACACACGGCAAAGTGGCCAAAAACTGCCTATTTTAAATGTTTATTGCACCCCACTCAACAAGTCACAATAATATCACAGATATATCAACAAGTAATCACCACAAGACACAATATATCACATATCAAGTCACAATATCACATATAGTCACAATATATCACCACAAGTCACATATATATCACCACATGTCACATATATATCACCACATGTCACATATATCACCAGAAGTCACAATATATCACTACAAGTCACAATATATCACCCCGACTGATGTGGTGGGTCATGAGGCAAGTTATTCGAAGCCGCCGATTGATTCTGCACAAAGGAGAAGAGATTGCATGTGTGAGACAAGATTTAAGGTATGAACATACAAACTTAAACATTCATACTCACAGGAGTAGTTGCAGGAGGAGGTGGAGGGAATAGCTCCGGTGGCAGAGGTTGACCCATCCTCTCGCCAAGACTCTGCATCCACTGAAACATCTGCGTCATCCTCTGCCGCTCGGCCTCATTCCTCTGCCGATCGGCCTCCATCCTCGCCGCCATCTCCTCCCGCAGCCTCTTCTCTTCTTCCAGCTGGGCCTACAATATTTCACCCCAATGTTACAATGCAAAGCAAAGGTATGTAAAAATTAATGAACGACGAATAAAACAGAAATAACCTGGAGTGCCTCCATCCGGGACTGTGCAGTGTCCGGCCGTGGGCGTATGGCCGGGCTTGAGCTCGTGCTCCTTGCTCGAATCTGGGTGAGAGTGGGAGTAGTGGCCGTGTCAAGTGTGCTGTCGCCAATCCAGTACCGCCCATGCTTCTTGCCTCCTCCCACCCTCATGACGACTTCTCCATCAAGGTCCTGGGTGCTCGGATCGTACTCTGGCCCATGGACCGCCCTTGCCATCGATGTGTACTCACTGAGGCGGCTGTGGACGGTCGCATTGCTGTACACCGAGGGCGGGTCCTCCGGGTTGTAGTCGACGTCGGACGTCGCCTTGCCCTTGTGGGCCAAAGCCCATGCCTTGAACTGGGAGCAAGGCTGGCCACCATGTGACGACGACTGCGAAAGAAACAGCAAGATGATTAGAAATTATGCAGAATTGAGCGTTATAATAAAGAAATGAATTCGCGTACCCATGTAGCTGCGAATTCGTCGAGGCTACGGTTGCCTTGATGGTGTGGTGCACCTGGCATCATCAAACGCCGCTCCCGGCAAGCGTTGTGCGTCTCCTCCCACTCGGCGGCGCACCACTTGTCCACCATCTGTGCCCAGCACTGGAGATGCTGGGCGCACCACCACGGAGGCACCTACACGTCATCAAGTATATAACATATAAGAAGATCAAATTAAGCGTACTTAATCTCAGAAAAAATCAGTATTAATGTTCTATATTTACCTGCATGTAGTCTTCACGGGTCAGCCTCATGTTTCTTGCTTGAGTTTTGTTGATCTTCACTCCAAGGTAGGTAGCGTTGTATGTTACGATGGCCTGGACGCGCGCCTCGTAATGCATGTCCTTCACGAGTTTATAACATGCTTTGTGAGCCACACTAGCCGCCTTGGCCTCATATCCCTCCTGGCATCTGAAGAAATCCTGCATATAGACGTGATGTATCCAGTCATTATTTCAAGAATGTCCAATGAATGTGATGTATTGAGCAATGTAGTGCGAGGAAGACTTACCCACAGCTCGGTCGTCACCCGCGCCGCCTTGTTGGCGAATACCCTGCCATCCCGATCTGGTAAATCGGGGAAGGCGACGTAGTGGTCCCACGTGTAGGCCGGCTCCTCCCCTCCGCCAAACGCAACCAGGCCAGGGAAGTGTAGCCTGCACAAAAGACCCAGGATGCCATTGACATGGCGTTTGTGATCACCTGCAGCCACAAGCGTCCAACCCCTGCCCAAGTGATTAAGATAAATTATTAGTTTCTATTGTGATTTTCAACATATCAAATGAAAAAGTAATGATAACATCTAAAGTTACTTACCTAGCCCCAGTGGGTTGAATCAGCGGGCGTCTCTCACGAGGTATCGGTCGCCTCGGGAGGGTCGAGGGACCTCGCAACCAGACACCCGACGAACCAGAGGAAGCGGAACCCCCTGCCGCCTCCTCCTCCTCCTCCTGCTCCTCCTCCTCCCGCTCCTGCTCCTCCTCCCGCTCCTCCTCCCGCTCCTCCTCCTCCTCCCGCTCCCGCTCCTCCTCCCGCTCCTCCTCCCGCTCCCTCTCAAGAGTGCTCCTGCTCCTCCTGCTGCTCCTCCCGCTCCTCCTACTCCTGCTCCCCGACTGCTCAGCTGCATCGTGCCGTCTTTGGTAAAGCGACCTTACGTTCCTCATACCGCCCACCATCTTTGTTCAATCACCTGCAATTAAAAAGAGTAAACCAATAAGCACAGATAAACAGGACGTACTTTAGAAAGAGATGCAAAATAAACAAAACATAATTAGAAAATAACAAAGTATTACATGTATTAGAAATAATCATCATGATCGGGATTAGCTGGATCATAAGTCTCATCATCACTATCAGCCATGTCCATATAATCAACACTATTCGAAGGAGCAATGTTGTCATCACTGTCATTGCCTAAATGTAATCGCTGAAGTAATTCTAAGTCCTTCACATTTTGAACCTCATCTCCAGCGTCCTCGTCAACAACCCTTTCATTGTCTACTTCCATTCCGATCGCTTCGGTTAAGTCTATCTCAAAACTCCCTTCTAGCCCCTCTTCTTGAAAGAACGCTCCATCATATGTGTTTGGGTCAAAATTGTAATCTTCATTGTTTGGGACAGGTAGTTTACCGTGTGGCGATACCTTGTACACAACATCCCAACCCTTAAGACGGTCGTAGTTTTGGCACGGGTATGAGAGATAATAAACTTGCGTGGCCTGTTGAGCCACAATATACACATCATCTCCTGGTAAGACGGATGACTGTCGAATTTCGACTAGCCCAAGATTAGGGGTCCGTCTCGTTACTTCAGGATCAAACCAATGGCATTTGAATATGACAGGATTAAGAGGTTTGCAACCATGAAACGTGAGTTCGTATATTTCTTCAATTCTTCCATAATACTCGACCCCATCAAGGCCAGGCGTAAAAACTCCGGTATTTGTGGTTCTTCGATTGGGCCGACTCTGCTCATGTCTTGTTGTGTGAAAGCGATATCCATTCACGTCATAACAGGTAAATGAGCTTACCCTATAGGCACAGCCATCGGCAACCTGTCTCAACTCGGCACTCATAGACGCATCGGTTTGGCCCTGCAAGCTCAAGCAGGATAGTTCGTTATATTATTCGCCCGTACGAGCAACTTGTAATGTCAAACTAAGTACGAGCAACTTGGACAGTACCTTCTGTTTGAACCAAGAAATGAAATCGGGCATTCCATTTCCCGCACCGTGGCTAAGAAGGGTCTCAGCTTCCTGCGGGGTAGGTTCCCTTGATTCACGCCAGAATTGATGATGAAAATCCCTGCACCAACGAGAAACAAGGGGGTTGGATGCAGAATAGTGACTACTCGAGAACAAGTTTGTTGACAACTTACCGCATGTACGGCTCCACTTCGGAAAGGTTGTTCAACACATATAGCATGATAGTGCGCCACTCTTCATGTTTCAAGGTCTTAGGGGTCGCATCACTTGCACTTCCGAGTTGCCCTCGGAAAATGCTGAGGTTCGATTCATTTTCGCCAGCATTGTAACGACGGGGTGGATTGTGCACGCTAGGAAGGTTGTCACCATAGTACGTTGTTGTGAAGTTTGACACCTCCTCCAAAATGTATGCCTCTGCAACGGAAGCCTCAATTTTGCATTTATTTTTACATTTAGTTCGATGAACCTTTAGACATCTCTCAATTGGATAGCACCAACGACCCTGCACTCTAGGAGGCTTCATTTCTTGCTTTGGTCTATCGCATAACGTTGCCAGATCCACTCTAGCCTTAATGTTGTCCTTTGTCTTATCAGGAATGTCCATGATTGTTGCCCAAAGTGCCTCGGCGACATTCTTTTCAGTATGCATTACATCAATGTTATGTGGAAGAAGAAGGTCATCAAAATAGGGGAGCCTCAACAAGCCCGACTTATGAGTCCATGCATGTTGCTCACCATATCCCACAAAACCACCTTCTTGATTGACCTCGAGAGCATCTATCTGAGCACGAACCGCGGCACCGGTCATCATCTGCGGTGCAGGGTCTATAACTACGACACCTTTCGTAAAGTTCTTGATGTCTCGTCTGAATGCATGGTCAAGAGGGAGGAATTGTCGATGTTTGTCGAACGAAGAATACTTGCCACCCCAGGGAGATTGTGTATCCGGAGAACAACAGGGAGATGCTGCCGAAACTCTGTCACGGATCGGAGTAGACCATGGAAACTAACCCCATCTACGCATCCTCGGGCTGTCCAAAAAACGTGGACAATTCGAAACAGATACGGTTATAGATATGCAAAGATCTGCATATTTCCAACCGTATCTCTTTCGAACGGGAGACGCCTAACTAGGTTACGCCTAACCAGAGAATAAACTGGGCTGACCAATCAGAGAATGGCATTCAACAAAGTGATATAGCAATAACAAAGTGATATACCAATCATAGACTAAGCCAAGTAACATGGAAGAGCGTGCAGATCACAGTTAACAAATGAGAACATGAGGAACCAGTAGAAGGGAAACTAGAAATACACCAACCAACTAGCTATCATAGAACTAGTAAAAGGGAATTAGACATGCAGTAAGAAAACAGAGATATCATGACAATGGGGATAAACTACTAGAGATCAGAGCAATCACTAACATGAAAATAGATTATGGACCACATACAACATGAACAATAACTAAAATGATTATTATAGTCTGTATGATCTTGGATTAATTATGCAGAGCTGTTGATTGATGAAATGATCCTACTTTGAATTTAGGAAAGAATTAGATTACACTATTTGGTTGTGTGAATAATGGCTTAATGAGTCAATCTTGGCCAAGTGATAGTTGGATAACAATACTCCGACATCCTAAATATAAGCAACAACATAAAGTTACAATGTTATTCTATTTAGGAGAAGATCAGACAAGCTAGTCAAATCTTTGTTGCTAACTATACCTCTGTATATGAATATCAGCCACCATGTCTGAAGGCTGACGCACTACTCAAGCATGTAAAACACTCCTGATACCTTCCAAGCCTATGTGTATCCAAATGTGGAAGTGAAACGCAAAACATCTTCCTGGTCTACAAGAAAATTTCCTTGGTGTAAATGCAACAGAATGGACTTCGTACAACTATTTGAGTAGGGAAGTAAGAACTCTCGTGCGTGATGTGTGTTTAATTCCTTAGAGTTGTGAGCTCTGCAGCTCTCTTATAAGCTAGCACGGCTTTCTACTGGGGCAAGTTAGCCTGACTCTTTCCAAAGGTGCAGGATGCAATCAACCCTTGCATTCAGTGCACAAGATTTCACGCGCCACCAAAGTGCCAAACACCTTATGATCTGATTCCACCAAACTGTATATGACATATTAATGCGAGAAAAAACGAAAGGAGCATGGATCAAAAGCAAGATGCTTTGATTGGCACAGCTCCTGTCTGCATTTTTTTTAAAAAAAAGACATTTTGATTACGGTTATAGATCATCGCTACTGCGTCAAATTAAGGTCACAATGATAAATATACATACTGCACATTCAGGTGTCTCAAACCTTCGGGGACTCAGGCGCCAAAACAAGTTGTCGTGTTCTTGTGAATCATCTCGATTTGTACATACAATTCATGCATGCAGACCTGCAGTACTCATGCGCATTACCTGCAGGAAGAAGAGCGGCTTGCCGAGGATGTCTGTTGTGTCGACTGCGTCGCACAGGAGCTCCTCTTCGCACGGGTACGGCGGCACCAGCGGCTCGCCGAACTCCTCCAGCCGGACGTCGGCGTCCGCCTCCACGAACACCACCCCTTCCCCGGTGCAGTCCACCACCAGCTTGCCGTCCGGGAGCTCCCGCAGACGGCCGGCGATCGGGTAGAAGTGTACAAGAGCCTCCGCAAGGGCCTCCTTGATGGCCTTCGCTGCGTCGTCGGGCGGCGGGCGGCCGCGGGGGAGGCGTCGGGCGGGGGAGGCGTCGGGCGGCGGGCGGCCGCGGGCAGTCGGGGGAGGCGTCGGGCGGCCGCGGGGGCTGGGGCGGCCGCGGCAGTCGAAGCGTGGCCGGGGCGGCGGCCGGGCGCGGGGGCGGCAGCGGGCGTGCGGGGCGCGCGGGGGCGGGGCGGCGGGCGGGCGCGAGGGCCGGGGCAGTCGAAGCGGTGGCGGGCGGGGCGCGCGGGGGCGGGGCGGCGGCGGGCGTGCGGGGCACGCGGGGGCGGGGCAGCGGCGGGCTGTGTGTGTTGTTGCGTGTGTGAGCGCGGCCGCGGGGAATTAAAGTTTAGTTTGTGTAGTTTGCCGAGTGCCGCCGATCTTGCACTCGGCAAAGATCCACCTTTGCCGAGTGTCGCCACAAAGCACTCGGCATACCTTTGCCGAGTGTCACCGATCTAGCACTCGGCATAGCTCCTCCTTTGCCGAGTGTCGCCCACAAAGCACTCGGCAAAGTTTTTTTTTAATAGCATTCCTTTCCTCTCTTTCTTTTCCATACCGTGTTTTACAAATTTGCTCGAATGTACTTTGAAAATGCCTTATCAAATTCACTCAACAATGCATATTCGATGCTTCTACAAATATTAGACCATTATTTCATGCAGTTATAGCTCAAATTCAATTTATATCAATTAAATTTCTATAATTGCAGTTTAAAAATTAAAATTATCAAACGGATCCGAAAATTTACCAAAATTTCACATGAAACAATCTCTGTTGTCTATTGCCTATACAAAAAGTTTTGTAGTCAAACCACAATTCGACCGTCACTTTGACTCCAAATCATACCGGATCCTTCTCAACTCTACGCTTCTTCTTCAGAAATGTTTCGGTTTGTAAGCATCGTACGTGACAACTTATGCGAAATCTTATCAATTTTTTACCATAGTCTCCACGTATGATATCATGACATCTTGACAAATCTCATGATTTTCAGACTTCGTTTGCTTTTTTCAAAATTTAAAAACCATTCGGCCACAAAGTTCGTGGTCGTGTTTCCTGAACAAGATGTTCGAAATTCCATTTCATTTCACATGTAAGGCCTCAAACCAGGCTGAATAACATGAATATCACTTTTCTACTCATTTTTTCCTATTATTTTAATCACTTGCAGTTCAAATTTGACTTGATTCAAAAAATTGCTGGAAATGCAATTAATTAATTAAATATAGCAAACAAATACAAAAATATACTAGATTTTAACATGGAGTACCATATGTTGTATGTGGAGAGTAGAAAAAGTTTGAAGGGTAGGAAAGGAAAAGGTTTTTATTTTTTTGCCGAGTGCCGCAAAAAAAACACTCGGCAAAGAGTCTTTGCCGAGTGTCAGCTCCAGACACTCGGCAAAGTTCTAACGGCGGCGGCTGGTCACTAACGGACGGCGGTTGGTGCCGAGTGTTTTATATTTGCCGAGTGTTTTCTTGTCAGCACTCGGCAAAGAGCTTTGTTTGCCGAGTGTCTACTCCGCAACACTCGGCAAAGATATTTTTTGCCGAGTGTTTTATTTTCGCCGAGTGTTCCCATGGAGGCACTCGGCAAAGCGGTTGTTTACCGAGTGCCCGATACGTTGCACTCGGCAAAAGTCCAGACACTCGGCATATAGCAGCTTTCCGGTAGTGATATTTCCACGGCCGGATTGACCGCCATCGTCGTAAAATGTTAGATAATAGTGCATCGATCGCATCATGCATAAGCTGTGTTCAAGTGAATCACTACCTTTCTGCAGGATCTCCCTCCCATTTTTATTCTCGGCATTTGCAGGCTCTGGAGTTGGTAGCTGTTCTGAACTTCCATGTGTTTAATATTCCATTGGCAGGTAGCTGGAAAGATTATTTGTGGACTGCGACGTATGGTTTCTTTTGTTACGACTTCGATTGATTTGCTCTGGCACTTATAAAATGGAGCACGCCATGCGTTTTCTTTCCTTTCCTTTTCTTTTCTTTTCTTTGAGAATATCATTTCCTGGTATTACAAATTTGCCACATGCGTTCTCATCACGTTTTCGCTTGTGTTCCCTAAGCTAGCTGATGCGCGTTGTCGTTCTGCATAGCAGTGAGTGCATGCTTTGGTTATGCCCCGGTTCTTCAGAGTTCATGCGTGCGCAAGCTAGAGGTTAGGGTGATCAGATTTCGTTTTACCCAAAAACCGGTCTCGATCTAATATCATTGTAGCCTGCTTTGATACATTTATAGAATCATCGATGTTAATAAGAGAGGATGAATGATTGTAATCCGCAGTAGTAGTTTTTTTTATATCAAATTTACTGTCTTCTGATTATCCAACCTCCAACACAGTAAGAACACGAAAACAAAAAAACAGGAAATGAGAAAAAATATTATTCTTTTTAGTACTGTAGCAACTCTTGTAGCAAACTGCTGCAGCAGACATGGATTTCGCTAGCACTGTGCACTCTGATTTCTTTGTCTTTCAGTCCTGCATGCGAATAAAAAACAGGGATGTTACTTTCAAATCTCCTATGCACTACTGTGACCATCCAATCAAAATACAAAAAATATGCAACAATCAAATTGGCTTCTCCGCTCGGGCAGACGCAGCGGCCAAGGAAAACGCGACCGCGTCTTACGGGGTGACTACAAAGTATCCTTTTAATTAACCCCACGTCTCAATCTACATGCTGCGTAGTAGCCAGGATCACCATCCCATGCAAACTAACAACTCAACTCAAACCTTCCAGGACTCCAACCAAATGTGTATACACGCACGTACTGACGTACATGCAAACTAATACTAATGCATGACACGTACGTGCATACACAACTAGATATAGTCAAGATTATTTTCCCACATCCAGCTCGTTCTTGCGCACGCGGTGGAGCACCTCCACCCAAATCTGGGTAAGAAAGAAAAGTTTTGCACCTTTGATCGAGCCCTCAGAGGTAGCAATCCGCAGTTTACCGGTCGCAGTTCACAGATAAGCAGGCACCAGTTGATTCTTAGCTTCAGCTGCGGCACCCACACGCTTATTCCCACTGCGAGAGGTGTATTATATTGAGGGCTTTGCAAACGGCACAAACAACTGACGCTGAAAAACCTCTGAAAAGGAGGGCAGCTGATGTAAAATGGGGGGAAAATCAGTTCCTCGGTCACATTGCACAAATTGTTATCAGCATTAGAAATACGGCCACAATGGTGTCTTGTTACCGCGGAAGCATGGAAGCTTAGATTCAATAGTCCGGCATACTACTCTAAAGAATGAGTTTTACCATATATCACTGTAAAGAAGTTTAGATTTAGCGTATACCATTTACGCTATTTTATTGCAAATTAAAATATTTCCCTTTTGGCAATGGAAAATGACTATTTTGTCCAAGTGTGCTATGTTTTCATGATTTCAGGAATGCTACGTTGCTATTAGAGGCAAAACTCCGCCAAAATTTCTTTGTGGTGCAAAAAGGCAAAATTTGGTTGGGTGAGTTGTTGTTGCTGCCGATCAATTTGAATTAAGTAATTAGAATCCATAGTGCTAATCTAGTCGTGAATTAATTAAGCAATTCGAACAGAGACATCAAGAGCAATAGTTTCACAACGCTAAGATCTAAGCCCAAATTCCAGCAGAGCAACCATTTGGGTCCGCCAAATTATTCCTTGCGGGCTGTACGAATTGGTCACACTAGGCACACACCAGAAGAGCTATTTTGGTCGCACCAGGGTCAAAACAGACGAGTGGTATTTCCTGGAATAGTGAAAACATAACACACATAGGCAAAATAGTCATTTCGCATATCAGAAAAGGAAATATTTTAATTCACAATTAAATAGAGAAAATGGTAAATATTGAATCTAAACTTATTTGAAGTAACATACGATGAACGCAGTTATTTAAAGTGGTATGTCAACTATATCAGTGATATATTATAAATTATCTCGATAAAGTATCTTTACTACTTAAAAGAGAGAGTTGGTGGTGGTAGTTCACAACCACTTCTGATAGTGGTTCATATGCCATTACCCCACCACTTAAAATGATGTGTCGATAGGTGGGACCGATTGATGAGTTCCCCTGCTTACGCCTCTCCCCTTCGCCCCCCTCTCTTCCCACCCACCCATGCCGCCTTCCCCTATCCCCGCCTACTTCCCCAGCTTACACCCCTCCCCCTCGCCCCCTCTCTTCCCACCCACCCATGCTGCCTTCCCCTCTCTCCTGCCTGCTCCTCCTCCGTCACCACTTCGCATCCTCTTACCTCGCCCCCTCCCCCTCCTCTCCTTGTTCACTCGTCCTCTCCTCTAATCCACTTCTCGACACCACCACACGCACGCCTCTTTCCCTGACAGTGACACCTAGGGTTAGGGTTCCAGCGATCTAGGATGGTGATTGCGAGAGAGATTCATGTCTACTAACACACCCCATCTCCCATCGCTGGCGCTGCTGCTCGGGGTGGTGGATCCTGAGTTTGCGCCACCGATTGAGCCCCCCAAGGTTCTAATGATCTAGGGTGGTGATTGTGGGAGATATCCATATCCATTGACCCGCCCCGTTCCTGCTATCGGCGTTGCCGCCCAGCGTGGTGGATCCCGAGCCTACGCCGCCGACCGGGCCCCCCGAGGTGATGCACAAGATGAGGGTCGTTGACTTCCTTGACCATCACACCCCCACCATCTACCAAAATGACAATGGCCCGTGCCCACTCCTCGCCATCTGTGAGATCCCTCCTCTTGCTTCCCCGAACCCTCTCCCTAGAACAAAATCAATTAGATGGTATGTTTTTATTAAACTCAGCTTTTGAAGTCAACCCGAGTCGTGTGACAAGAGCTATAGTACTGTACTACCAGGCTATGACTAGAGTGAATCTCAGTTATATGGAATGCTAATGATAGCACTTGCGCTAAGTCCCGCCATGAGCAATGTTCCTATAGTTAATTTTAGTTTTCCTTTCTATATGATTTGATTTTTAAATATTGAGGAACTAAACTTGACCTTACTTCCTAGAACAACATTTCCTAGAACAACATAGTTTTACAATAAGTATGCTATACAATAAGTATGTATAGATATGTGCATATCTGTAATTGTACGAATTAATGCCCCTCTACCTTCATCTTGTCAATCAAGTCCAAATTTGCAATTCTTATCTTCAACAATAACAACTCATTTGCATGAATGGAACACAACATGCATCCTTTTTGGCCATGCAGACCATGATTGTTTCTTGCACAAATTTGCAGTTCATCATTCAAATTAAAGATGTAATTTTGTTTCTTATTTGAATTATCTTGGAATTTGGATCACAAATTGAATCAGATATTGTAGTACTATAACATAACAAATCATGTATCATCAAAGGATATCTAATTTTGTATTGCAAAACGAATGAGCCCCATGCATTTCACATTAGATAATAGTATGGCTTCAAGGCTGTAATATCTCATTTATCAGTACATTTGTAGGAGTTAGTATTCTCAGTGATCTAAATTCTAAACTGCATCTGGCTCATTATGAGTTTTCCCTTCAATGACATGCTATCAAGGTTCTATACTTGGTGGCAATTCATTGTATATAATTCTTAAATACTTTCAGTGCTATTCATGGCATTTCTAATGAAACATTCATATTTCTTTTCATTTTTCACATTGGAAGAATTGAAAGTCCATCTTTTTGCCTCATTCTAGCAGCTCAAGATTTATCTCTTTTTTTTTTACTTCCATTGTGTATCTTAGAGCAGAACATCTCATATGTGATTGACCTTCTGCCATGCTTCACAACTAGCATTGACATGAATGTGATGTTTAGGAAGTGCGTTTGAGGTTTTCAGTTTGTTGATTGGTGTTTCATGCGTGTGTGTGGTGTATGTGGTATTCAATTTTTTCTCATGTGTACTGGACTGTGGACATTGCAGGATTGATAACTTTGAGTTCAACCGAGAATTTGCATATTTGACCTTTTGGATATCCCACTATACCATGGATGGATAGGGGATCCTCATGAATGCATTTTTTGTGGACCTTGCTCAATCAAGCAGCGGTGTGTCCATGAAACCACTACTCGATTCTTACTCGTGGCTAGGGTTTGGGCTGTCCCAGGATGGGAGGTAGGTAGTTAGTTCTTGCGGGTGGCGCTATTTCTTCTCTTCTTGGGGTAATGGTAAGAAGTCTTTGCGATGGAGCATAGTTATGAGTAATTTTCAGCTTGCGAAGCTAAATTATCATTCTAGGTTTGTTCTTTTGGTGTTGTTTCTGGAGCTAAGGGCGAAGAACATGCTATGATTACTTCATATTTTGCTACCCATCACGAGTCGGTGGGTTTAGTTTAGCTTGTCGCAAACCTGCGATAGAGACGTGTGTGAAGTGTGAATCGATTTCTATGTAGTCACTTTTTTAAATGCAGAATTAAGTCAAATCATCTTTTGTTTTTTTCTGCTAATGATTTTCTTGGGTTGTTTTGGAGTCTAATGATTGTTCCTCTTTTGTTTGCAGACCTGATTTAGTTTCCCTTGTTGTTGGGCTCATAGGCCTAAGCATTGCAGAAAGGTAAACTCTGATTGGGTCAAATATATTGTTGTGCTTGTTGTCGGTGGTGCCTTTTATTTTCCCATGTATGATTTCATGTGTTTTTTTAAGACGTTGGTGCAGTATGTCTGTATTGTTTTTCAAAGATGCCCTTCTTAGTTTTTTCCAGCAATATAAGCTAATGCATTCCCTGATCAGCTTAATCTGAAGTCGAATGGGATGCTTATTTTATCTTAATGGTGTCCTGAAAGCACAATTACTTGGGTTCTTTCCCAAACTAATCTATTTCAGTAAATAGTTTTTGGGGCTATATGTACTAGAATGAGAGGTTCTGCTGTTTTTCTTGAAAGAATATTTTTTTCTAAATGCATCTACTGTGGAATATGTTCATTTGATTGGTTTTGGATTCATGTCTCTTGGAGGAGAAAACATGTGGTACCATCTCTGTTGGAGATTGGTTATCTGTGCATTTGTTCCTAATTTTGACATTGTTTTTGTTCGGGATTAAATGAGAAAGATCGTTGTGATACAAATTTATCATGGGATACAATCCTCTCTTTGATTATTCCACTCAAATTAGTTGCTTCTTTCGATTGATCATGTAACTTAAATTAGTTACTTTCTTTGCTTCAACTTTTTAAGGCCTGAACTTGATTAATTAAGCTAGCGGCTAATTTTGAAAACATAAACCCTGGCTATTGAACTTCCATGTGGAATTGTGTTGAACTATTCTCAAATGGATAAAAATGTTTATCACTCTTGGGCCGGTAAATTTTCCTACCTGGTGACATTACTTAATTGAATGTTGCAGGAGATTGTTTGGAAAACCCAAATCTCTAACTGGCAGATGGCTATTTAAGATTGGAAGCCAAAAATTTCCTAGGGGAATTCATTGTCCAAATGAATGAGGCTAAATCTACTTAGCAGAGATGGCACTTTTAAGTTGCAGGAAAGATTGAATTATATATGCAGCAGTGGCCCTTATGATTAATATTTATTTGTGTTTTCCGCTGCCATTCCTGAGTATCTTGTGTTTTCCACTGCCATTCCTGAGTATCATGATCATGAAATTGAAAACCATAACAATTTAGAAAACATCTGAAAGAAACGATTTTCATTTCCGAACCGTTTGTGATGACCCTTCTTGTAGTAGTGAAGGAAGGTCACACAAATAAATACATGCTATATGCAGTAACAATACCTTAATGTGCCCTATGTAATGATCATGGTGGAGCACAATAGAACAATTATTATTATACCAAAGTACACCACTTAGGTTCTTAAGCTTGATTATCTTTGTCCATTGCCTCTTCAACATTTTAGTGTGGTTCCCAATGTGATGTTCACTAAAGTTAACCTTGAAATGCTCATTCAAAGCCCTAGCACAAGCATGAAGGTGAACTTTCTTGAACCCACTACATGTTTTAGTGCCATCAACCACTATGTTAGCCATGAAGGTAAGCATGAAGCTAGACATTGATTGTGTCCACACAACATGACCATTCTCTTCATGGTTTTCCCCAAGCTATCCCCAAGATGCTCACCATTCATTTTCCTACCATGTCATGGAAAGAGATTACATAAAAACCTGTACAATCTAGAAATCTAGTAAGTCATTGATATGTGATATCATGAAAAGAGATTACATAAAAACGTGGTAGTACAATGTAATAACATTAAGCATGGTACAACAATACTAATAGTACAATTTAATTGCTATAGTAGTTCTGCCAGTTTGCCCACATTACATTAGCAATTCCCTGCCTAAACCATATATCTATGGTCACTTGCTTGGCCCTTGACGAACTAGCGGGGTTGGGATTAGATGGCCAATAGGATTCCGGTAGAATGAATCAGTCTGCCCCATCATCTATAACCCAATTGTGAAGGATGCAACATGCTACGACAATGTCAACTTGAGTAGCGAATGGGAAGAATAGAGTGGCATCATCAAGAATTTTGAACCTTCTCTTGAGTGACCCGAAGGCACGCTCTACGCTCACTCGTAGAGAGGAGTGCCTAAAGAAGCGTGTAATTGGCCGATAGGATGAGTTGATCATATCGTATGAAAAAATT
Source organism: Dendrocalamus latiflorus (assembly GCA_017311315.1). NCBI lineage: Eukaryota > Viridiplantae > Streptophyta > Magnoliopsida > Poales > Poaceae > Dendrocalamus > Dendrocalamus latiflorus. The sequence continues at coordinate 32,249,105 of CM029628.1, forward strand.
ATACAACCTCTACAAAGTATTAAAACGAACTATTCGAATAGCCGTGTCTATGGTCATAGACGTGCTCGAGAATTTCACACAAAGGTTAGATTTTTTTATAATTAAAAACTTGGGAAAGAAAGCAAAGTGAAATTGATGGATGAGCTATGTATTGTTACCTATTTTATTCAAATTATGGTTTCAATCTATGTATTGTATTTACAAGTTGAATTTTGCTTTCTGCAAAACAAGCCAAGTTAGCCATTTCCTTTATTCAAGCTTGTGTGTGTGTGTGTGTATGACACTGAAATGGGACACCATGGTGTCTGGGCACCAAGTCTCCCTGCCTTTGGATTGCTTTTAGATGCGTGCTAGTGCAATGGTATATAATATATCATGTATGGTAAATCAATCATAGATGGAAAGTCTTAATCATGGATGGAAAGTCTCAATCACACTAGCACGCATCTAAAAGCAATCCAAAGGTAGGGAAACTTGGTGCCCAGACACCATGGTGCCCCTGTTATTTATACTATATATATATATATATATATATATATATATATATATATATATATATATAATGTATTCTGCATGCACAAGTTGTTAAGAACTCTATGTGCTCACCCTTGCTGTTAACACAACTCAGTTGCTGAAGAAAAATAATCTTCACCACTCTGAGGAGTGCTATGAAGGAAGTTAACCGCTAGATCGAGCAGCCCCAGTCGATTTCCTATGGCTTGAGATGGGTTATTTTTCACTGGAGTTATCTTTTGGTTTTCCGCTGTAAGTTAATTTCTTCCGTAGTGCTAAGTCTTACGATGCATAATAAATGTAAACTCTGATCATAAGATCGTACTCGGTTAATTGAATAATATTAGCTATGTTCTTAGTTATTCGCGTGTATAGATGATATTATATCATCAATATTGTCATTGTGCGTACTAACATGATCCTAAACTAGTGCAATATACATAGAGAGTCCGAATTTACTGTTAAAAATGTGGGCAATATTTTAATTCCAAGTTTTATTAGGAGACAAAAATAATAAACTAATGATGCAAAACTCACAACTAACAGCAAGCTACTCATCATACTTCAGACTGTACTTTAGAAAGAATATATTAACCAAGTCGAACGTGCTCGCGAACGACTTACGTGTTAGCCTGATGATCACAGGAAGCCGCGCAGGCTTGACGCAGTGCAGAACGAAGGTGTCGCAGTGCAGTGAGCGGTCGCGCAGATGCGCTGCCCAGAAACCTTATTGCCGCCCCCGTGCAGGTCTTCACGGCAGCAATGGTTCGGAGATACCGCTCCTCTTCTTCGCGGTGCACGCCGGGAAGAAGAGTCGACGAAGTTCTTGCAGCACAGTACCACAGCACAAGATCAGAGAGATGAGAGTAGAGACAGGAATGAGGTGCAAAAATTCTCTCTTTTTCCTGGACGTCTCCAGGCCCTTTTAAGGGCGCTGCAGTTACTCACTGCTGCAGTTACTCACTAGTAACTGCTGCAGAATTATGCACTGGTAACTGCCCCATTCAAATCACAAATTAAGCAGTGTAAATCCACTTGTAACTGTCTCAGCACAAATTCAGAATTAAGTCACAAGTCACGCAATTTTCACGTGAACATTCGCGAGTACGCGCGCGCGTGCGTGCGCACGTGTGTGACTAGACAGAACCATCCTTATACCATCTCTTTCCATATTCAAGGAGTGAGGAGGACTCCACCTAATAAATCGGTCTTCCTCACCCTACCTTAGCAATATGGTACTAACTATGCATGCTTTGGGATTCGCGAAATGGGCCTTGCTCATTGGGTCAATTTCTAATATTTACATATAGAAGTTCTGATAAGAAGTGAGTGCAACGAGAGGATAAGATCACGTGGTGATACGTGAGCTCAACCAAAGCGGGTGGACAAGCCCGTTCGACCTTTCTTGCATCAATAGCCCGTCCAGCATCTCCAAAGAATATTTGTTATCTGTGGATGAGTACGTATAGGATAATTTGGTCCCATCCCATGAACCATGGTCTGTATGCTGAGCTCATGCAGGGAATTATATTTATAAAAACAATATTTAAGAGCTAAATTTAAAAGAGAAGACTATAGTGCCATTTGTCTGGACATGGAGATATCCTCGGAGTGTGGAGAGGGGGGAGTGATTTGTCTGGACGATCACTGAAGTGATCCCACTGATTGACGCATCACTGTCCATCTTACGAATCATGGGCTCATGGCCTTGGAGATGACGTCTGTCTGGTCCTCCCCTCCGATTGCAAGTTCCATCCATCCGTCCGTCCATCTCCCCTGCCCCTGCCTCTGCTGCAGCTGCATGCTACCCCTCCCTAGCCTGCACGTGCCGCTGTTTCATCTCACATGCACATGCGCGCCCCCATGTTCCTATCAGACGGATGCAGAGACGTACTACTACCTCGATCTCCTCAGCACACGCTTCCCAATTCCCACCGCGCGTGCGGCGTATCCCATACATCACATCCGTCATCGATGCTTGCTTCACTAGCTAGCTCGCCTCCTAGCTGGGTTAGAGCAAGTTTAATAGTATAGATAGTTGCTACCTCCAATATATTTCCATGTCATCAAAAGGTAAGATGCAGCCAACTCATACAATAAGCTGACTATAAGTTGTCTCTACAAGAGCTCTCAATCATTTAATACATACATGTGTATTGGTCATTTAATACATGCATGGTATAGCAGTTAGTTCTATTGGTACATGCATGGATAACGCATCTTTTCCTGTGCTATAGCCTGACTCTTGCATGGGAGCCGGCTTGGCTCTCTCTCTCATTTTCTCTCCCCTCCACATAGGACTATGCTGATATGGATTCCCTTATAGCTAGCACAGTCAGCCTTATTAAACTTGCTTTTATCGACGTCTACCTTCTGCTCTTTTCCCCACGCGTACCTTGCTAACTTTTGGTACGTGTGCGTCTCTGCTGTCGCCCTGCGTGCGTTCGTCGTGTACGTACACCCATGACTTGGACGTAGCCATTCCTTTTGCCACCCTATCTTTGATGGCTGCGCCAGTGTCTCGTCGCTCCATTAATTGTTGTACGTACGCTCTTTGTTACGAGGAGCTGCTGCTAACTACTACTATTTAAGATCCTGCTCGGTTGAACTAAAAAGCTATAATTTATGACTCTATTCTTTTCAGCTTCTAAAAGTTACTTTTCGGTTTTTTTACAGTAACTAACTTTTAAACAGAATATTTTTTTCAAAGTAGGGTCTACTAGTTAATTGTAGTACATACTTTACTGATTTCATTTATATCGGTAAAAACTGCACATAAGTTTCTGTTACTCTGTAATCTCTCGTACAAATAGTCTAAAAGTTACAAGCCGCAACCAAAAGCCACAAGCCGCAGCCAAAAAGAACAGGCCCTATAACTGAAAGTGCACTGTAGCGGCTGAAATTTCACTGTAGCTGAGATGGCTTATTTGGCGTAATTAAATTTAAAAAAAATTAAAAATAGAAAAAATATGTTAGCTCATCATGAACAACGCAAACGAATACGGGAAAAAAAGAACAAACAAAAAAGCTCGAAAAAGCCAAAAGTTCAGAAAAAGACGAAATTTATGAATAGTGAAAAATAAGCTAGAAGCTGAAGCTGAAATGAGCGGGCAGAACTCTTGCACGAACATGATAGTAATTAAAAGGCTAAACATATACTTGGTTCATGTTCACCTTTTGGATTTTAGTTGACTGTGAAAGAGATTAAAGGAGTAAAAAATACTCGTGTTGAGAAACTAATCATTTTAAAATGGTCCTTGTAGTGAATCCTTAAAGAAATCACTTTAAGAAGTCACTCCGTTTAAAAGTCGATTTCTAAAAGGCAAAAGCGAAGCTATTTGGATCATAGGCTAGTTCTTTTGGGCTTATGACTTTTTGTTTATACTACAGTATCTAGTTTTCAAACGGTTTGTCTTTGCAAGATGGGGTTTACACATCAATTGTAGTAGGCACTATACCGAATTCATATATATCAATCAAAATCACATGTGATTATTTCTCTCCATACTCTTTCTTGTGAACAGCTAAAACACAAAAATTTAAGATAAAAACTATAACTCAAGCTCAAAAGAACCCACACATAGCCTTAGATTACGTTTTTTGCTTGTGCTCAGTGAAGATAACAGTGACAGAGCTACCATGCTGAGCACAAATCATGCATGCATCAAGATTTAATCGTTTTAGACGATAGTTTTTTTTAGGAAAAAAAGCAGAGGAAAACAACATGCATCTCTGGCTCTATGCTCAACTTTTTGCGAGGAACATATGGTCACATGCGGTGACCACAGAAGACCACTGGCTACAGGCCTGCAGACAGCGGCGGATCCAGCGGTGGGGCGGGCGGGGCTCGAGCCCCCCTACCGCTACCGGACCCTTGGAGCCCCCCTGGAGCTCCCCCTAAATTTTTAGCCATGGATGTATAATGTAGAAGGGGCTGAGGTCGAGCTGAAGGTACTTCAGCCCCTCCAAAAAAATTTCCTGGATCCGCCACTGCCTGCAGATAAGTACAGTTGAGCCAGTTAGCCTCCCGTTCAGGAACCGAGCGTTAGCTAAACCATGGGTTCGGTGAGTTCGGATGTTTCATTACTCATGGGTGCGGAGTTCGATCACTAGACTGTACGAAGCATTTTCTTCGTAACCTCTTGGCCTAGGTTTTAAAAAAAGGAGAGAGAGTGTATATATATATATATATATATACACACACACACATATATATATAATCGTATTTAATGATTAAAACGTGTGTTTACACTTTGTAAGACATAATCCTTGATCTGTGGTGATCGGATCTGTGGTGATCGGTTCGGCTTAAAAGCTCATGGCTTATGGCTGAAAACACTGTAGCTGACAGAGGCTTATTTCGCATAATTAAATTTTAAAAATTTAAAAATATAAAAAATATGTTAGCCCATTACGTATAATACAAACAAATACAGGAAAAAAAGAACCGGCAAAAAAGCTCAACAAAAAGCCAAAAGTTCAGAAAAAAAATTAAATTTATAAATAGTGAAAAATAAGCCAGAAGCCGAAGCCGAATTGATCAGGGTGCTGCTGAATGCAGTTAGGGTGTACATGCAAGGAGTCAACTCTGCACGCCTACCAGGCTGCTACATTGCCTAAGTTGTGTGTTGTGTACGTGCAGATGACCATTGTACTTGATAAGTCTATGGGTATGTTCTTTTTGGCTGAAACTTATGCCTTTTGGCTGTGGTTTGTGGTTTTTGGGTTGTTCGTGTGAGAGATTACAGAGTAACAGAAACTCACGTATGGTTTTTGCCGATATAAATGAAGTTGGTATAGTATGTACTATAATTAATTAGTAAACCCTATTTTAAAAAGATACTATGTTTAAAAATTAGTTACTTAAAAAAATCAAAAAGTAATTTTTAGAAACTGAAAAGAACATATCCTATAACAAGATGGCATGCATGCATAGTGGAGGCGGGTGGAGACGGCCTGGAGTAGCGCGGCGTACAAATGAGCCAATCAAGCCGACAAGAAACAATCTCTCGCGACGTGCAACTGCATCGATCGTACGCGCCGTACTATACCGGGCTGATGCCGTGCGAGCGGCTTTTCGGGACTTGAGGTCACCCATTGTGAGCTTTATTTGTGCCTGCCATGGCATGTCATTGGCCACACACACATATCTCTCAATGCACCTGCGTAGCAAGCTTTTGCGTAGTCGATTCGATTGGCCTATCACTAGATAATTTATTTTATTTGATATTCCTATTCGACAAACGCGAATGCGGTAAGCAAACTCCGTATTTAAGAATATTCATATTCGTATTTAAGAATGTTCATATCCATATTTAAAAATGTTTGTATTCATATTTGAGACTATTCAATCCGTTTCCATCCTTGGCGACCTCCCTGCGATGATTGTAGGAAGCAATTTTCTTATGAACTAAGGTTCACAAGCAAGAAGTGAAAATTACTTTACAAAATTTTTAACTCTATATGCTACACTGCTAACTCGTGTAGACGTGTAGTCATGTTACATAAATTTGTTCTACCGAGATTTGTTACAAAAGTTTTAGGATATTCACATTCGATCGAATTAAGTACATATTCTATTCGAATTCGTATTTGTTACGACATTCAATTCATATTCGTATTTGAGGATGTTCGAATTTGTATTTGTATTCATTTTAAAAATATGAATTTGTATTTGTATTCGTATTTGTTTTAAAAAATGGATTCGTATTCGCATTTGAGACTATTTGATTCACATTTGATCTGTTTCCATACCTACCTATCACAGTCGTATTTAACCATACCTCTTCGAGGGGGCTACAAACCTGGAGCAGTCGGCCTGGCTCTGGTCGAGCTGGTCATGCCGCCCCCGAGGACTAGCCAATCAGAGTGCATGAAATATTATTTCTATTTTTTTTCTAAGTCCAACATATATACATATATGATAGAACTTTTTTTCAAATGTAGCCTTTTCACACTTGAATTTGCAGTTTTAGCCCCTCTACCATTACAACAGCAGTGATTGACGACATGTGTTACCTACCGCGCTACCCCTCGGCAGAAGGTGTCCACCGTGGCACGTTGGTCCAGCATGGTAGATGACAAGCGAGTGCGATAGGCGGTGGGCCCCACCAGCCTACCGCATTGCGTGACCGCAGCAAATGACCTACCACACTCCCCTACCGTGGTTACGTACTGTGGTAGGGGAGCACGACAGGAGACCTACTATGGTCGAACAGTGCCACATCTGCTACCATGCACCTAATGCGATCGGGTATCACATTATGACATATGTCATCTCCTGGGCCTACTGCAGTGGGAGAGGATGCTATTTTTGAAAACTTGAATAAGGGGTGCTATTTTTACAAAAAAAAAGAGTGAAGAGGGGGCTGCTTTTGCATTCGACTCAAATTTTTTTATAGTATTGTTAATCTTTCATTCCAAAGGCAATAAAAAGCCAAATTGTTAATATTTCACTCTAGAGGCAATAAAAGCTAAGAAGATCATATTACTCCACCTACTTGGATTCCAATAGCTAAGGAAAGCTGTGAATAGCAAGCCCTAGGCACTCGTAATGAAATTTCCAAAAAAGAGCAAAATGATCCTTGATAGTCACGAGTGGTCTGATCGGTGGGTAATGGGCAGTCTGACCGTTTAGGGGTGGTCTGACCTGTAGCTCAGCACAAAACAGAAAATTAGCATGATTTTAAAAACTAAAAACCACATAACTTTTATATAGAAAGTCCAAATTACTTGAAACTTTAAACACACGTTATCTAGAATGTTAGAAACTAGATAAAGGGAAGAAACATGAGGTTCTTTTATTTGGTTCCATCAATTTGAAGGAAATCAAACCTAGGCCTTAGGAACACCTAAAAATCCTAAAATCTAAATTACTTCTTACTCGTAGGGATCTAAGACATGAGGTCTTTCAAATCTACTCCTATATGTCTTAAACAGATAATCTGGTCAAGAATTCAAGATAAAGCCGCCTAGATCATGATTTCAAATGTCTTGCTTAAGAACATAAAAACCAAGAGAAGAACAAGTGAAATACCAAGAACGTATCAAATAGTTGATCTATCATCAGTAGAGTATATAATTCACAAGTACATGGATAGTTACAAGGTGCTCCCAAAACACTACAATTACTCAAGTTTTCTCACATAGCCTTAGGGAGGGAGAGAAGAAACTACTAAAGACTTAGCCAAAATCTTCTCTACCTTAGCTCTCTCCTCTCCTCCCTCATATAACATGAATCTCTTAATATGTCTCAACCCGCTAAGCATATAAGGAAACCCGTCAACCATACTAACACGTGTTTTATACATTCATGCACATTTCTCAAGTGTTTATAAGACTCAGCCTGATAAACCATTAGTGGTTGATCCACTTAGCCATCCTGGCTCACCTTGCCCTAAACCACTTCTCCTTTGCGCCTCTTCATGCCACAGTTTTGTCAATCCAGTATTTAGTAAACTACAAAAATACCCACTGACAAAACTTTTGAGTACCTTTCCTTGACTTCGTCTTCATCTTCACATCAAAGTATCTTCGCATACTTTGACACGTAGCCCATGGTGTCCTATGACTTTGCCATCAAGTCTTCACACATTCGGTTTGCCCCGGATCGTCTCTACTTGCACCGACTCAAGTCACTTGGTACACCACATGCACTAACTCACCTCTTCACGATCCTTGACTTTTATGTGCTTTCCAATTGAGCTACATAGACTTACCTGGACTTACTCGACCACATAGATCTGAGCTCTTCCGCCTAGACCCAATCACTTTCTCCTGACCGTCAGCTAGTGGGGCCTCCAATCAATCCAGTGAGAATCTGACGCTCGAAGATAAGTACGAATTGGTAGTGTCAGAACTGATGCTTGGCTCTCCAGCTGAGATGAATGCGCATGCACAAACTGTAAACTATTCAGGGTTGAGCTGCTTCTATTGTTGTCAAGGATTCGTAATCTCAGTCGTTGAAACAAGGAACTAGTCTTTGTTTCTAATTTAGTCGTCGAACTATTTTTGTTTTCAAGAATTCAGTTAAAATTGACAAACATACAAAGTACAATTTGAGTTGAAACTTTTTGTGGTTGATTGATGAATGGAGTGTTGGGATACGAGGTAGACTACACTAACATAAATCAAAATTTCTATCACTAGAAGCGCAATGTAACAGAAGAAGAGTTGAAGTAGTCCGGTTCAACATAGCGTGCATCGATGTAGTGGAAGTAGTCGATCGTCCACGAGCAGTAGTAAATCTTCATGAGCCAACCGTCTCCTCGTAATCATCCCGATTGGCACTGCAGTCGCAGCAGTACTTCTACTGAAGTCCACACGCTTGGGGATAGAACGCAGTGCGCCAGTGTGCTAGCACCACTGCGCACGACAAGGGTTTTGGAAGGTAGAAGCTAGGATCTCAATGGGTGTGTTTCGAGATCTCCTCTGATCCTCATTTTTATCGTACCCCTCAGCCCCACGCCTCTTTCGATATATATAGCCTCCTATTGGATCCTCATCAGATACGTTAGAGATCGTATCCAACTCGGAGAGTCTCCAACCAGATGCTTATCTAATATGAGTAGAGACCATATCTCACTCAGATTCTAGACCGTATCTCACTCAGATTCTATCATCCAAACCCTTATTGTTCCAACCCGTTAAATGTGTGACCCTATAGGTTCGTGTATATTTGGTTGTAATTTGAAACATCTTTCCAATCACAGGTCATTAGTAGTCCCTAGCAGGACATATCGACCCTCAAATATACACAAAGATCAATCTAGACGGACCTTATGCAATATGATATGTAACCAGGTCCTAGTCACTCACAATCAGCTTGTGACTCCTTACAACTAGATCATATGTCGTCACGACCAATTCGTATCCCTATACAACAAGTTTGTGATATGTTCGACTGGGTCATGACCAGTTAGTATACTTATACTACTAGTACACATCCGGTCGGACCTATCGACTTGTTTACGTATTCTCCTTTTGCCTCACAATATCTGATCGAACTCCAGGTAAGAATTGTGTCATCCATGAACTATTCAATCTTTTTTAATCTAGTGATAGATAATTTTATGTAGTCGACTCTTTGACCACTCGTGGCATGGTTATGCACTTTCTTTATATGATCACATTGAGAGGCCAGAGATATCTCTCCTATTATGTAGGAGGAGCAAATATAGTATCCAACCATCACCTTCCTCCGCATGTTTCATAGTATACCCAAAAGCTATCTTTATAGCTACCTAGTTACAGTGTAGCATTTGGCAAACCTTAAGTATACTATTATACATGTAGAAAACTATGTTGATCTCGTGTACAAGGATTATACATCATCATTGCTTGAGATCCTAATAACATATAAAAATATAACAACCTCAACAGTGTCTTAAAGTGTGCTAATCCAACACCATCTCTAACATGTGTTAATATTATTGATTTGATATCTCTATATCTATGACCAGTAAAACATGATCATCAATCAAGACATGCATTGGTCTATAAGTCACTAGTACCCCGACTAGTGACATCCGACATGGATCTTTTAGAATGATATCATATAACAAATAAAGGGCTCCACCAATAACTCACATACTTGCTAACCTTTATTGATAATAATTCATTCAAAGAACATAATAATATTTATTCAAAAGATCATAAACATGGAAGTGATACAATCATTTCCTTGATTGCCTCTAGGGTATATCGCTGACATGGAGCTGCAGATATGTTGGTCAAATAATATGCAGTAATTGTTGCTTCTTTACATGTTCTAGCCAAAATTAAGCTCTGAGCATTTTGATACCCCAAAGGTTAATTTCTTCTGCACAAGTGCAAGAACACAGCCACAAGCAAACTAGCCTTCAGCTTGATACTCCAAGGGATTCCATAACTTCCCTTGCCCACTAGCCCTCTCAGAAATGGCCAGAAACACAACACCAACCAGCCACAACACGCAAATTCTCCAATGCCTGGGCCACCATGTACGCCTTTCACCATCCCAAAAATGGACTGCCATGCTCCAACAGCGATTGCAACGACGTTCAATATTGCAAGTGCCATAACCGGGATGAACACTGGTGATGAGTCGAAGGTGAACCGCCCTCGATCAGCCTCATCGATGCTGGCATCACCATCAGACATGCTCTTGTCCTTACGGGTGACCTCGAACACGGTCTCGGAGAGGCCTAAAGTCTTTAGGAGCACGGTGAGGAAGGCAAGGAGCCAGGCGGAGGCTGAGGTGATGCGTTGCATCCTATGGTTGTTCCACCAAGCACGGGCTGAGAGCCCGTAATCCACGTACTCCATAAAGTGGTATATGTTGTAGGTCAAGAATAGGGCTAGTGGGATTCTGAAACTATCTTCCAATGCCTGTAAAAGAAAATTTGTCATTTACAAATCAGCTGAGTAGATCATAACTTCAAACCTCATTCTCTAACAAACTAAAAAATCTTTTGGATTAGTTTGTGAGTGCATAAGAATTAAATTGGTTGAATAGGATTTCTGTTTTCACAAATGCAGAAAGTTTCAACTATGGGCAATGTACTGATGAGTGATGACCGGAGTTTACCTTTGGCAAGAAGGACTGGTTTGTGAGGAGGCAGTAAGGTCCCAACAGTGCGTAGCATAGCTCGAATGGTGCCCTCACTGGCCACACATCTAGGATCAGATAGGCAAGGCATTGACGAAATTGGAGGCGCTTGAAGATGGTGGCAAGGATTGGGCTATTCCGGCTAATGAGTATCTCCAGAAGGCCTATTGCCCATCTCTTGAACTGGGTCAAGCTGGCTGGTCCACCAATCGGAGCACAACCCAAGAATGCTGGTGGGTTGGTGGTCATCAGTGTGGATTTCCAACCCGCTGCGTGGATCCGCTGCCCGGTCAAAATGTCTTCTGCCATTGATCCATAGACCCAGCCGACCTGCAAATACATGTAATGAACTGTAGGGAAACAGAAAAAATGTGTACCTACACTAACAAAACCTACAATAAAAATTGCAATGGCAGTTGCATATACCTCCTGACCCCAACACGTGCCAACCTCATAGTTGCAGTTGGCCACTTCTTTTGCCATTTCGAGGCAACTTGATACATCTACTGTTGGCTTAGCGAGTATGTCTCCTGAAATGATGTTCCTAGCTGATTCGATCAACTCCTTTGAATTCCCAAACTTCATTTGCAACTCCTTATAAGATGGTGAACCTGACAAAGTACAGTCACTTGACGTAACTGTACTAATCGAACTCAAATGCATCAGGGATACAAATTTACTCTAGACAATTACAATGGTTGATGCCCAACTTTACCCCTTGTCCTCTCATGTTTGACAGCAAAGTCTGGTGGCACACCATAAATGACTTTCCTGCGGTGAAAGCAGCCTGTCCCGATGTAGAAAATCCCTTGAAGTCCTGCAATTCCACTTTCAACTTTCTAAAAAACACCACAAAATTAGTAGTTGTAACATCAGTAGTGTACATGAAATCTTCACCATAAGAAGGGGTAAAATATTAACATTTGTACTCCAATTCATGTATGTGTCAATGTGTGCACACCGCTTATATACCTTATACATAACCTCATTCTGATTACCAAAAGGATCATCCTTGAGTCCATCGTAGAAATGTTGCGGTGCCTGAACGAACCCGCTATTGATCTCATCGTCGAACCCCAGAAGTAGGCACATCGCGTGGAGGACGACCTGTGGGTTGTTGGAAAACATGTCGCAATCCACATTCAGCATGATTGGCGCATTGGTCATCACAGCCGACACCCTTGTCTGCACAAAGAAGTCGTCGAGGCTCAACTTATCAGCTATATGCATTTCTCCGAACTTTCTATGTGACACAGTGACACTGTACTATATTGAGTAGAAGAGATATTGACCAGAACATTCATGGCGCCGGCCTTGAAGTGATGTTGATGTTTAGGGCTCTTCTCTCTTGAGACGTATATGAGACTTGGGAATCCTTCTCCTATCCTGCTCTTGCTGTTGTCCCACAGAACCTGAACTCAGCAAAACCACACCAAGTAGTTAGAACAAAGTTGGGCTGCACAACAAGACGGTTAGATTTAGAAAAATTTTACAGCACATTCTACTGCTAGTAAGGGATGGTAGTAGAAATTAAATCCGGCCATTGATTTTTTGAGGATATTATAGACTTTTTTTTTGACCTAAATTTTCTCCAAAGGTTCTTTTGGTTTAACCTAATCTAGTCCGATGCATGCCCGTTCAATTTTTTGAGGAATCAAGTGTCCGTCACGGTCACCGCATTCAATCAAACGAATCAATCAAATTAACTAACTTAATTACTGATGCTCCACTGCTGCCAACGGAATCACTGGAACGAATCGACCTCTCGCCGCATGCAATGCCTCAATGGAACGAATTCACCATCGCCACACAAGTTTGATTGATAATCTGTGCAGAGAGTGCAAGCATGCCATGGAATCGAAGGAGTAACAATTGAGTCGTCAAATTTTGATTGTGGGTTTGGGCTTCGTGACGGGAACTGCGACCGCTTGAGGAATATGCAACAAATTACAATTACTAATTTGTTTGTCGTGTCCTATACCCATAATAATATTGTGTAGGTACAATTTTACCCTAATGCAACAAATTACAATTACAATTTTTCGAAAACCCCCCTCCACTTCACCGAAATCACCTAATTGCGTATCTTTTTGCAGAATAGCATCCCGCAGTTTTTCAAAATTACATACGGGTCCTCGTTTAGTTACATACAGATCCTTCCTCGTTTTTTTGCGGAAAAATCCTTCGGTTTTTCCGAAATTATGCACGTATCCTCATTTTTTAGAAAAACTTCTCCCTGAATTATCGTCTCTTTTACTTCGGTCCATACGATAACTAGCATGGCGTGCCGCCGCGCTTACGCTGCTAGATCAAAACAATGGACGGGTCCACGTTAATTTGTGTGTACCACAAAAAGAGCTTTAGATTTGCTTTACGTTTGGCACAACGACGTGGTCATGTGGCAAAACCTTAATGATGGTAGGATGCTTCCTGCGCTCGGTGTCCAAGAACTCGGCGAACTCGTCGCCGCCGTGTCGCAAAAGGGACCCCTCCTCAGCATTCTCGATCCAGCTGACTAACTTCTCGTACTCGCTCTGAAATCACACCAATAAGATGGTCACGAACGTAAGATCAAACATTGTGCGACTGACATGATGACTGCAACACCGGCTAACCTTCATGAATGTCCAGTCATCCAAGAACTTGTGGTCAGCTGGGCCAAACTCCGGCCTGGAAGAGAAGTACACGAAGGGAGCCCTCACTCCGACGCCGTGCCTCTTGCAGAAGGGCACCCACAGCCTGGCGAACCTGGCGGCCTCGTGCAGTGCATAGAACGTCACTGGCGAGCAGCCGTCGTCGGAGACGTAGCAGGCCAGCTTGTCGACGGTCGGGTAGTCCACGGCAAGCAGCGAGAGCACCGTGTTCACCGTCATCACCGGCGGCTCCAGCCTTGGGTCCGCCGTGGTCACGAACATGTCCACCGCCGGAAACTCGTCGATCCTACGTAGTAATCAACACATCAAAAGCAAGAACAACAAAAAGAAAATTATGTTTTTCAGACACAAAGTCACTTCTAGGACGAGTGTGCATGCTGAGCACCTTTCTGAGAGGTTTTCGGGATACGTCTCGAACAAGACAGGGTTCCACTTGCCATTCATATTAAGGATCCACACGAACGTGAACCACGCCTCGCAGACGAGCGCGGTGAGCCACACCGCGCCGCCACGCTCACCGTGCAGTAGCGAGGTGGCGCGGCTTCCCATGTGGGCGAGGAGGAGGAAGAGCAAGAAGAAGTCGGCCAGCATCCAGGCAGTCCTTCGGAGGGGCACCCTCTCCTGCAGCTTCTTCGCGCCGGCCATGGCCGGAACCAGACTAGCTAGCTCACTCACTTACTAGTCACCAGTCACCAGCAGTAGCACACCACACCGCAAGCAACAAACAGAAGCCCTGATGATTTATAGGACAACGTGCATTTCTTGCAAAGCGATCCGGCGTGCAGAAACAGCTGATCGATCCACTCGATCGCCTTGAAAAGTTGAAGCCAAAATTTGACCCATCCACCCTACTGAATCCCAACGTTAGACCACATCACATCACGCGATCGAGCCGGCCACCTACCTACCTACCCAGTTTTGGCCCACAGATCACACTGCACACACGTGAACACGTGAGAGGAGATAAACACAGAAGAAAGAACACACGCACAGAAACTTGGTGGTGCTGCTACTGCTTAGCACCAGGTTTTTCAGTGCCTAACATCCTGCATATGCGCATGCTCAAACACCATCCTACCAAACTAACAACTCTTATCCAATCCAGGCTACATCCATGCATGCATGCAAACCCCACGTCCCATTCTGTATGCTGCGCAGCAGCAAGCTACTATCAACTCAACTCAACCATGCAGGACGTACTCCAACCAAACGTGTACACACGCACGTACTGACGTACATGCAAACTAATACTAATGCATGACACGTACGTGCATACACAACTAGATATATAGTCAAGATTATTTTCCCATATCCAGCTCGTTCTTGCGCACGCGGTGGAGCACCTCCACCCAAACCTTGTTAAGAAAGAAAAGTTTTGCACCTTTGATCGAGACCTCAGACGTAGCAATCCACAGTTTACTGGTCGCTGTTCACAGGTAAGCAGGCACCAGTTTGATTCTTAGCTTCAGCTGCGGCACCCACACTTCCCACCGCGAGAGGTGTGTTCAGGGCTCTGCAAACGGCACAAGCAACTGACGCTGAAAAACTTCTGACAAGGATGGCAGCTGATGTAAAATGGGGGAAAAAAAGCATCAGCAGGGACGCCTTCCTCGTGACAAAGCTGCTAAAATACAAGCGGCTAAAATTCTTTTGACCCCGTTTCGGACGCCGACGAGCCGATCAGGCCGCCGCGGACGTACGCACGGCGGTGGGCGCGCGAGAACGTGTCAAAAACGGGCGAAATGTTTTCCTTGCTTTTCTTCTCTAAAACGATTGCCAATTTGCCAAGGTTATGCTGCAGTGCTGGTCTCCTGACCTCGCGTGGACGGACCTGACGGAATCGGATCCTCTGGCTTTGGAGGAGAAATACGGAGGGGGCATGGGCAATTTTCAGCCGTTAGATTTGGACAAAACCAGCGCAGATCGAAGTGAATGTGCAATTGCTCATGATTCATCCTCGAGGAATTACGGAGTTTTAAATGGGGCCTAACTTTCTATCTTTACGGCTACTGCATAAATGATTGTTTGGAGAGCATTTTCTATCTAAAAAATGCTGTAGATGATAACTTGAGATAAAGACTTCAACGGATACAGAAGGATATAGCTAACCATACGGGTTGCGTGAATGAGAGCTTATTGTAGGAAAGTTCCTTATTTAAACACAACACCACCACACAATTAATATACTATGAAAATGGAAGTTTTACAATATGATCGATAGTAAAGGGAACATATTAAATGTTTCCCCTATCTTGTGCAGCCCATGAGCCCAATATAATAAACTTTGACCATAAACATTTCAAATACAGAACTGTATATATGGAATACTGATAGAAATCTAAGTTAGTGGACACGGAGTCGTAGGTTGAAATATTTTTTAAACTAAAAGACATGCTATGATGATTTGATGTACTTGAGTGGATTTGTTTGAAGAATACCACGAGAGGAGCAAAACCATCTTTCCAAACTTTCAATCCAACCAAATACCCAATGACCACGTTCTAGGTGGGTTCCTTTGAACCGTGTCTTATGGCTTTTGAATTCTAGTTATTTATGAAAGAAATTACGAAGAAAGATAGTCGCATATAATTTTGGCTGATATAACTGAAGTTGGTATAGTGCATACTATAATTAAATAGTAGATCTCATCTTGAAAAACACATCATTTGAAAGCTAGCTACTATAGCAAAAATGAAAAGCCAAAGCAGGAAGCCCATTCGAACGTAGCCTACCTTCCCCCACTCCGGCCTCCCCACAAAACCCCGTACCGCCTCACACCTCCGCTTTCTCCTCGCCGGTATGGCCTACTCCCACCTCACTGCTGCCTCTTCCCCGGCCACCGTCGCCATGGTGCGTTCTCTGGTGAACTCCCCCGTGGCTGTCTTCGCGCGCCTCCCAGTGACACCCCGTACAAATCGCTCTAGCTAGTTTCAATTCACCCTCTTCTTGGTGGATTTGGCACATCTTAGATTGATTCGACTTTTTCCTCCGCAAGTGCACCCCACAGGAGTGGGAAAAGACCTACTTCAGTAGGCACTCCACGTGAGTGGAGTTGAGATCCTGTATGAAAAATGATAGAGCAAGAGTGGTTTATCAATGGGTGAATACTCAGCTATACTGGTATAAGCAAGAGAAGTGAAGAAATGTGCACTGCATTTATGAAAAGGGAAATGAGTTAAAGAGACATGAGTATGAAAATTGATGAGAATGAGTATTTGAAATTGAGATAATGATGAATGGATATAAATTGTTAATATGATGTATACCTCGATTATTATTTTATTGTATACTTGCTGAGTCGTGAATTCACCCTTACTTTGTTGTTATTTTTCAGGTGTTCATTGATGGCGACATGCATGGGCGAGATGTATCACAATTTGATGTTGCACTTTATGGCTCATTCTTACACTTAGTGATCATTTACTCATCATTAGAAATAAATTAATTATCCATGCAATATTTAGATGAATAAATACTCTCTTTAGCAATTAATGGTTTCATATTGTTACTACTTGTTAATTCCCTTTGGTTAAAATTATAATCAATTCATATTATTGTTATTTGGATCATCTTAATGCCGACACTACTACAGAGAAAGTCATCATGGGCGGTTCTAAACTCTCATCACAGAAGGTTTTTGAACCATCCAAACTTATGTGTCTGTGATAACAGACGGTTATCACAGACGATTTATGTACTGTCTGTAAAGGTCGACTATTACAGATGGCTGCAAACAAAACCCTTCTATGATATGTAATATATCACAGACGGTTCTATGTACTAACCGTCTATGATAGTATATGTATCATAGACGATTCATACATAGAACCGTCTGTGATGTATTACATATCACAGATAGTTCATACATAGAACCGTCTGTGATGTATTACATTTCACAGATGGGTTTTGCTCGCAGTCATCCGTGATAGTAGAGCCTTCACAAACGATTTATACTACAAAACCGCCTGTGATAGTTTGTTCTGTACCTAAATTTTTTTGTTTTTCGGCTAGCCTCAGGAAATACTAGCCATGCCCTCCAAAAACAAGCAAATTCACATATATCACACAATACACAGATATCACAGATACACAGATATTGATTACAAATAAATAAATAGATACATCACAAATAGACTAATGAATTACAATTGAGTGAAGTACAATTAAATGAATTGTTTGATGAAGTACAATTGAATCAAATATTTGAACATCTATTAATTCTTGTCGGGGTTGAACTCTCTGTTCAAGTGAATGACCTCTACCATCAAGAAGCTGGAGAGTAGTACTCAAACTTCGGCGAGTTCGTCAAGATCAAATGCACTTGAGTCAATTTGTCATTCCTTGTTGCTAGGAGTAAAGTCGTGTATATGTATATGTGTGCGTGTGTATATATGATAATCATGAAATAATTATTGCTAGATTGACAAACCTCTAGATCATTCTTCTTAGCACCCATGATTTTCTGCATATGGTGGCAAACATAGAATGCACATATATTACCCTGTAGTTGTTGGTACTACAAAAATAGAATTATATACATATGTATAGTCAGTTCTAGAGGCATTATTATGAAGTGTGATATAGGATTGTTGTGCTATGGTGGGTAACAGAAATTTTGTCCTGTGCTGCATTGTGGCACTAGTTTCCTTGTGCCTCCCTCCATCAACAACATAAGCGTTGAACGACCTACGTAATTCTAAAAAGTTAACCTCGACCATTGCAAATGAAGATAAGACTACAATAAAGTTATGTATGGAGCATACCTGTCAAGTGTTTTTTGTGCAAGGGTGAAGTCGTGATCATTCTTGAGTAGGAAATTAAGGTATATTATCTTGCTCTATTGTGGTACAATCACAATTAGAATCCAGTGCAACCTACTTATGTATCTTACCATAGTCATTAAATCTAAGTTCATGTTGCATATAAAGTACAAATGAAACTTGTATAGCAACTTGTAAAGCACTTACCCCTAGTTGTAGGGTACCAGAATGTTGTCCTTGTTGCTCTGAGCAAGCAATCTATTCATTATGTAATTTTCAACAAAGGATGCATTTTCATTGATGTATTGTTCAAAGATCAAGTGTGGGTCGAGGAAACCCACAGGTTCTCAGAGTTGTCGGGCTTCTTGAATCATGTATTTGTACATAAACAATGAGTTATAACATTTATTGGTATTACATAAATCTAGAACTTGATTATACATACTTACAATATCCAACATCATAGAAATGAGGCGTCGAGGGCGTCAAGGTTGAACAGTTTAAATAAGTCTTGGAATCCCACGATGAAGTAGCCTGAGTCATGGAGGAAATGCACTTCCATGTATCTGATAGTGAATCCACTTTGCCGGTTTTTTGCTCATTGGACTTCTGCATATACTAGGCATGCTAAGACACGTAAAATAGTCCAAGGCTAGGTAGTTGTGACTAGGGACCAATGACATTCTGAGGGAGTACTTCCAGGGCTTGGGAGGCACCTTCATCTTCTTTGATTGGGTCGTAGGCCTCACTTGCGATATATCTTTGACGTCATCCCCACGGGAGCCGATACGGTGGCCTTCTAAAGCGAAGCTTGAGGTGAAGTTATAGAGAGTTTTGTTTGACAGGCATGGTCATGTGAAGATCACAGCCCTAAAAACGTCATTAATCATGTTCACCTGAACCTTTGTGAAACCGGTCCCTAGCTACATATCATGCACCTATGTCCCTAGCAGTGATGCGTAGCTACTCGAGGTTGAGGGGGACTGGCTACTGCAATAATGGGGTGGCTTGTGACTAGTTATGGACTTCTTTCAGTTTTTCCCTCAATGAATCTATCTCTCTTTGAAGTGAGGCAGATAGCTCTTGTTGAAGTTGTGCACAAAGCTCCTATTTCAATTATTCCTCACGCTCGGCCTTAGATCTCTTCCTACTCCTATACGCCTTAGAGTTGTTTGGGAATCCATGCCTCCAAGGTACGTAAACCCCTAGGCCTTACGTGCAAGCTGGGTGCTCCTTGTTTCCTAGGGCTGTGAATAGTATATTCCTCTCCCTGACTGCTTTGAAGGAGCCTTGGGAAGATTTGGTAGTCAATATTTGCTGCAAGAGGCAGTCATGTTATTTTAGGCCCTATAAAGTTTCGTGCCTAGAGAGCCTTGTGTGCCGCACTTTGTTGTTGA
The DNA here is from genome assembly GCA_017311315.1 of Dendrocalamus latiflorus. NCBI lineage: Eukaryota > Viridiplantae > Streptophyta > Magnoliopsida > Poales > Poaceae > Dendrocalamus > Dendrocalamus latiflorus. Next base: position 32,269,017 of record CM029628.1, read on the forward strand.
AATTCGATTGTCATCTTCATCCGCACAAAGGCCTCCCATGTTTCTGGCGACATGAAATGATACCTCATGAAGGTCACCCAATCCTTGTTCATATATTGCGTGACAAACGTGCTCTTGAAAGTCTTCCACACTTTTCACCCACATATGCTTTTGCTCTACATCTGTCAGAGACTTTTAGTTTGCTATGGTATGGGGACCCATTCCCTTTCATGTATCCCATAGGTCGTCTGCAACACTGCCATTGGTTTCTTCAGTTACAGAGGGACCCTACCTAGAGAGACCTCCGTGATGGTCATTTGATCCTCAGACCTTTTCAATATTCCTCTACCACACTTAGTTACCCCAGTCTTCAGAGCGACAGACCCATTCGGCAACATCGATGATGACGGCGATGACTATGCAGACGTCATCTCTCTTATAAAGAAAAACTAATTACAATAAGATGTAAGCATAAACATTGGAACATGGTTGATTGTACATACTTTAATGTTCTTAATGTAGTTGTTAAGAAATAAGAACATTCGATGACGCATATTATTGCTACACGATCTCTTTGCAATACTAACATGCCATTACAAATAGATCTTGTAGCAGTAATACATGCTAAGACATTATAAAGATAACTAATTGTCCATAAATTCTTCTAAAAAGTAGTCAGATTCTATGAAGCAAATCACACACTCTAGTGTCTCAGAATCTATGAAGTAGGTCATGGCTGGAGTCTCTTCCTCATCATCATAATGCATGTTGGGCTTAGTTGTTGTCTTAGGCATAAAGGAACATTTGGGTTACCACGCCCTTCATTTATGTGGAACAAAAGACAAATGAAGGGCATGACAGCCGAAAGATTCTTTTACACCTGAGGTAATAACCAAGCCTAATACACAACATGATGAGGAGGAAGAGACAACAACCATAAACTACTTCAGAGAACATTACACACTGGAGTGTGTGATATACTTCATGCCCTTTGAAGGTCTCTTTGGCATATATTATTGCTACAAGATCTCTTTGGAATACTAACATATCATTCCAAATAGATCTTGTAACAACAACAAAGTGAATCACAGACGACAGCTATCAATGACAAAAGGTCAATCATGCTTAAGGTTGAGATGAGAAATATTTGGGGGAGAATAGATTGTTTCTTGCGTGCTTTCAATAGAGTACACGACTCTCTCTTAAGGTTGTCTCTAAGAACTCCAATTAATCACTTAGAAACAGCAGCTCCAACAATTTATCTCTAAAATCATTCCTTAGCTATTTTTTATTATTTTCACCACAACTTCCATCCTCATACACCCGCACAATTTGTTTCTCCCTCAATTAGGATTTTGAGTGATGTGATATGTAAGAGAAAGCTAAGATGGCCACTGTTAGATATGTCATATAGCTACAAAATCTACAAGGGTGAAACTTGAAAACTTTATGAAAAAGATTAGCAAAAACTCATTGATAGCCAATACTACTACGGCTGTGATATTAATATAATTAGGGTTCTCCTTCTAATGAGCTTTAGAACATATAGGCATTGTAACTGTAGCCTTAATATATGCCTTATAATGTACATTACCCTATATAATATAACTGTAAAACACTAAAACACGCCACAAAATCATAGCACCTGTTTCTTAGTGTGCAGTGTGCACAAGATATTTTCAAAGAATGAAGAGAAGGACCTAGAATTAGATGACAAAAGAAGACCTAAATCATCCAAGTTTTCAACCACAAGGGTTGGCAACCATCCAAGTTTTATTACGTGATGAGTGATTATTTGTCAGGTTAACAGGTATTATATACATTGGTTATGACTCACATACGAAATCATATGACTGATGGATCATGATATCAGGAAAAATAAATATAGTAGCCCTAATATTAAAAGTTTGCTAGTAATAATCATAATATCAGGAAACTAGACATAGCAGATCTAATGTTGAAAGATTGCTAGTGGTTTAAACCTAAATTTAGAACTTGTTCATATGCTACCCCCTCATTAATGATTTAAGCATGAATTCTAACACTAATTACAAGTATGAATTCTAGAATATTATAACCTGAGTATTCTAATAAAGCTTAAAACATGTGAAATAAGATAACCTAGAACGTCATGGTATGAATATAATATTAAAAGTCTATAACTAGGCAAGTATTAGTAATATGATAATATCCAGACAAGTATCAGTAATATGATAACAATTAGGCAAGCGTTAGTGATGTGATAATAACTAGGTAAGGTTTAGTAATATGATAATAGCCACGTAACTTTAGTGATACGATAATAGCTAGGTGATTCCAATGATACGATAATAGTCAGGTAAGTTTAGTGATATAATATTAGCCAGGTAGACCTTAGTGATATGGTAATAATCAGGTAAGCATGAGTGATATGATAATTACACTCAATGGCAAAGGTGACAAGTAATCTGGGAACATTTGGTATGTGAAACGGAAGGGTTACGGCTGCGAGGTACTTGCCTTGAGTATGTTTAGCGGACTCACTGCACGAGGGATTGGAGGTACACAACTGTCCGAACGTTCTCTGAAAGATTGCATGCGAACCTACAAGGTGGAACAGAGACGGATCAGATCAAAGCTAAGATAAACTTGTGGAATGACAGACTGAAATGTAATCGGCTGAAAGAATTTACGTTTGTAAGTCTACATTGTGCGAATCACCGTTCGGCCATTCAAATCGTCGTTCGCTAACCAAACGCTCATTCGGCCATGTGACCGGCGTCCCGCTGTAGGAGTTGGACAACCCCTGCGTGAACTCAAATTCGGTCGCGCCTCGGCCAACCGAACTGTGGCAGCACTGCGCGCCGACCACCGCCGTCGTCGGCCACCGTCGGCCATCGCCGCCAGTCATCGCTGCCATCGGCCTTGGCGCCTCGGCCACGCCGGCCGCCTGGCCGCCCACTGCCCGGCCGCGGTCGCCACGGCCATCCGCCGCTCAGCCTGCGCCTCACGGCCTACCACCCGCCGACCTGCGCCGCGCCGTGAGCCGTGAGCTGTCCGCCGCGCCTGCCTGCGCGCCGCGCTCACCTGCGCGTCGCCGCACCCGCTTGCGCGCCGCCGCGCCGCCTGCAAGCCGCCTCGCCGCGCCTCACCTGTGCGTCGTGCCGTGCCCAGGCCGCCGTGCCGTGCACAGGCCACCGCGCCGCCACTGGCCAAACCAGCAGAGAGAGAGAGAGAGAGGTATATTGGTAGAGGAGAGAGAGAGAGAGGTATATTGGTAGAGGAGAGAGAGAGAGAGATTAGATGGAAAAGAGACGGGAGAGAAATAGGAGATAGTGATGTGTGTGAGAGAGAGAAATATATAGAGATAAGGATGGACTTTTGAACGCTATTTTTGGGGTGCTATAGATCATGTCGGCGCAGGACACCGCTGCTTGTAGGCATCCTCGAGCTGCGCCTTGATGTCGTCGACCACTTCGAACCCGCGAAGCGAGTGCTTGTTTGGCTGCGCATTCGTCTCACCTGTCAAGCTCGGCGTGTTGTCGAGCAGCACTGACCCGTCACAACCCTGTAAAGTTTGCGGTCAATAGTTAGTCCACGAAAAGATGATGTTTATCAATTGCTCTGCTACACAAGGACGAAGACTTGGTTTGAAAAATTGTGCAGACTGCAGAGTGCACACTACTCTTTTTAACTGACTTGTGGGGCACCCGCTGTAAAGTAACAATACTGAACCTACATACTCTGCTACACATATCCAAACTACAACTACAAACTGTAGAACATACAACTCTTCAGCAATCAGCACCAATTCAGACTTTAGGTTCACTTGCCAATGTACTTAAGTTCGTTACTATCCCAAACTCGATATGACACGAGTCTTCTTGACTGCACATATAGAAAAGCAACCTAGCTAGTGTTAAATAAGGCAAGCTAGATATAACCAGTGTGGAATATGTACTGACATTTGAAGGCTAGATTGGGAAGAAAGGGAGAACCTATGAAGGTGTTTTTATAACACTTGTGTTGACAAAGCAGTCGTGGAAATGCAGGCGGACGAGCGACGCCCCCATGCGGGATTCTTTGGAAACATCAGCTTTCACAGCAGATTTGATGATGTCGAGAGCGTGCGGGCATGTCTGGTCGTAGAAATCAGTGGAACGCTGAGCTGAAACAAAAGCGACAGAGAAGAACAAGGCAATGATACAGCAACAGAAGGTATGATTCGATGCCATTGCTGATAGCTAAAGTACAGAGAAGTTTGTAACTTCACTGTGTGTCGTGTGCCTGCAAGGATAGCTACATGCGCCGTAGTATTTATAGGCATTGCGGTGCAAGCATGCTAGTCGACAAGCTACCGTGAGGTGTTCGTTGCAGCACAAGTTATTGGGCAAAATTACTTATTTGCCCATTTCGCTAGCACCACCCCTGCACACCACTCACAAGTACCAGAGGTGTCAAGACCATGAAAACAGTTGGATGGGCTATATTGAATGGCAGAGAACAACTGAATGCACCAAACCATTACACATACAAGGAAAGGTGGGTTTGTAGTGGCCATGATTTGAATGCGAATTAAAATCTAGGAGAAATCAAACGCCATGTAAATGAGTACATGGAAGTATGGAACCGCATTATGCGCATTTAGTTTTGATTTCTTGTGAGTTTTTTATAATAGTTTGAGTGATGAAGTATTTTTCATGGATTTATTATGTAGTTCAGATTTAACTTTCATCGGGTAATAAGTACATTTATGGTAAGAAATTTTCTTATTATCTAGGATATACTAGCCTCAAACAACATTTATTAGTAGTGGTGCAGATATGATAGATTTAGGGTCCAGATAGGGAGAACAATAGATATCCAAGCACAACACTCAAATCCATCCGTAATCTGAATGCAAATCGATAATTTTTACGATTTTATGAAAACCAGACCACTTGTTTGTTAAGATTTGACCCTGGCAGGTGTAATATGAATGTAAATCAGAATATTTTGTGTTTTTACTTTATAACGAGTCTGGCCCTTGTTTTATTGAGATTTGATCATATTTGAGTTTTCGGCTACTATTATCTATATACAATGAACCAAGCACTGAGTAAATGAGTACATGGAACCACATTAGACAAGTAGTTTGAGTTTTTGCAGAGTATTTTTCATGGATGCATTTTTGTAGTTTAGAGATTTGATTTTCATCATTTACATTTATGGTAAGAACATTTTTTACTATGTGTGACACTGGTTTTAATAGCATTTCTCAACAATGGTGTGATGTGAAGGATTTGGATAAAATAATAAAAGATAAAGATGTAATACTCAAATCCAGCTATAATATGAGCACAAATTGTGAATTTTTCATTTCTATTAAATTGACCATTTGTTTATTAGGATTTTTTTATCTTAGCAGCTCTAATCTTAGCTTGGGTTATTTGGCTACTATCTGTTAGGATTAATGTAACATCCTAATTTTTAGAGCATTTTGACATTTTTATAATAAAAATAACCATTTAGTTTTTTCTACATTTAATTGAACCTTAATTGGAATTTTTAAAAATTCAAAAGATTTAATCTGAATAAAGTAAACATCAATTGAATGTATTTGCTATTTTCTAGAGCTCAATTGAATTTAGTATGATTTTTGAAATTAGGAAAACCTTTGAAAATCCTTAAAGCCTTTGGGACAAACTCCCTTGAGCCTGGCCTATTTTCCTTGGCCCATTCTTTCTCTTAGCCAACCCGCATCACCCGCACAAGCCGTTCGATCGCTTCTCGTGCCATGTGTCACGCATCGAGGCATGGCTGTACTTTGCATCTTCTCCAATAGGAATCCACGCCGTGCTTGCCCGGGAATCCTCAACGTCCGTGTCATCGCCACCGAGGACACCGTGCCATGCCCATGTGGGACTCCTCATCATCCGCGCCATAAAAGGGGTGAGACCTCTCGTTCCCCCCCCCCGGTACCTCTGAGCCGCTAAGCCTCAATGACATTCGCACCACCGTCACCTTCTCCTGAGCATTGCTGATGTCTTCATCTTCCTCGCCATTATCTTCTTCGTCGACGTCGGTAAACCACCTGTCCAGCTCCGCCTCTTCCACTTCGCCGTGCCGTTCACCGTCCATCATCCACCCTTGCCTCGTCGGCTAGCCATTAAGCCCGAGCCTCCCTCCATTGTCCAGCCGCCGGCCAAGTCACCGCTTCACGCTGCCGCTTCACTCGCCCGCACGACGTTTTGTCCACCGAAGAGACATCTCATTCTGTGTGCCATGTCGATGTCAGCATGTGCATCATCCCTGACATCATCACGCACTGACGCCCTTTCATATTCTCTGTAGACTTGGTCCATGTGAGCCGAGTCACTGTTATAGGGGTCCCACCTGCCAAAAACACTATTCCATAGACCATGTCGTGTCACCGAGCCACATCAGCAGCCACCTTAGCCCTGGTCCCACCTGTTGTGCCATGTGTCTACCACCTTAGCTCAACTGTGCCATAATGTGTGCCACATCACCTTCTACATGGACTGCAATGTCGTCATGCCATGTCACTGCTGCCTCACCACCTTTGCCAATGTGTCTGCCATGTGTCATCCAATCAACAGCAACGTCAGCGATGATGTCAATCCTAATGCCTAGTCATTTTCCACGTCAGCAAGCCTCGCCAGCACGTGCATTGCTCCATGTACCAGGTTCACCGTAGATGGCACTATTCCATAGACCAGGTCCACAACACAGTAGCTTTTCTTGATTTTCATGAATTTATTTTCTAGAAAATCTTCTGAGAGCATGTTCTTCTCCGTCCTAGCTCCGATTGACCCGATCCTTTTTCCTAAATTTATCTAAAATTGAGCTCTAACTTTTGGGTCTAGTTTTGAAGTTGTTGGAGTTTATTTGAATTTTATTTGATTTTATTTATATTTTATTCGCTTTCTCTCCAGTTAGATAACGTATTCGAAGGAGCTGATGCAGGATCTGAAGACCAAGAGTTGGTAACTAAGTAAGGCCTAGGCATCTTGTGTCCTTTGATCATGTTAAACCTAGTTTTGAAATCTATTTATTTATTATTTTATTTTAAATTATGCTTCATTGCTAATTTAATACAAACTTTTGTACCTGTTAGTTATTATCTAACTTGATTAATTCCACCTTGATAATTTGAATGTCATGATTCTATTGTCACCATAGGTTGGATACTTGTCTGGTGATACAATACTAGTTATCACAAGGGTTGTACGTTTAGTATGCTTAGCCTTGATTGTATTACGTTGGGTTCATCATCACATATGGATTAATTAATTAATTTTGATCTAATAAGATATTGAATCGTAGTGGTCAGCCACATTTATAAAATTTGAGTGTCGTGACATGGGTAGTGTCATTGGTGTTGGTTATACAAAATGGTTTTCACTTAGGCGAGTGATCGTGCAGCAAAGGAGAAGTGTGGTTAGGACTTTTGGAATGTGGATGTCTCGCCTAGATAATGTCTAAGGACTTAAGTTTGTGAGCCATTGATATGAGCTTTATCATACAATCACATGTCCAGTGTGGGATAGACCTGACTAATTAATTATGATGTTTCAACTTTAGTTCTGTCATTGAGATGTCAGTGGGTGTCGGTTAGACATTTCCACGGGGTGCAAGCTGGGCTCTCCGACTAGCTGGTTAGCCTACTCAACAGTGAAACCTTAGCATGCAGAATTGGGTTGGGATTGAATATTGTAAATGCCTTGTCATGAACTCTCCACGCACACCAAAGGAAGTGTGTTAATCACGTAGCAATATGAGATGATCATGTCTTGTGGGTAAAGTTGTGCAATTTCTATACAGTGTAAAATGATTCGAATAGTCGTGTCTCCAGTTATAGACAATGTTGAGTGATTTCACACGAGGGGTAGAGATTTCATAAAAACCTAGTCGGGGTTAAGTTTGGGAGGTGAATGGTTAGTTCACTGGTGATTCATTACGTGAATGGTTAGTTCACGGGTAGTTCATTGGGTGAATGGTCGGTTCACTTGTGGTTTATTCAATTCCTTTAATTATTTACTTATTAATCATTTTCAAAGTTCGCTTTCAATCTATTTATTGTATTTACTCTAAATTGTTGCTTTCTGTAAAATAACCACTCAGCTATTCCTTGGCAAACCTTGCATAATTATATTGCATATTCTTACAAACAACTTGCTGAGTACTTTATATACTCATGGCTATATCAATATTTGCTTAGTTGTTGAAGAAGAGCCAAATTAGACAGAAGAATTTGAAGGAGGTCTCTTCGACGACTTCGTGGATTAGGACTTCGCTCCCAGTCGATTGCATGTGGGCATGTCGAATGGCTATTATGCTTATTTCCATGTTCCATTGGTAGCTTTTGTTAAAGCCCTTCAGGCTATTATTTGTAAGTTTTGCCATAAGATTGCTACTATGATAAGTAATAATATTTGAGTTTTCATAGTTAATCATGATCATGGTCGATATTTCACCTATGTTTTCACTGTGTGTACTATCGTGATCCTAGACTAGTGCATAATACATAGAATCCGGATTTGCACATTTGAATCTCTACAATTAATTAGTTTGAGAACCAATTGAAGAATTAAGCACATAGTAAATGAAACTACATTTGACAAGGAATCCAAAGGATTTTCTGAGTTTGATAGAGTATTATTATCAAATGTAGTTTAGTTGTAGTTAGAGTTTTCCGCAAGCACATTCATGGCACCAAGTTTTCTTATTGGGTGCGATATACTAGTTTGAATGACATTTCTTACCAAATAGGGAGGTATGAGAAATTTTGAAGGAAACAATAAGAAAAAAAGACTAAGAAAAGCTCTCGAATTTAGTTTAAACTTGAATGGAAATCAAAAAAATTTATGTCCCTATGAACCTTTTTTCTTTGCGAGGATATGCTTCTATGAACCTTATAACCACTAGATTATTAGTTTTGATCATGCAGGCAGTTGTAATCTTAATGCAAATCAACACTTTTTGCATTTCATGAACCCAAACACTGGTTTTATGGCTACTGTCTACCATGATCGATTAATTCTCGAACCCCGTTTGGAACTTTTTTAAATTATGAACATACATCATAATTTTCTCAAATGAATATCAGATCTTCACATATTGATCGATAGCTGTAAAGAGGTCTGTCCTTTAAAAAAAAGCTCTAAACAGGCCTTGCAGTTTGCATTATACACTACTACAGAAAGCCTCATAGTAGACGCATCATCACAGACGGTTTTGTGAAACCGTCTCTGATTAACACTATTACAGACGGTTGTAATTTGGAGGCCGTCTGTGGTATTTGTGGCGGGAAAAAGGATTATCACATACGGTCGGTCTATATTAAAAACCGTCTGTGATAATGGCTCTAAGGCATTTATTGCGCTGCTCAGACCGCATCGTCTTCATTTCGATCCGGATCTAGCCAGACTGCTGCGCACTTTTTCACTCGGGAGGAAGCTAGGCGATTTGAGGCCAGTTAATTTGGTGGGAAGAGGCAGAGATTTAGCTTTGAAGATTCAGACTTTCCTGGTTGCTCTAGATATGGTTAGTAATGAAATTTATTTTTTTCTTTAATTGCATTACAATTTAGGTCTAAGTAATCCATGAGTGTTATTGAAGATGGTTAAATTGCAAAATTGTTGGTTATATAATAGCTATTGTGTTTATAATATGAATTGAGCTAGCAAATTAAGTCTCAATATAATAAATGTGGCCGGTATATATGTAGTAATTATAATTAGTTAATCTAGATCTTAATACTAAGTTGTTATATATGTACGTAACGTAGGACCGAAGCTGGATGTATGCCGCGAGCCGTGTGAGTGAAGAGTACATTAATGACGTGTCTGCTTTTATAAGAGCCGCCGAGGAGGATATGTTGAATAAGGGGGTGGAATATATGTGCTGTCCATGCACTGATTGCGAGAATTTGAAGATGTTTAAGAACCGAGGGCAAATTGAAGCGCACTTGATTCGGAGGGGTTTCAAAAAGGATTATACGTGTTGGACCAGTCATGGCGAAGTGAATGATCATATGCTGCTGGATGACATCACCGGTGAAGTGAATGATATGCCGCCGGATGACATCGCCGGTGAAGTGAATGACATGCCGCCGGCTGATGTCGATTGTGGTTCGGATTCGGATAGGTTGCACGATGATAATCTGGATCAGATGCTTCACGATGTAGAAGAGAACTATGATGAGAGAGAGTATGTTAAATTCCGCGGCTTGATGGAGGACTCGGAGAAACCTTTGTACACGGGCTGCAAGTACACGAGGTTGTCGGCCGTGCTTGAACTGTTGAAATTGAAGGCAAGCAACGGTTAGTTCGACAAGAGTTTCACGGCGCTGCTAGGTCTTTTAGCGGACATGCTTCCGGAGGGAAATGAGTTGCCTAAAACCACGTATAAAGCCAAGAAGGTTCTTTGTCCATTGGGAATGGAAGTAGAAAGAATACATGCATGCCCGAACAACTGTATCCTCTACCGTAAAGAGTATGCAAACATGCATGTATGTCCGGTGTGCAACGCATCCCGATACAAACGTAACAATCAATCAGATGATGGCGAGGGAACAGAGGCGAAGAAAGGACCCCCTGCTAAGGTGGCATGGTATTTTCCTATAATTCCCCGTTTGAAAAGGTTTTTTGCAAATCCAAAGGAGACAAAACTGCTGCGTTGGCACTCGGAGGAGCGCAAGAAGGATGGAATGCTAAGACACCTTGCTAATTCCGTGCAGTGGAGAAACATCGATAGGAGTTTTGTAGAGTTCAGTGCAGAACCAAGGAATATAAGGTTTGGACTGAGTACAGATGGAATGAATCATTTTAGTAGCATGAGCAGCCGACATAGCACATGGCCCGTGACTCTCTGCATCTATAACCTTCCTCCTTGGTTGTGTATGAAGCGAAAGTACATTTTGCTGTCGATACTTATCCAAGGGCCAAAACAACCTGGGAATGATATCGATGTGTTCCTAGCACCGTTGGTGGAAGATCTAAAAGTATTGTGGAACGAAGGGGTACAGGTATGGGATGCATACAAACGAGAGAACTTCACTCTGCGCTCCTTATTGTTCTGCACCATAAATGATTATCCTGCCCTTGGTAACCTATCGGGCCATAGTACAAAAGGTGCCAAAGCTTGTACTCACTGTTTAGATGGTACCGAGAGTGTGTGGCTGAGACACTCACGTAAAACCGTCTACATGCGTCACCGCCGGTTCCTTCGGAGGACTCACCCATACCGCAAGATGAAGAAACAATTTGACGGAGAGAAGGAAGACAGTTCAGCTCCAAGGCATTTAAGGGGACACGAGGTTTATGATATGGTTAAGGATTTAGATGTTGTCCTCGGAAAGGGACATAAATTGAGGGCTCATGAGAAGAACACCTGGAAGAAGAGATCAATATTTTGGGACTTACCTTATTGGGAGTACCTAGATGTTCGACACTGCATCGACGTCATGCACGTAGAAAAGAATGTATGCGACAGCTTGTTTGGTCTCTTACTGAACATCTGTGATAAAACAAAGGACGGCGTCAACGCACGGCTTGACTTGGCTGACATGGACATCAGGCCTGAGTTAGCACCGACATGCACTGATAAAGGTCGAACGTACCTTCCCCCTGCGTGTTACACTCTGTCCAAGGCTGAGAAAACAGAACTGTGCCAGTGCTTGCATGGTGTCAAAGTTCCGTCTGGTTACTCCGGCAACGTGAAAAAACTTGTTTCGATGCAAGATTTGAAGTTAAATGGCATGAAGTCTCATGATTGTCATGTGCTGATGACATAGATGCTCCCTATTGCAATTAGAAATATTTTGCCGATCAAAGTCCGAGAGACAATCATGAGGCTATGTTATTTCTTTAACACAATTGCTCAGAAGGTCATCGATCCTGAAGGACTAGATGCTCTGCAGGACGAGGTGGTGATGACTCTATGTCACCTTGAAATGTATTTCCCTCCTTCGTTTTTCGATATCATGGTCCATCTCATTGTTCACGTTGTGTGGGAGATAAAAATGTGCGGGCCCGTATTCCTACGTAGCATGTACCCATTTGAGAGGTTCATGGGAATTCTCAAGTCCTACGTACGGAATCGTTCTCGGCCGGAGGGCAGCATCGTCGAAGGTTATGCAAGTGAAGAGGTCATTGAGTTTTGTGTCGATTATATGGCTCAGATTCAACCGATAGGTGTCCCTCAATCTCGTCATGAGGGGAGGCTGAAGGGTCTCGGAACTATCGGAAGGAAAGCAATCACTCCAGATATGGACACGTATACTCAAGCCCATTTCACGGTGTTGCAACACATGACTGAAGTGGCGCCTTATGTGGACCAGCACAAGGATGTGCTTCGGCAACAGAATCCAGAGCGGCCGGATGTTTGGATCATGAGGCAACACAACCGTCGGTTCAACCAATGGTTGAAGGAGCAAATCGCTAGGAGCTCATCGAGTGAGACGCTGACATGGTTGGCAAAAGGGCCGACATTTACAGTTGTGACATGGCAAGGATATGACATAAATGGGTACACATTCTATACGCAGTCTCAGGATGTCAAGAGCACTAACCAGAACAGCGGTGTCCGCATAGATGCATTCAGTACCGATGGGTCGAGAAACTCGTACTATGGCTTCATAGAAGAGATTTGGGAGCTCGACTATGTGGTTTTCAAGATCCCCTTATTTTGTTGCCGTTGGGTGCATCTCCCACAGGTGAAGGTTGACAAGTACGGTGTCACGACCGTGGACCTCCAACGTGTCGGGTACAAAGATGAACCATTCGTACTCGCCAATCAAGTTGTTCAAGTTTTCTATGTAACCGACCTGGCAAATAAGAAACGCCATGTAGTTCTTCATGGAAAAAGGAGAATTGTCGGAGTGGAGAATGTAGTGGACGAGGAGGAATACAATCAATTTGACGAGTTACCTCCTTTTGGAAATGGCATAAGGGTCGACGATGAATAACATGACGAAACTAGTTACGTACGCATTGATCATGATGAAGGGCTAATTTTTAAAGAAAATAAGCAAGTACAATAAGAATTTTGAGATGTATTTGTGAAAATATGTGATGTAGTCAATTTTGAGATGTATATGTGAAAATGTCTGATGTAGTCAATTTTGAGATGTATATGTGAAAATGTGTGACAAAATGTATATGTGTATTGACATTTATGTATATGTGATGTATATGTGTGATGTACATGTGAATTGGCATGCAGTGTGATGTTTTTGAGAATGACAAAAATGTATCAAGAAATACACCGTGTGAATGCAGCTGGTTGGTGTTGTATATGAATGCAGCTGTTTGGTGGTTGATATGAATGCAACTGTGTATAGTTATTGGTGTTGTCTTAATAACAACAGTCGGCCAAGGCTTATCACAGACGGTTCTAAACTTAGAACCGTCTGTGATATCATATCACACACGGTTCTATGTTTATCCAGGAGGACAGTTCCACTGCGCACCATGATTTCTTATTGGTCTTATCACTAAGTGCAAATGCAGTGTAGATCTTTTGTAACTGTGCATTTGTTAATGGATATTTTATTTCAATTCAATTAATTGATTTGCGAAATGGATGCATGCTTTATGTTTGTGAAATGAAGTGCGATGTCAATTGGATGTTTTATGTCTGTGAAATGAATTGAGATGTGAAATGTATCTGAAAGGAAATGAGATGTGTGAATTGTATGTTTTTTGTCTGTGATTATCTGCTTGTTTCAGATGGCATGGCTAGAATTTCCTGAGGCTAGCCAATAAACAGAAATAGATTTTGATTTAGGAGGAAGGAATATCACAGACGGTTTTTACTTAAAAACCGTCTGTGATATGTATCACAGACGATTTTTTACTACAAACCGTCTGTGATTATTAGATATCACAGACGGTTTTTATTTAAAAACTGTTTGTGATATCTAATAATCACATACGGTTCGAAAACCGTCTGTGATAACCTTGGATCATCACTGACTCATAAATTCAGACGGTTCAGAAAACCGTCTGTGATGACGTTTCTGAACTGTCTGTAATGTGGATTTCTGTAGTAGTGATAGCATGTGCTAGAAAAACTTCTCTACATATAATCTGATTAGTCAAGCAGAAAAGGACCAATATAAAATAAGAACACTACAACTCCTAGTTTGCTTTTTAAATATGCAATTTATATTAGGTCTTCATGCGTGATCCAGTTCCAATGCAATGTAATGCAATCACCTACTATGTCCACATTAGTGATTTGATATTCCCATATCTATGACTGGTGAAACATGGTCATCAATTAATACATATACTTGTCTACAAGCTACTAGTGTTCTGACCAGTAACATCCAAACAAGAATCTTTTAGAATGACATCATACAACAAATAAAGGACTTCACCAACAAGTCACATGCTTGCTAATCTTTATAGATAATAATCCATTCAAGGAACATAATAATATTTATTCAAAAGATCACAAACATAGAAGTGATACAATCATCTCTATGATTGCATTTAGGACATATCACTAATACGGAGCTGCAGATATGTTGGTCAAATAATATGCAGTAATTGTTGCTTCTTTATATGTTCTAATCGTAATTCTAGGCAGAGCCAAAATTAAGCTCTAAACATTTTGTGCACCAAAGGTTAATTTCTTCTACAAAAGTGAAAGAACATAGCCACAAGCAAACTAGCCTTCAGCTTGATACTCCAAGGGATTCCATAACTTCCCTTGCCCACAAGCCCTCTCACAAATGGCCAGAAGCATAGCACCAACCAGCCACAACACACGAATTCTCCGATGCCTGGGCCACCATGAACAACTGTCACCGTCCCAAAAATGGCCCGCCATGCTCCAACAGCGATTGCAACGAGGTTCAAGATTGCAAGTGCCACAACCGGGATGAACACCGGTGATGAGTCGAAGGTGAACCGCCCTCGATTAGCCTCATCGGTTCCGGCATCACCATCAGATGTGTTGTTGTCCTTACGTGTGACCTCGAACATGGTCTTGGAGAGGCCTAAAGTCTTCAAGAGCACGGTGAGGCATGCAAGGAGCCAAGCGGAGACTGAGGTGATGCGTTGCATCCTATGGTTGTTCCACCAAGCATGGGCTGAGAGCCCGCAATCCACGTACTCCATGAAGTGGTATATGTTGTAGGTTAAGAATAGGGCTACTGGGATTATGAAGCTGTCTTCCAATGCCTGCAAAAGAAAATTTATGTCTTACACATTAGTTGAGTAGTTCATACCTCATTCGCTAACAAACTAAACAATCTTTTGGATTAGTTTGTGAGTGCATAAGAATTAAATTGGTCGAATAGGATTTCTATTTTCACAACTACTGAAAGATTCAACTATGAGCAATGGGGTGATGAGTGATGACCAATGTTTACTTTTGGCAAGAAGGACTGGTTTGTGAGGAGGCAGTAAGGTCCCAACAGTGCATAGCACAGCTCGAATGGTGCCCTCACAGGCCACACATTGAGGATAAGATAGGCAAGACATTGCCGGAATTGGAGGCGCTTGAAGATGGTAGCAAGGATTGGGCTATTCTGGCTGATGAGTATCTCCAGAAGGCCTGTTGCCCATCTCTTGAACTGGGTCAAACTGGCTGGTCCACTAGTCGGAGCGCAGCCCAAGAATGCTGGTGGGTTGGTGGTCATCAGCGTGGATTTCCAACCCGCCGCGTGGATTCGTTGCCCAGTCAAAATGTCTTCTGTCACTGATCCATAGACCCAACCAACCTGCAAATACATGTAATGAACTATTGGAAAACTGAAAATTGTGCACCTACACCATAACAAAACCTGCAAATACTGCAATGGCAGTTGCATATACCTCCTGACCCCAACATGTGCCAAGCTCATAGTTGCAGTTGGCCACTTCTTTTGCCACTTCTATGCGACTTGATACATCTACTGTTCGCTTAGCTAGTATGTCTCCTAAAATGATGTTCCTAGCTGATTCGATCAATTCCTTTGAACTCCCAAACTTCATTTGCAACTCCTTGTAAGATGGTGAACCTGACAAAGTACAGTTACTTGATGTAAGGGTACTAATCGAACTCAAATGCATCAGGGATACAAATTTACTCCAAACAATTACAATGGTTGATGCCCAATTTTACCTCTTGTCCTCTCATGTCTGACAGCAAAGTCTGGTGGCACGCCATAAATGACTTTCCTGCGGTGAAAGCAGCCCGTCCCGGCATAGAAATATCCTTGAAGTCCTGCAATTCCACCTCCAACTTTCTGAAAAATGCCACAAAATTAGTAGCTGTAACATCAGTAGTGCACATGAAACCTTCACCATAAGAAGGGGGAATATTAACATTTGTACTCCGATTCATGTATATGTGTCAATGTGTGCACACCACATTTGTACCTTAAATAGAACCTCCAGCTGATTACCAAAAGGATCATCCTTGAGTCCATCGTAGAATTGTTGCGGTGCCTGAACGAACGCACTGTTGATCTCATCATCGAACCCCAGTAGTAGGCACATCGCGTGGAGGATGACCTGCGGGTTGTTGGCAAACATGTCGCAATCCACATTCAGCATAATCGGCGCATTGGTCATCACAGCCGACACCCTTGTCTGCACAAAGAAGTCGTCGAGGCTCAACTTGTCAGCTATATGCACTTCTGTGAACTTTCTATGTGACATAGTGACACCGCACTATATTGAGTAGAAGAGGTACTGACCAAAACATTCATGGCGCCGGCCTTGAAGTGATGTTGATGTTTGGGGCTCTTCTCTCTTGAGACGTATATGAGACTTGGGAATCCTTCTCCTTTCCTGCTCTTGCTGTTGTCCCAAAGAACCTGAACTCAGCAAAACCACACCAAGTAGTTAGCACAAAGTTTGGGCTGCACAGCAAGGCAGTTAGATTTAATATACGTTTGGCAAAACGACGTGGTCATGTGGCAAAACCTTAATGATGGTAGGATGCTTCCCGCGCTCGGTGTCTAAGAACTCGGCAAACTCATCTCCGCCATGCCGCAAAAGGGACCCCTCCTCGGCATTCTCAATCTGGCTGACTAACTTCTCGTACTCGCTCTAAAATCACACCAATAAGATGGCCATGAACAAAGATCAAACATTGTGCGTCTGACATGATAACTGTAACACAGGCTAACCTTCATGAATGTCCAATCGTCCAAGAACTTGTGGTCATTTGGGCCGAACTCCGGCCTGGAAGTGAAGTACACAAAGGGGGCCCTCACTCTGACGCCGTGCGTCTTGCAGAAGGGCACCCATAGCCTAGCGAACCTGGCGGACTCGCGCAGCGCGTAGAACGTCACCGGCGAGCAGCCGTCGTCGGAGACGTAGCAGGCCAGCTTGTCGACGGCCGGGTAGTCCACGGCGAGTAGCGAGAGTACCGTGTTCACGGTGATCACCGGCGGCTCCAGCCTCGGGTCCGCCGTTGTCACGAACATGTCCACCGCCGGAAGCTCGTCGATCCTACATAGTAATCAACACATCAAAAGCAAGAACAAAAGAAGGGTGTTGATAAACATCATGCGGATATTTTCTTTCTAATTATCATCCAGATTTGTGACTGTTAGATTAGAGATTCAACGGCCACGAATTCTCCCCACCCCCTCCAAAAAAAATCTCCCCCTCCGAAAAAATAGAGCTATTGGATCTCTAATCCAACAGTCCGAAATTTGGATGATTGTTAGGAAGAAAATATCTGGATGGTACCTAGACACACCCACAAAAGAAAGTCGCACAAACTTCCAGGACATGTGCATGCTGGGCACCTTTCTGAGAGGTTTTCGGGGTACGTCTCGAACAGGACGGGGCTCCACTTGCCGTTCATGTTGAGGATCCACACGAACGTGAACCACACCTCACAGACGAGCGCGGCGAGCCACGCCGCGCTGCCGTGCTCACCGTGCAGCAGCGAGGTGGCGCGGCTTCCCAGGTGGGCAAGGAGGAGGAAGAGTAAGACAAAGTCGGCCAGCATCCACGTAGTCCTTCGGAGGGGCACCCTCTCCTGCAGCTTCTTCGCGCGGGCCATGGCCAGAACCAGACTAGCTAGCTCACTCACTAGTCACCAGTCACCCGCAGTAGCACACCACACCACAAGCGACAAACAGAAGCACTGATGATTTATAGGACCGGTATAGCTAGCTCACCATGTACGATTGGAGCCTAGCTAGTTGGAACGCCACGTCGTACGTCATCCCTGACGATATGTGCCAAATTATTGGCCGTGTCGTATGGCGGCCGGCGCTCGTGGACGCATGCACCCCGGCCGCAAGCTTTGGGAGATTTGTCAGTCAGTCAGATCGCTGCGTGTTAGCATCTGTCAGATCGGACGAAATTGGCGTGAGCCGTCTGGTGCTGGATGGACGCGCGGTTGGGATTCTTGGTTGATTGATTCCCAGCGAATGCATGCCGTGGACAGCCGCCCGCTAGGAGAATAGCTAGCGGCAAGCGATTGGTGGATTCCCGGCGAATGGCGCGGCGACGTTGCATCAGGCGGTGGCGTCACTCATCAGGGTCCCAGACAGCAACGGTGAATGGCGAGGAAGTCGTCGAGATTGACGAGGGAGAAGTGAGGTGATCACTAGGAGGGTGACAACTAACTTATCTTTTGCCCTGGAGAGATATGTACGTGATACTTGACTATCACAGACAGTTTTTGTTATTAATCATTTGTGATACTCAACTATCACAGACGATTTTTTTTATAAAAACCGTCTGTGGTACTCGACTATCACAGACAGCTCAGTGTTTAAAACTGTCTGGGATATATATCACAGACGGTTTAGAGCACCAAACTGTCTGTGATAGCTATTTCAACAGTGATTTTATTTTCTCTTTTTCGGCTAGCCTCAGGATATGCTAGCCATGTCCTTTGAAAACCAGCAAGATCACGTATATAGCACAGGACAATCATTACATAAATCACACAGATGAATGAAAAAACACCAGCAGATCACATATATGTATAGTATGATAATCATTACACAGATCTCATAAATGAATTAAATTGAATGAATTATTTGATTAAGCACAATTGAGTGATTTGTACAATTGAATCCAATGTTTGAACATCTAATTATCACCACTGTCGGGGTGGAACTCTCCAGTCTTGTTTATGACCTCTGCTAGCAAGAATTGGGAGAGGTTTCCACGAATTTCGACGAGTTTGTCAAGATTATATACACTTTCGTCGAAGTCCACCCGCTGTCGCTAGGAGCAATGTTAAGTCATTAATTAGCATGTGTGTGTATATATATAATCAGAAAATAATAATTATTGGAAGGTTGACAAACCTCTGGATCATTCATCTTAGTGTCCATGATTTTCTTCATATGGCGGCAAACGTAGAATCCACATACGTTGCCCTGTAGCTGCTAGTGGCACTGCAAAATATATAGAATTACATATATAGGTATTATCAATTCTAGAGGCATTATAACAAACTGTGATATATGATTATTGTGTAGTAGTGGGTACCAAAAATCACGTCCTATGTCGCAGCTTGTCACTGGATTTATTATGTCTTCCTCCTAGGGCAACATAAGCAGTAAACGACCTACGTGATTCCAAAAAAGTTAGCGTTGGCTATTGCAAACGAAGGAAAAATTACAATAGCTAGAGTTATGTATGGAGAAAATGAGTTACCTGTTAATTACTTCTTGCACATGATATGTTTGGAAGCATGTCTGCTAGGAGACCTAACAATGCCGTGAAACTCATGTCAGACCAACTATTGCTTGCCTTCAATTTTAGCAGTTCTATAACTGATGACAACCTCGTGTACTGTGCCTTGCAGTCCGGGAACAAAAATTTCTTTGAGTCCTCTATCAAGCTCTCGAATTTACCAAACTCTTTCTCACTATAGTTCCCTTCTGCATCACATAGCATCTGATCCAAATTTTCATCCTGCGACCTATCCTCATGATCGAAAGCACAGTCCACAACTGGCATATCGCTCCCTCGACGATGTCGTAACTACCTTTTTGTATACTCTTCTCTTCACCGTGACTGGTCCAACATTGTACCCCTTTCTGAAACCCCTTTGAATCAAATAAGCTTCGATCGGCGCTGAGTTGCTAAACATCTTTAGATTATCATAATCAATGCATGGATAGTACATATATTCCATCCCCTTCTTCAACATATCCAGCTCGACCGCTCTTCTAAAAGTAGATACGCCATTAATGTACTCTTCACTCACACGGTTCTCAATGTACATCCAGCTTTGGTCCATCTACGCTACACATGTAAGAAATGAGTGTAAAAAAATGATTATTAGCGCTACTATGTAGCAAATCAGACTAGCTATACTTACTTACATGCATGACATCGATCTATATATATTACGTAGGTAGCTAGCTAGCCACGTATTCTTGACATAATAATGTTAAGCAAGAATATATTGAAGTGAACTACGAGTACTTACCCATTCTGATCAATTGAGCAAACTAACATTATCTTTCTAAGCCTAGCTAGCAAGATCTAAACAAAAACTTATCAATCAAATTCAATTACAAAAGCATTCATATAAGTTACTAAAAGCAATTGAGTACTAACATCTGATCGCTAAGAAGACGGCGATATGTTTTCATCGAACTCCCTAAAGTGCCGCTGCCTCGCTCCACTGATGCAGCGCAATGAAGACAGATCTGTGTCGAGGTCGACCACATACGCCCAGTATTTAATAGGGCAAATTATCACAGACGGTTCTAACCACAAACGGTCTGTGATACCAATAAATCACAGACGGTTCATATTAATAACCGTCTGTGAATTATCACAGATGGTTATTAATAAGAACCGTCTGTGATGTGGGCAATATCACAGACGGTTTGTTATAAGAACCGTCTATAATGTCCAGGATATCAGAGATAATTTTTTATATGAACCGTCTGTGATGTACGCAACTTTCATAGACGGTTCTTAACACAAACCATCTGTGATGTCTCAATTATCACAGACGGTTCGTATTAATAACCGTCTGTAAAAATGTCACAGATGGTTGCTACTATAAACCGTCTGTGATAGTTTAAGCACAGACGATTTTCTATGAACCGTCTGTGATGTAGCCGTCTAGTATAGCCTCTTTTGTAGTAGTGTAAAGTAAACCTAAAGCCTACATAGAAGATCGAAGTTATCGAGGAAAGGAGGCAAGTAATTATATTGATAATGTTGAACCCAATTTTCAAATGCAATATTTTGCTTTCAAATACAAATGCATGTTTGCCATTACTGTGTATAGATTGTCTAGCTACACTATACAGTGATACCTTTTATTTTCCCTCTCGATAATACCATTCCTTGGTCACCATAGATTATTCATTATGGTAAC
Organism: Dendrocalamus latiflorus; assembly: GCA_017311315.1. Taxonomy (NCBI): domain Eukaryota; kingdom Viridiplantae; phylum Streptophyta; class Magnoliopsida; order Poales; family Poaceae; genus Dendrocalamus; species Dendrocalamus latiflorus. Next base: position 32,290,296 of record CM029628.1, read on the forward strand.
AGTACCATATTATGGTTATGCTTAGATTGGCTTGAGACCGGAGCAGGTACTGCCCTAGGTCTAGCCCACTGCTTTGTCCCGCCCGAGTTAATTAAGGACCACATTTGTGTGCACTCATTTCTACACCCAATTGTGCAACCATAAGTCTGATATATGACGGACCTGACCAACTAATTTGCTTTATTTTGATATGGACTCATGTGCCAGTTAGGGATGACATGTGGAGTCATTGCCCGAGAAAGATATGTTGGGGTGAACTTATAAGGGTCAGTACCCAAAAGGGGCCTGAAAGGTCCCTGCCCTAATAGAATGCACTCGTCGATGAGCTAACAATGGAGGCCCATTGCATTGAGGGTTCATACCTCCAAAGCAAAGGAAAATATTGAAACAAGCATTGTAAAGGCCTTGTTATGATTACTCAGTTACACGCCTATGAAAACATGTAATGGCCGATATTATGCGATAATCATATCTTGTGGGTAAAGTTGTACATCTTTGCAAAGTGTTATAATCTATTCAAATAGGTGTGCCCCCAGTTGTAGGCAAAGTGTGAAAATATCATAGCGCACAACTTTCATAAAATGGTTACTGGTTAAGGTATGGTAAAGCACATCGACTGACGTCCATGGATTGGATACGATAACTGTGAGGAGAATTGCTCCCACCAAGTTAATTGATTTTGGACATTTTAATTTAAGTTAAAAATGGCTAAGTCATAGGTTTGGAAACTAGTTATGATATGATATTAAAAAATTGGCTTCATGTAAAAGAAACATAAAACCATCCTTTGGGTTTAACCTTGCTTATAGATAATAGCTCTATAAATGCATTATGCTACAGGACTTGCTGAGTACCTAGCATACTTAATATTGCTTATTTTCATAGAAACAGATGCCAGAAGAACAAAAAATGCTTCAAGCTTACATGTTACGGTTATGACCGCACTCAAATGTTCATGTGGGAGTTTCTTCGGATATTCTGAATGTAAATTAAGTTTTGGGCTCAGACACCCATAACGGTGTTAAAATTGACTACTAGGTCATATTTTAATCAAATTAACCTTTTTGAAATGTTCGTGAGTAGGCATGATACTCCTTCTGTCTGCAACTAAACTCCTGGGCTATTGCGGAAGGTACAACAACCTTGTTCCTAAAAATGGAACATTATATTATTGTTTTTGTAAATAATGCATAGAAAAATAGAGAAAAGAGACACGAATTTTTACATGAAAAGCCTTATAGGAAAACCAGTGGTGCTCAAAGGCAAATCACTATAATGACAAAAGATTACAATGGAGCGCTTGCCCTTCCTATGGGCTACTAGGATACATATATAGGGCGAGGGAAACGAGTCCCACATGAAGAGAAAACCGAATCAGAGTTGGTTACTACAGATTGAAACCACATCTGATACAACCTATGCATGACCCAGACATCTGTCATACCACATCCAGCATAAGGCGATGTAGTATCCTACATGGACATGGTACGAAATCGGATCGACTTCAACAATCTCCATCTTGAGCTGAATTTCCTCTAGTAGTTAAAAATGTGATAAACTCCTCCAATAAAATCAGCATGAATACCTTGTGCCGAAAGTCCAAAGGACTAGTGAGCAATACCAACTAAGTATGAGCAAACCTCAAACTTAGTGGCTGAAACTGGCTTTGTCAATATATCAGCTGGATTATCATGAGTACTTATCTTGCTGACTTTAACATCACCTTGAGTAATGACACCACGAATGTAGTGATACCTGATATCAATGTGCTTTGTCCTCTCATGGAACATTTGATCTTTTGTAAGGTAAATAGCACTCTGATTATCACAAAATAATGTAATATAAGATGTACTTCCACAAAGTTCAGTAAATAAACCTCTTAACCAAATGGTTTCTTTACAAGCTTCAAAAATAGCCACATACTCAGCTTCTATAGTAGATAAGACAACAGTAGCTTGCAAACTTGCTTTCTAGCTAATGATATATCCTCCAATAGTAAACACATAGCTAGTGAGAGATCTTCTTTTATCCAAATCTCCAACAAAATTAGAATCCACATAACCAACGAGTCCATCTGTAGTCTTCTCAAACTGTAAACAAGCATTAGATGTGCCCCATAAATATCTAAAAGTCCATTGAACTACTTTCCAATGCTCTTTTCTAGGATGAGTCATGTATCTACCAACCACACTTAATGATTGAAATAAATCAGGACGGGAACATACCATAGTATACATAAGCGAATCAACTATACTCGCATATGGAACTCTAGACATGTACTCAACTTCATCATTTGATTGTGAACATGATGCTGAAGAAAGTCTGAAATGTGCAACTAAGAGAGTACTCATTGATTTGGCCTTATGCATGTTGAAACGGTGAAGAATTTTATCAATATATCATTTTTGACTTAGGTATAATTTGAAAAACCATCTGTCTCTGATGATTTCCATACCAAGAAATTTCTTTGTTGCACCGAGATCTTTTATCTCAAATTCACTACTTAATAGTGCCTTCAATTTTGAAATTTTAACCTTTTCTTTTGCAGCAATCAACATATCATCAACATATAGGAGCTAATAAATAGCTAAACTATTAACGGTATTCAAATAAACAAAGCTATTATAATTGAATCTTTTAAAATCCTAAGATATCATAAAGAAGTCAAATCTCGTATACCATTGTCTATGTGACTACTTCAAACTATAAAGAGATTTATTTAATTTGCAAGCAAAATTCTCCTTTCCCGGAATGACAAAACCTTCAAGTTGCTCTATATAAATGTCTTTTTCTGATTCCCCATGTAAAAACGTGGTTCAAGCTCATAATCATGCATAACCATAATGTTGAGTGAAATGTGAATAAAACTATGCTTCACAACACGGGAAAAGACATATGTGAAATCAATACCTGGAATTTGGCTGTATCCTTTAGCAACTAGCCTTGTATTGTACCTAACCTCTTTGGTTGATGAAACAACTTTTTTCTTCTTGAAAATCCATTTGCAGCGAATAGACTTCTTCTCAATTGGCAACATGACCAGCTCCCAGGTGCCATTCTTGTCAAGAGATTTCATCTTATCATGCATGGCAGTCATCCACCTTTCTGAATCACCAAAAGAGATAGCCTCTGAATAAGATGAAGGTTCTACAGTACCTTCAATTTCTTTTGTCATATTTAAACAATAAGCCCCAACATTGGCTTCTTCAATCAATCTCTTAGGAGGTTGGAGGCTGAATGTTCCTCCTTACTCTATCAGCTACAATGGAACGTTGTGTTGGCGACGCAACAATAGAGTCTTTTGAAATATTTTCCTTGTTGACTTTTAGTGTAGATCCTGAATCAATAACATGCTCTACTTGCACGCTTGATTGCTTCTCAACGAGAACATCAATAGATGGTTTATCATGTAACATAGCACATTCATCAAAACTAATACTTCTGCTAATAACCACCTTTCTAGTTTCAAGATTCTACAATTTATATTCTTTCACACCAATTTTGTAACCAAGGAAAATACATTTAACTGCTCCAGGCTCTAAGTTACCGTTGTTAACATGAGCATAAGCAGGATAGCCAAATATTCTTAAGTTTGAATAATCTGCTGGAGAGCTAGACCATACCTCATTTAGAGTCTTCTTATCAATAGCTAAATTTGGTGACCGATTAATCAAATAACAAGCAGTGGAAGCGGCTTCACTTCAATAACTCTTATATAATCTAGAGTTTGTCAACATGCAACGTACCTTTTCCATGATGGTTCTGTCATGCATTTGGCCACACCATTTTGTTGAGGAGTGCCCGGGATAGTATAATGTCTCACAAAACCTTTTGATATATATAAAGCTTCAATACTCCAGAACAAAACTCCAAGCCATTGTCAGTATGCGGCTTCCTGACATATTTGCCAATTTTTCTTTCAATTATAATCTTCCATTCCTTGAATGTCTTAAATACATCTGAATTGTGATTGACAAAATATGCCTAAACACTTCTTGAGTAATCACCAATGATGGTTAACATGTAACCCGTACCTCCAAGTGATGAAATGCGAGATTTCCCCCTAGAAATCAGAGTAAACACAATACAATGCCTTTTGTAGAGTGAGTTGTAGCACTGAATTTCACCCTCTTTTGCTTGCCGAAGATACAATGTTCACAAAATTTAAACTTGTTAATGCTTTGACCATCAAGAAATCCTCTTTTTGCATAATTCTATCATTCCAGTTTCACTCATATGCCCCAGATGCGTATGCCAAAGATTAGTAGCATCAGAATTGGATGATTTATTTGAGATAATAATATCATTACCTGAAATTGTAGTGCTTTAAATATAATATAAGTTGGCAGCCTTATATCACCCTTTATCACAACAAGAGAACCTTTGGTGACCTTCAGAACTCCACCTACACCTGAATACTTGTACCCTTTAGCATCAAGAGTGCTCAACGAAATAATATTTCTCTTCAAATTTGAAATATGATGAACATCCAATAAAGTTCTAATGGTGCCATCAAACATCTTAATCTACATAGAATTAATGCACGCAACTTTGCATAAATGCATGGCCGCCTCGGTCTCTATTTATTGTACGTCTCCCTCTCTGCTCAAAACCCTCATACAACTCGTTTAACTAGGCCTAGGCATTTTTACCTCAACTAGGCTTTTGGCCCACTAATTTTCAAGGGACACGAAACCCTTCCCAACACGGGGTTTTCACACTTTCGACTTTTCAACTCATCACGTGTCGAAGCCTCCAGGATTGCACCTTCTGTAGCTTCTCCACGCACCATCCACCTTTAATCTCCACGTGCCCCAAGCATGAGCTTGACCATCTCGTGTGACATCCTCGACCGCCTGGACCTCAGATCTCCCCATCCTAGTCCCAGTCCTCCTCATCACTGACCACGATCGTCTCCATGCTCAACCTGCATATGTAAAGACCAAAAAACATTCTTCTGGCACAAGTTCGTCCAACTTAACCAACATCAATTACCACACAAATGACACAACTCGCATAACAACGCTAAACAAAATTACCAATTATTTATCATCACAAATTAATCATTCTCAATTATTCATCACCAAAATATCCTAGACCTAGCCACATGGTATAACAACCTCCCCCTTGACGAATACATTGATAACACATCAAGATAGCATGATGAATTAGTTTCAATTATATATAAGCGAAGAATTAAAGCCGAAAAAGCATTTCAAGCCACAAGTCTCAAAATCTCTCCCCCTCAACACAAGAGATGTAGTTTTAGCAAATTTCTCCAATATCTCACAAAGCACACCAAATCTCTCCCCCTTTGGCAATGTAATCATCAAGAAAATTCAGAGAAAAGATAATTCTAATAAGGAGCAATGAGAGTAAAAATCAAGAAGCATTATAGATTATACAAGTCACTTTGCATTTGATTTAATAAAGCAACCAAGCCATATTTTGAGTAGAGCTATCTAAATCATATAAAGTCATATAGCAATATTAAAACCAGTCTTTAACATGATTAAGCAATTTATATTAATGATAGGCATCACAACAATGACCAAACTAATTATAAAGAGCACAATGAGATATTACTACGAAAAGTCAAAGCTTAAAAGTGAAGCAAACCTTTAATCTAGTGAGCTAACAGTCTCATATAACAACCTATTGCTCCGCACTCAATTCTTACGCATATGGCATGCTTGTAGCATACTTCTTTTTATGATGGCATGCTTGTAGCATACTTCTTTTAAATGGTGGCATGCTTGAAACATACTTCTTTTCATTTGTGCACTTTTTGTGCCTTTTTTTGTTTAACCATGGCATGCTTGAAGCATACATCTTTTCAATTGCTCTTTTTTATTATTTTTTACTATAACATGTCAAATTGAGTGAATATAAAAATATTGCGATATGAAACATACGAGCTTCATAGCCAAGATTTAAAATAAGACTCACAATCAGGCTAGTCCTTTTCAATGAACATCGTAGAGTACTATCTATAATCAATCTAGTCAAAGTATTCCATCATGTCATATTTTAGTTCAAGTGCAACAAATTAATTATAACTAGTTATGATCAAAACTACACAGCATATGAATAAATATGATAAAGAAAGCTCTACAGTCATTTAATTTCAATGGCTTGGACTCGTTAATTTATTTAACAAGTATAATAAACAAAGCTTCCTAAATTTTTAAACACCAAGCTCCCCCTCAGAATAATCTCATAAGATACAGCACACCCAACTCATTTCACAAATGAGTAAAACGAGAAGAATCAAGTGGTTTTGAAAGAAAATCAGCAACCTAAGAATCTAACACAATAAGGTGTAGGATAGCATCACCTTTTCCACATGGTCTCTCAAAAAGTGAAATCTCTTGGAAGCCATCAAAGAAAGTGGAGAAACATCAGTGTTCTAATCAAGCAATGACGTAAAAGATAAGAACCCACTCAAGCTCATGTTCTCCATCCTCATCAGCTGTTCTTACATCACAGGAAACATCGGTATCACAGCATTGGGGTTAGTGAAATAAGATTTAGGAATCCAGTACTGTGACACACGACGTGGAGAAACAGGAACAAATCTAGAACCAAAAGCATGAGCACGTGGGTGATTAAAATGCCAAAAAGAACTTAACTTAATTGAATTATATACCAAACCAGCATGTGAAGCAGATTTAAAATCATCATAAAAGCTCTCTAAAAACTTAGTTTTCACATTAGTTTTAGGAACAAAAGAGATTGCACGATTTTGTCTTAAAGTATTCAATCTTTCCTTCTTCTCTTTCTTTGCACACCTAAAACAAAATTCATGTAAGTGTCCATCTCTTCCACAGTAGGTGCAATGAAATTTAACATAACCAGAATCCTTTTCAGATGATGAGATAGCTCCTACATTTTTATTCGATGAACTTTGCACAAAGCCAGCATATTTAAACATAGTTTGTTTTGGTTCATATTTTACTTTAATCTTTCTAGGTTCAAGAAACTTAACAGCCTTATGAGGATTATTCTTGGCATGCTCAACAAAATTAAATCATATACCATGATTTTTCATACTTGTTTTTGACTTGTCTAGGATCATATTCAAAATTTTCTTGCCAAAAGAAAATATTTCTAAAGTGTCCTTAAGATATTTATTTTCTTTACCCAATGAGGAACAAGATGTGCACTGAAAAGGTTCTTTCACTAAATTCTTGGAAGCACTGGATTGAGCCAATCTTTCTTTTTTAGCAAAATCATTCAATTGCTTAGTTAAAGCATCAATTTCAATATTTAACTTAGGACAATTTGAGCATGACATGTTCTCATGATAAAGCATTTGTTGAATAGATTCCTGAGATGAATTAAGTCTAGCTTCTAGCAATTCACAATTAGAGCAAGCTTTACATTGAGCATGACATGTTCTCATGATAAAGCATTTGTTCAATAGATTCCTGAGATGAATTAAGTCTAGCTTCTAGCAATTCACAATTAGAGCAAGCTTAACATTGAGCATTTGAAATACTTGACTCTAAACATGTAGAAGTACTAGATTTGAACTTTTCAATTTCATCATTAGCAAATTTTAATTTTTCATCACAAGAGTCACGTGTCAATTTTAATTCATCAAATTTATCAGTTAAATCCCTAAGTTGAACCAGGTTTGATGCACTAATAGATTTAGCAACCTTCAACTCAGAATGTAAAACTTGGCAAGACTCACATGATTCATTATCAGGAATTAAAGCTCAAAGTCTATTAATTTCAGAATTTAGGTTTTCAACAACATAATTATGTTCTTTTAATTTTTGTTTTGTCTTTTTAATTCAATAGCAAGTTTAACCAAACCATCTTCAAGCTCATCATATGATGGTCTTACCTCATCGAGATCACTATCGTCATCATCATTGTTGTTGCTTGTCATGAATCACATGCCCGTGAAGTCATCGTTGTTCTTCTTCTTACCTTTAGCATCATCGTCGTTAGGGCTGTGCACATCTCAACAGAACCAAAAAAACCAGACCGAAAAAAACCGAACCAAACCGGTCAACTCGGTTTGACCGGTTTTCGGTATTCGGTTTGGTTTTTATATTTTAGGTTTTTTGGTGTTCGGTTTTTTCGGAAAAACCAACTAAAAACCGAAACCGGAAGGCGTCGGTAAATTTATCCAGGAGTGTTATGACCGTGGATTTACCGAACCTGCTCTATCCGACAATGGCAACCATCTACAGAAGAAAACTAACTGAAATACCTTTGGTTCACCTGTTGGTAACTTGGTACAGACGTACTACAGTATATATGTTACAGGAAAAGAAATGCAAGATTTGGTAAGTATGGTAATGGGTATTTGGTACCTTTTTTGATGGTATTCTTAGTGAGACAGTGACAGATCTCTGAATATTTGCACATCTGGGCGGGATGGGTATGATAAGCAAACATGACGGAGTTCAAGCTCACCAGCCATGTCAACTAAGACCATGCCGTGCAGTGTATGCGAATGCACTCATAGAAGCCGGCGTTGTGACAGCTCGTAGTATATATACTGTCGCCTACTCGTCTCGTTAGTCACTATATCGTTTGCAATTTGCGTCAACTTTGGTAAATATGGTATTTACCGATACCGCACCGAAATAAATTGGGATTTACCGATATCGAACTGAAATAAATTGGGATTTACCGATACCGAACCATATTTTCAAAAATACCGTATACTACCAAACTAACAATACCGTATTTGTTGTATATACCGTATATACCGAACCGATTTTACCGAACTAACCAAATGCACAGTCCTAATCGTCGTTATGGTCATCGTCATCGCAACTCTCATATTCCATATCACTCAAATCAAGACGTTCAATAGCCGATATGATCTTTTTAGCAAATTTGCGATGAAAATTGCCACCCTTGGTGTTGTTGTTCTTGGATGGCCGACGATGATAATTCTTGTCTTCCTTGATCACCTTCCCCTTAAGCTTGGGACAATCTATCTTAATGTGGCCTGACTTGCCACACTCAAAGCACCTAATTGGACCTGACATGCCACCTCACTTCCTCATCCTCACATTGTTAAGTGCCTTGTATGCTCGTGAGAAGATCAACACCAAGTCCTCTCCAGGGAGCTGCTTGAACTGGTCCTCTGTTGGACCGAAATGGCGACACAGGGGGGGGGGGGTGAATGTCGATTCTTTAAAACTCACCCCAACAAGTACTCATTCGAACTCTCCTCCAATAGCTAAGAAAAAGCTATGAAAGAGGGACAAACTTAACTCTCTGAACCCTTAAGAAAAGCTAACACAGAAGGAGAAGAGAAACCAACGAAATCCAGCACAAAATCCCCTAGGGCGGTCTGACCGCAATGCCCCGGGCGGTCTGACCGCACATATGCCGCCGGTCTGACCGGTGGTGATGGGCCGGTCAGACCGGTTTTCCAACGCCGGTTGGACCGCTCGGGGGAGCCGGTCAGACCGCCCCCTGTCCCCAGGGAACCCGAGACCACTTCTGAAAATATGAACTTTGAGAGAATATTCAGGACTTCAAAAATCAAGAAACCAAATGGATTTCTCTCATTCTTTTTATCTCTAAGCACAACTACTATATTTCAAATAGTAGTGAGAGCTAAGGAGACAAAGAAATCACTCTCAAGGGCAACAATTTCAGATTATAAGAAAAATCTGAAATTTGTCAGGACTTGAGTCAAAATCCAAAATACTCCTCAACCCTTGATCCTTTGGCAATGAAACTTTGAGAATATGTTGGCAATAGCCACTGGACTCTACATACCAAGTTTCATGCCATCTCAAGGAAGGAAAACCAAAAACCCTCAAAACCCTAGAACTTGCAAAAACATGAACAGAGGGAGGCCAAAAATGAAATCTGACAATAAAACAAAGTTTGCTCTAAGGGAAAACAATCAAATGATCTTGAGGCATCCTCCTATCATAGAGCAACCCATTTTGGCACTCCCCAGCAAGCAAGAACTCGAAAATCAAAAAGTCACAAATCTCCAGAAAGAAGCATCGAAGAACAGAGAGCACAGAGCAGAATAAAAACTTCAGATTTCATTCATTTGATCAAAAGGAATACAAAGACGTCCCGATACCACTGGACATTCGAACATGAAAGAGATTACAAGACTCTCCACTCATTCCTCTCCTCTCCAACACTCAAGAACTCAACACTACATGCTTGGAGTGGATGGATGAACACTACACAGGAAAGCTACGAAGGGGACAAGCAGGGAGCACACCTCTGCCTCCTCCAACAAACCTCACCAACTAAAGCCTAAAGCCAAAGCAAGCCATCAAAGCCTCTTTTGACTCAAAAACCCTAATTCTCTCACAAGTGCTCAAGAGGGCATGCAGACCCACAATCCTTTTTATAGCCCACGGCTAACGAGTCTCCTCCCCGTTACGCCCGCTATGTCCAACGGAGCCCGCTCCCGCTTGTGCAGCCTTCGAAATTCCCGTTTCGCCCCTCCTGCACCCTCCGGGAAGCTTCCGCGCTCCTTGCCTCGCACGCCTCGCAACCACCTCGAGTATACGTCGTCTTCGACACATCCCGACCGTTCTGACCTCAGCGCCACCTGCGCCTAGTCCGGTCCACCGTGTCTCGCCACGACTCCGCCTCGATGTCCTGCAGCCACACAGACAAGAAACACGTCAAATAGCACCGCTCGATACATGAAAGCGTAAATACCATCACACTTACCACAGATAAAGTCCAAACCTGTCGAAACATTAGAATATACATCCTAAGCCCATATGACTAAGTTTGACCAAAGTCCGACCGAGCCCGATTATGCCACGCAACGACTCGACTCCGAACCACTCAAACTAAACTCAACTTACCTAAACCAAAGTCAATTACTCATCATACGCATGTGGTCACCTCCACATGGTTCATCAATCTCCCCCTTGATGAGTATATTGACAAACCCAGAAAAAGCAATAAGATGAGTTTGAGTTTGAAGAGTCCAACATGGTCCAAAGAAAGAGAATGAAGCTAATGACCATGTCGACAGAAGGAACACTAGAGCAATAACTGAAAGAGCAAATTGATCTCCAAAGCTCTAAACTGTTCCCAACAGACTTTTTCTTCTCTATTCTCCCCCTGTTGGCAATAAACGCATCAAGATGCAATAGAGAGAATATGATATGTCAATAGATGAATATGGCTGAAGTTTGTTTATTAAGCATTTAGAGCCATGAGAATTATCCATAATGACCAAAATGTAATACACCAAGCCATAACTCAATAAAACGCTATCTAGATCATGACAACATATATATAAGCCAGCTAGAGCACATAGATGACAATCTGAAATGTAATGCATTTAGAGAGCAAGTCAAGTCATCAATGAGCAAAGTCTAACTAGAGATATCCAAGGAGGATGCAGGCCATGTCAATAAGCTACGCGGAACAAGGAAGCTAACATTGAGTCCAAATAGAGTGCTATAAGCTCAAGATTGAAACATTGGTTAAAGTACTTGGTTCTTTTTGAAGCTTAAGCAAATGAGGCACAAATGACATATTTTCTTTTGAAATTCATGGTTGTTGCCAACCAGTTTTTTGTTTTATCATGTGCTAGATCTCAAGCCTTATGCGACTACTCCAAGCAAGCAGCTTAAGAAGATAGTCTAGGTCATCCAAAACTTCCCCTAAGTTCATGCCAAGTGCAATGGCAAGCCGTCTCATAGGAAAGAATTGGTGAAATCAGTTTTTTCGCACAAAAGAGATCTTTTTGCTTTTTAACTTACTGTACTAACTCATGTATCACCAAGAGACTAAAACAGCTCAAACTATGGTTCAATAGAGATTCAACGCTCAACTTAGCCTACTTGACATGGCATGAATCGTAAAAGGATAGCTCAAGAGAGACTAGACTCAAATGCTAGCATGACAAGTTTTAATTCAAGTTGAGCAATTTTAATTAACTTATTATGGCAAAGAGCTAGTCTACACATATGAAGTCATGATAAATCTAGCAAGCTAAGCACAAGTCATGTCAATGTGTAAAGCATTGTAAGCATGTCATAAAGGGATAATAATCAAGGCTCAATGCAGTTATATTACAATGCTAGATGCTGAAAATGCATAAAATCCAGCTCCCCCTCAACATTAGATGTAACTCTTAGTTCAAGTTGAGTTATGTCAAAATTAAGCTCCAGAAGCTCCCAAATGAACTCCTCCTGAACCAAAGCAATAAAATCGAGAAGCTGGGAAAGAAAACAGCAAACAGGCAGTCCTTAAAGCATAGAAAAGATATAGAAGCAACTATGGCTCAGACTGACTCTCATCTACCCCATATGACACTAGGACAATTAGTCTGGTAATCTACCTCACTAGGGAGCAAACACGTACCCTGTCTACCCAAGGGTGGCCCGACCCTTGCTAGAACCTGAAAGCAGTGAGTGGGCTCAACCTAGTGAGAGAAGAGAAGCGGCTAATAGAGCAGAATCCTAGGTCACAAGATAAGAGCAAGGAGTCTAAACAGCTAGACGAGAAGACCACTCTAACCTATGCTGGAAGGACTAAACCCAAAGCACCCGCAAATGCAATGCAACAGAAATGAGACAGAAGCATAATCAAATTAGTAAAGCAGTAAAGCACAAAGCTCCCCCTCACTATAGTCCATAAGGACAAACCACCCCAAGCTCTCCCCGCAGAGCTGAAAACCTCGAACTGTCCAAAGGCTTGGTAAAGATGTCAGCCAACTGGTGGTCACTCTCCACAAACTGGAGCACGATGTCACCCTTCTCTACATGGTCTTGAAGGAAGTGATAACGAATATCGATATGCTTGGTCCGAGAGTGCTGCACTGGGTTCTTAGCGATGTTAATCGCAGAAGTGTTATCACAAAAGAGTGGAACACTATCTAAGGCTAACCCAAAGTCCCGCAGGGTCGAAACCATCCAAAGTACCTGGCTACAGCAACTGGCTGCAGCAACGTACTCGGCCTCTGCAGTGGACTGTGCAACACCGGACTGCTTCCTCGAAGACCAGGAAACGAGAGAAGTGCCAATGAATTGGCAGGTGCCGGAAGTGCTCTTCCTATCTATCCTACAGCCAGCAAAGTCTGCATCCGAAAAGGCTCTCAAGGAAAGACAGGATGAGGAAGAGTACCAGATACCATAGTCAATGGTAGCTCGAAGGTACTGGAAGATGTGCTTCACCGCCTGGCGGTGAGATACATGAGGAGAAGCCTGAAACCGGGCACAAAGACACACGGAGAAGTGTATGTCCGGTCTCGAGGCAGTGAGGTACAAGAGGGAGCCGATCATACTCCTATACTCTTTCTGATCAACTGGCTCGCCATCCTCATCTGGGTCAAGATAGGCTGTAGAAGCCATCGGAGTTCACACCGTCTTACCATCACTCATATCGAAGCGCTTCAGGAGGTCTCGAGTGTACTTTCCTTGATGAAGAAATGTACCCTCCCGAGTCTGCTTGATTTGGAAGCCAAGGAAGAAGGTCAACTCCCCCCATCATACTCATCTCAAACTCGGTGCTCATGACATCCGAGAACTGTGAAACCAGAGTATGGGAAGAGCCGCCAAAGATGATGTCATCCACATAAATCTGGACGAGCAGAAGATCAGTGCCATGCCGGCGGATGAACAAGGTCTTGTCAACTTTACCCATCTCAAAACCATGACTTAACAAGTAGGACTTAAGCCTCTCATACCAAGCTCTAGGGACTTGCTTAAGTCCATACAAAGCTTTGGAAAGCTTGAAGACATGGTTTGGGTATTTGGGGTTTTCGAAACTAGGAGGCTGTCTGACGTAGACTTCTTCCTCAATGACTCCATTAAGGAAGGCACTCTTGACGTCCATCTGGTAAAGCTTAAAACTCTTAGAAGCTGCAAAGCCAAGCAGGATTCTAATGGCTTCAAGTCTAGCTACAGGGGCAAAGGTCTCCTCGAAATCTAGACCCTCAACCTGGGAGAACCCCTGAGCTACCAGTCTAGCCTTGTTTCGAACAACCACTCCATCCTCGCTCTGCTTGTTCTTGAACACCCATTTAGTCCCAATAATATTGTGACCTCGCGGGGGCTCGACAAGCGACCAGACCTTGTTCCTCTCAAAATTTTCTAGCTCCTCATGCATGGCATTGACCCAAGACTCATCAGATAAAGCATGAGAAACATCTTTGGGCTCAAAGGAGGCAATGAAAGCAGAATGGAGACAGAATTGAGATAAGCCAGATTTTGAGTGGGTAACACGCTCGAAAAGGTCTCCAATGATCTGCTCAGAAGGATGAGCCTTTTGAATATGCCGAGGAGGTCCAGGATGAGATGAAGAAGTGGCCTCTACCTCATGAGCTGACGAAGTAGGAATAGAGCCACTAGCTCCAGAAGAAGCAGAAGGCATGGGCTGATCGCCTCGAGGTGCGGTGGAAGATGGCACCTCAAGGGGTGGATGAGGGACTGGATCGGGTATGCAACCCTCATCTCCATCATCCTCATCATCCACAAAGATGGTCTCGGACTGCTCTAACGAACCTGAGATATCAGGCCTAGTCCCCGGACTGGCCTCGTCGAAGGTCACCTCACAGGTCTCTACCATTTTACTAGACTCGCAGTTCCAGACCCTATAAGCCCGCGAAGAAGTCGAGTAGCCTAGAAAGATCCCATCACAAGAACGTGACTCGAACTTATCTAGGTTCCCAGACTTCAAAACAAAGCACTTGCAACCAAACACACGAAAATGAGAAACGCTGGGCTTTCGGCCATATCTTAGCTCATAAGAAGTGCGGTGCAAGTGTGCCCTCAGAAAAACTCGATTTGAGACATGGCACACGGTGGCTATAGCCTCAGCCCAAAACTTCCGCGGTGTAGAGTACTCATCAAGCATCGTCCTGGCCATCTCGACCAAGGTACGGTTCTTCCTCTCCACAACGCCATTCTGCTGAGGGACGTATGGAGAAGAGAACTGGTGCTCTACACCTGTCTCACCACAGAAACTCTCAAAGTAGGAGTTCTTGAACTCCGTGCCATTGTCACTGCGGATCGCTCGTAAGGCACCTGGGAGCTCAACAGAAAGCCTACTGAAAAGACCTCAGAAATGTGAAAACGTCTCATCCTTCGAGGCTAAGAAAAACACCCAAGAATACCTCGAGAAGTCATCGACCACAACAAGAACATACCACTTCCCTCCTGCTGACTGCACTCGAGCTGGTCCAACTGTGTCCATGTGGAGCAGCTGTCCCGGTGCATCGATCATAGTAACTGTGACCGGAGGATGAGAAGCGGCAACCATCTTGCCGTGCCGGCATGGAGTGCAAACAAGATCTTTGACCATCTTGAGTTTCGGCAGACCACGAATGAGATCGTGGCCGCTAACTCGGGTCAAATGATCAAAGCCTATATGACCAAGTCTCCTATGCCAGAAAGAAAGGTCGCGGGACTCAGAAGCAACTAAACACCTGAGAGAATCGCCAGAAGACTCAGAAAAATCAGCACGAAAGATCCTCCCAAAACGAGAAATCCCGCAAACCAGACTACCCGAAGAATCAATAATTTTGCAATTGTTTTTCTTAAAGCTCACCTCGAAACCGTCATCGGTAAGCTGAGAGACTGAAAGCAAATTATACTGCAGCTTACTAACCAAAGCTACATCTTTCAAAATGAAAGAATCATTGACGCGCACTGTACCTTTAGCGATGACGCGCCTAGATGAAGCATCTCCGAAGGTGATCGTCTCATCACCTGGAGCACGGGCAAGGGAAGAAAACCAACGAGAATCTCCGGTCATGTGTCGTGAACACCCGGAGTCTACGAGCCAAACCTTTCACTTCCCTGCCCAGCGAACCTGAGTCAAACAGAAAGTAAAGTCTCAGTACTGGGGTAAATCAAGAGTGATTTTGGCACCCAATACTGAACAACACGTCGAGCAGATGAAGTAGTCAAGCACGACTGACCTCTAGCTACCCTACGCTCTCTGTCACTCAGAAAAGCAGATGGTCTACAAGTAGACCTAGAGCTGTTGCTGGGTCCGGCTGCTACGGGAGAGCGAGTCGGAGCACCGGCAACACGCTGATCACGCCGCGGGTAGCTATCTCGATGGATGAAACGAGATCTACCCTCAGGACGGCGGAAGTCACGACCAGGAGCATACCGAGGACGAAAGCCAGAAAACTCAGAAAATCCGAGTCCTCGATGATTACCAAAATCAACAGACGCAACCCTAGACCTCGTGTTGGTCTTAGGTGCACTCGGGATCTGGGGATGACCCTGAATACCCCTAAGAGACTCAACACGGTCTCTACACGCGATCTTGGCGCACCTGAAGCATCTCTCGATCGAGTGCCCATCCTTCTGACAGAAGGTGCAATGATACTTCACCTTCTGAGAGGCTGAAGTAGCATGAAATGGCTTCGGCTTCTGAGAGGTCGAAGCAGCAGGTGGAATCACCTTGCTGTCAGAGATCCCTTGGACAAAGCCCGCTAACTTGAATTGAACTTTATCAGATCGGGGCTCAATCTTGATCGCACCTGGTGCTATGGATCTGAGCACGGCAGGTGGATGCTTCCTCATGTCCTCAAGGAAATCGTATCCTAGACCCTGATTAAATCTGCAGATCTTAGATTGGTCTAGAATAAGATTGAGCTTCTTCTTGCTGCCTACAAATCTCTCGAGAGTGTTCATAAGATACTGACACTCCCGAAAGAGAGAGGTGCAAGAAGAGTAGGGAGAAGAGGGAACAGTAGAGGGTAAGGAAGCAGAAGAAGAACCAACAGTAGAGGAAAGAATGGCTTGTGCACGCACAACTGACCCTGAGGGGACAGTCCTACTACTAGCAGTTTGGTTCACGTCGCTAAGCGTCTCAGCCTTACCCTTGGGCTCCTTCCCCTTCTCAGCAATCACATTACAAGCTGATGGTTACTTCTCTAGTAGGCCCTTAGTTAGCTTCACACATTTCTTATCCAAAGCAATCAAGTCAATTTTTAGTTTATCACAATTTTTGCATGGTGAGCTAACAGGGTCCTTAGAAGCAAACTGAGCCAACTTCCTATCATGATCAATCATATCTTGAAACTGTTTGGAGACAGCTTCAAGTTCAGCAGTTAAATTAGGACAGTTCAAGCATGAATCTATCGGCTCAAGTAAAGAAGCTTGTAGTTCAGCAATTTTATGATCTGCCCGTTTTAAGTTCATCTTCAAGTTATTGCAATTTTCACAAGACTCGGGCAGATCAAGGAGCATGGCATAAGGTCCTCTAGCAGCAATGTCCTTAACCTCACATGAGGTGGGAGAAGTAGTCTCATCAGTAGTAAGTAGGGTAACAGCCATCCTAATCAACTCTAACTCAGCAAGCAGACTAACATTCTCCACCTAAACAATATCAAGCTCGGAGGACAAACTATCATGCGAGGTCCTTAACTTCTTCAAATCACCCAACAAAGCAGAGCATGTATCACAATCATCACTAGGAGGAGCAGATGTAAGAGCAATAATCTCTAGTGACAATCTATCTACTTCCTTCTCTAACTTGGTACACTTAGCCCTAGCTCTAGTATGAAAACCACCTAGCTTAAGAAAAGCATGATTGAGCTGGTCGTATGTGGGGCATACCTCGTTCGAGTCGGAGTACAGCTCGCTGTCGCTCAGTTCGCCCTCGAGGGCCATGAAGCACATGCCGGAGAAGTCGTCGCCGCCATCCTTGGGCTCTTGGTCACCCGTCTCGTCGTCGTCGCTCCATCCCTCCACCGGCTTTGATACCAATTGTTGGACCGAAATGGCGACAGAGGGGGGTGAATGTCGATTCTTTAAAACTCACCCCAACAAGTACTCATTCGAACTCTCCTCCAATAGCTAAGAAAAAGCTATGAAAGAGGGACAAACTTAACTCTCTGAACCCTTAAGAAAAGCTAACACAGAAGGAGAAGAGAAACCAACGAAATCCAGCACAAAATCCCCTAGGGCGGTCTGACCGCAATGCCCCGGGCGGTCAGACCGCACATATGCCGCCGGTCTGACCGGTGGTGATGGGCCGGTCAGACCGGTTTTCCAACGCCGGTTGGACCGCTCGGGGGAGCTGGTCAGACCACCCCCCCGTCCCCAAGGAACCCGAGACCACTTCTGAAAATATGAACTTTGAGAGAATATTCAGGACTTCAAAAATCAAGAAACCAAATGGATTTCTCTCATTCTTTTTATCTCTAAGCACAACTACTATATTTCAAATAGTAGTGAGAGCTAAGGAGACAAAGAAATCACTCTCAAGGGCAACAATTTCAGATTATAAGAAAAATCTGAAATTTGTCAGGACTTGAGTCAAAATCCAAAATACTCCTCAACCCTTGATCCTTTGGCAATGAAACTTTGAGAATATGTTGGCAATAACCACTGGACTCTACATACCAAGTTTCATGCCATCTCAAGGAAGGAAAACCAAAAACCCTCAAAACCCTAGAACTTGCAAAAACATGAACAGAGGGAGGCCAAAAATGAAATCTGACAATAAAACAAAGTTTGCTCTAAGGGAAAACAATCAAATGATCTTGAGGCATCCTCCTATCATAGAGCAACCCATTTTGGCACTCCCCAGCAAGCAAGAACTCGAAAATAAAAAAGTCACAAATCTCCAGAAAGAAGCATCCAAGAACAGAGAGCACAGAGCAGAATAAAAACTTCAGATTTCATTCATTGGATCAAAAGGAATACAAAGACGTCCCGATACCACTGGACATTCGAACATGAAAGAGATTACAAGACTCTCCACTCATTCCTCTCCTCTCCAACACTCAAGAACTCAACACTACATGCTTGGAGTGGATGGATGAACACTACACAGGAAAGCTACGAAGGGGACAAGCAGGGAGCACACCTCTGCCTCCTCCAACAAACCTCACCAACTAAAGCCTAAAGCCAAAGCAAGCCATCAAAGCCTCTTTTGACTCTAAAACCCTAATTCTCTCACAAGTGCTCAAGAGGGCATGCAGCCCCTCAATCCTTTTTATAGCCCACGGCTAACGGGTCTCCACCCCGTTACGCCCGCTATGTCCAACGGAGCCCGCTCCCGCTTGTGCAGCCTTGCAAAATTCCCGTTTCGCCCCTCCTGCACCCTCCGGGAAGCTTCCGCGCTCCTTGCCTCGCACGCCTTGCAACCACCTCGAGTCTACGTCGTCTTCGACACATCCCGACCATTCTGACCTCAGCGCCACCTGTGCCTAGTCCGGTCCACCGTGTCTCGCCACGACTCCGCCTCGATGTCCTGCAGCCACACAGACAAGAAACACGTCAAATAGCACCGCTTGATACATGAAAGCGTAAATACCATCACACTTACCACAGATGAAGTCCAAACCTGTCTAAACATTAGAATATACATCCTAAGCCCATACGACTAATTTTGACCAAAGTCCGACCGAGCCCGATTACGCCACGCAACGACTCGACTCCGAACCACTCAAACTAAACTCAACTTACCTAAACCAAAGTCAATTACTCATCATACGCATGTGGTCACCTCCACATGGTTCATCATCCTCTAAAAAAGAAGACAAAACAAACAAAGAAATACAAGACAAAGCACTCGATGAAGCGGCCTGCACGAAGTTAGTCACAAGTGCTAAAGGTAAAGATTTATCAATCTTGGATGGCAAAGCTTCCATCTCATAGATTTTCAATCTAGAATAAAGATATCCATGGTTAAAGTATCTAGATCGATAGTTTGATTAATAGTTGTGACAACCATCAACCACCCAAAACCTAAAGATCTCAAAATTTTAGTTGCATTATCTTCATCGGCAGGAATAACACCAACACCACGCAGATCACTCAATATTTTCTCAAAACGAGCAAAGAGATCATCAATGGATTCACCAGGCTTCATAGCAAAATCAGAATATTCTTTTTGATAAAGATTTTTACGCACTTTCTTGATTTTAGTAGTTCCTTCATCATAATCGCAAAGAGTTTTCCATATTAAATGGGTAGAATTAATATGAGCTATACGATCAAACTCTTTGCGAGATATCCCTTGAAATAGCAAATTGTGAGCTTGAGCATTTAAATCAGCATCTACTTTATTTAAATTAGTAACAGTAGCAGGAACCTCATATGGTGTAGAAACTTTTTTCCAAACATCACTACCTTGAGCCTCAATATAAGCTTGCATCCGACACTTCTAAAAAGCAAAATCAGTACCATCTAGCATGGGGGGACGATTCACATACCTCTCTGATGCCATAGCAACATGCTCTAATACCACTTGTAGGATCGTCAATGACAATCAGAGGAGGGTGAATGATTGTAATCCCCAACAAAAGCTTTTTCTCAAATTTTTTGTCTTTCAATCGTTTAATCTAAAAAAAGAATAAAAACAAAACACAAATCAGGGAAAATTCTGATCGCACTGAGCAGCTACTGTAGTGACTACTATTTTGGTACTATACCAACTACTGTTTGGCACTGCAGCAAAGACTGTAGCACAGTTAATGTAGCATTGTGCTGTAGCGATCTACTGTAGCACCGAGAAAAAAATCGCTGAAGGCTGGTGCATCTGTAGCAGCACAATTTTTACACAATCTTGCAATTGATTTTTAATTAAAACTAATTCATATATGTAAGAAAAAAACATATATAGAGATCAATGCATGGAGAAACCCTAGAGATCAAAAAAGAAGGAAAAAGGACAATATATGCGAATTAAAAAACTCACCAACTTTTATTAAAAAATCGTGAGCACTGTTCATCCATCCATCAGTCGTCTCTTTTTTTTTATTTTTTCCGTTGTGTATTTTCACACCACCTGTTTTTCACATAAATGCACGACCGCCTCGGTCTCTATTTATAGTACATCTCCCTCTCTCCTCAAAACCCTAATACAACTCGTTTAACTAGGCCTGGGCCTTTTTTACCTCAACTAGGCTTTTGGTCCACTAATTTTTAAGGGATCCGAAACCCTTCCCAACAAGGGTTTTTCACACTCTTGACTTTTCAACTCATCACATGTTGAAGCCTCCAGGACCGCACCTCCCATAGCTTCTCCACGCACCATCCACCTTTGATCTCCACTTGTCCTAAGCATGAGCCTAACCATCTCGTGTGACATCCTCAACCGCCTGGACCTCAGATCTCCCCATTCTAGTCCCGGTCCTCCTCGTCACTGACCACGATCGTCTCCATGCTTAACCTGCACATGCAAAGACCAAAGAACATTCTTCCAACACAAGTTCATCTAAACTTGACCAACATCAATCCGCACAACTGCGACACAACTCGCATAACAACGCTAAACAAAATTACCAATTTTTCATCATTACAAATTAACTATTGTCAATTATTCATCACCAAAATATCCTTTTACCGAAAAACCAGAAAAGGCTGCGTTTGCTTTTACCGAGAAGCGACGCGATGGCCTCGGACGACGTGCGTCAGGAGTCATGCGCACGGAGCAGGATGCAAACGGTATGGATTAATTCTGATCTATTCGATACCAAATATGGTTGGTATTAGATAATTGTTATTGGATACAATAGTAAAAATGAGAAAACTAAAATCTAATCAAATAGCATCGGTAAATAGTAAACCAGATACTTTCCAACCAGATATCCGGCAAGCAAGTTAGTACCACAACTGACCTAGCCCATCAACAATCATTGACACCAACATGCTTACATTTCATCTAAGTCCTAACATAACTCCAGAGTCTAGTCATTTTAGCTAATCACCACCAATCCTCCCTGCTTATGTTGAACTTGTGATGAATTTACCGGTTTTCGAACTTATATATGAATTTATCGGTTTTCGAACTTATGTGCACATTGTGATGGCCGGATATGAATACGAATTCGGAGTATTCAGAGTTTCAAATACGAATTCGAACGTTGATTTTTTTTCTTAGAGGAAAACAGGGAGGAGAAGGAAAGAAGGATTGTGCGAAGACCATGAAAGCTTACACTTGATGTTGCGGTCGGAATTTGAGGTTTTGCTTCTGACCATGAGATGGGTTGATGCCAAAGGAGGACAAGTGGTAGAACCGTGTGAAAGGCTTGCTGGTGAGTTGTAAAAACATTACTATTAATACGATTGATATGATTCCTTTCAACCACATCGTGTGTTTTCTTTCGTGTATATTTTTTCCATTTGACTAGCAATTCACAATGCAATTAAATGTATTTTTCCGTTGCCGTAAATTCTTCCCCTATGTGCACATTTTTTTTTCTATTTGATCGAAAGTTGCAAAATTCATACGGCAGCCAGTCATTTTCAGACACAACTGATAACTGCGAATTTCCCCCGCCACAACCAGGGTCCCACCGGCGGCCGCGGCCACACGAGATCCAAAACAAACGGGCCTAAGCTTTTATTCACAAACAAAATAGAAGAGATGAAAAGAGAACAACAACCACATGCCATGTGTCTCCTCCACGACTAGGGGTGGATATAAGTCAGATCCTTGCTTTATCAAGAATTTTAAAATTAACACAATGTAATTTAATATTATTTTATTGATAGTTTGAATTTTTTTAGAATCGAGCTAACGAGCCGAACAGAGTCAAAGCAAAATTTAATTTCACCTGAAATCTACTCATTCAATATTTAATCAATTAATGAACATAGTTACGTAATTTTGAATCGAACCAACAAGCCTCACTAATAAGCTTTTTTCACCCCTATCCATGACACAGCAAGCCTCTCACTGTTAGTGGGGCCATGTGGATTCATGGCCCACTGTCATGTGGGAGTAAATTTTGGTCCGTTCTTCTTAACACAGCTTTTCCTTTTTTTCTTTTTTCTTTGTATTATTTGTAAAGATATAATAATATTATTTAATTAAGTAGAAAACTGCAAGTATGTACAAGGAAAGGAGGGTTTGTAGTGGCCATGATTTGAGTGCGAATTAAAATCTAGGATAAATCAAACACCAAGTAAATGAGTACATGGAAGTATGGAACCACATTAGGCATGTAGTTTTGATTTCTTATGAGTTTTTTTATTGTAGTTTGAGTGATGAAGTATTTTCATGGATTCATTATGTAGTTCATATTTAACTTTCATCAGGTCATAAGTACATTTATGGTAAGAAATTTTCATAGTTTGGTGCTACCCCATGCCGCGTCGGCGGTGGCGCCTACAATGAGGGAGGCGGTCCTAGCAGAGATGGAGCACGACTAGAATGCGCAGCAGGTAGCGAACGTGGCCGGGGTGTTGGCTTTGCCCGAGAATAAAATTCACACATTATAAAATAAGCATAAAGAACATGAGGAATTTCTGAATTTCTCTATTCTCTAGCTTTTTTCTTACTCTTTTTTTTTCTCTTACAAAATTAATTAGAGGGCTTCTCATTATATAAGCTAAGACTCTCTTACTAATATACGTATTCAGATTTTAAGTTGGTCATAACTTCAACTTGAGTTACACATAAAGATAGACTCTACTGAGTTTTAAACTCGATTTAAACTCTAAGTCAAGATTATTTCCAACAATCTTCGCATAATCTTGACTTGACATGCTTCTAGTTAGTCTCAATAATGAACTAGCAAGTACACCTCCACATGAAGTGTTCTACATGCAAGCTAACACACATAGTTACATATAGAAACTCAACTCAACTAGTAGAGGTAGGGGTGGGCATTTTTCTAGCGAAATCGAAATACCAAACCAAACCCAAAAAAACCAAAAATTACGGTTTATTTGGTGTATGGTATTCGGTGCAGTTTATATTTTTATGCTATTCGGTTTTCAGTGTGGTTTTTACGTCACAAAAACTGAATTAACCAAAATATTACCTTTCCCTTATGTGAATTTGTAGTAAACAAAGGTTATTCTCATTTAATTTTGTAGGTATTTTCAACATCTCAAAAGAAAGAACATTAGTAGCTGCTAGAGATATCACTTGCTCAAACATAAATCCGATATGATAACACTAGACTAAAGAATGTTATTATACGTTAAAGCGTCGTACATATTTTGGTTAACCAAAAAACTGAATTAACCAAGCCAAAATAATTTAGTTAATTAAGTTTGATTTTCTATTTTAGTTTAGTTAATTAGGTTATCTACTTTAAAAAATCAAAATATTTTTTACCAAATAAATCGAACACCCACCCTTAGGTACCGGTCCATTCAGATGCAAATACTCTAACTCGTTGAGGCAGTCGGTCGTAACTACTACTTACCCAACTCATACTCGACATAGAACGACAACCCATCTCCTCAACGTTCTGGACTCAACTCCACGTACTCGAGTTAGGACGACAAACACATCTCCTCAATGCTCTGGACTCGACTCAGCATCACCATCGGCTTCGTGTATGTTCCCGCGATGTAGCACTGGATAGCATCTTCAACGCCTCTCACACATGTTTGGTTGTCTCCTTTTTAGCCAATAAGAAGAGCATCTCTTCTGAGATGCCCTGGTAGATACCTTTATCTTGATTACCTAGGGTACATAATTGCTCGTCATAAGCATCGGATAATGCAGCAAGAGGTGGAACTCTCCTTCACCATCACACTGGATGATGCATTGTCATTGGTGACACCATTTTTTAGAGAACATAATATGATCTTGGGCACATATCAAGAACTAAAGCTTGTAAAACTTTTGTTATGGACCAAAGGACGGAAACATATCTTTGAATTTGGGGTAGACAACTGCAGAGCACTAGGCTTTGCTTTCGATTGAACTGAGGGACTGAAGTAAAATACTGCTTTTCACTGTCACCCGCTAGACAGTTCTGTTTTTACCTTTATGTGAATGCTTGGACCGAAGAAAACTAGTGCGTTGATGTGCCTCGCCTCACACCGTCTTTTATCACACATCTACCTGTCTCTAAAGGTGGCAAAAAAGCTCGAGGCTCACGAGCCGACTTGGCTCTTTAGAGGCTCGGCTCAGCTCGTGGCATAAACGAGCCAAGCCATTCAACTCGGTTCACTAACAAGCCAAGCTTGAGCAGGCTCGCGAGCCGCTCGCTGGCTCGGTTGGGTCTACCGGCCCGGTTCTAGCCTCCTCGATGAGCCCAATGTCACACACAATAAGCAGTCGCGTCCATCCTTGCCTCCTCCTCCTCACCGCACGCTTGGCCTCCCCTCCTCCTTGCCGTTCGCTGCCGCCTCCCCTCCTCCTCACCGCATGCTCAGCCTCTCCACCTCCTTGCCGTCCACCTCCGTCGCCGCCTCCCCTTCCCATCCCCTTCCCCATCCACCTTGGCCTCCTCCTCGCCATCCGCCTCCACCATTATTCTAGTGCCAGCCCAGGCGTGAAGCGACCCCAAAATTCCCTAATCCCCCCAATCCCGAAGAAGTAGAACCTCTCTCTCTACTTTCATCACTTGACACCGCCGCCAATGGTGCCGCTGCCCTCGCCAGCCTCCTTGCTTGTTACCTCGCGCTGCTGCCTTCTCCTCCTCCCCCGGCTCCTCTATGCCAGGTTCAAGGCACCACCTCCGCCACTGTTGAGGCCACCAGCACCTCAACGGCCCCTTTGCCTCGGTGATGCCACCTTGTTACCGACGCCGGTGGTCTCGCCATGGAGACCCCAAGGGCCCCTACTTCCCTGGCCTTACTTCTCTTGTTCTCTACCTTAATGGATTTGGATTTGAGGCAGATCCTCATCCAATCCTCAACGCCGCACTCAACTTGCTGGTGATCGCTACCAGTCGTGAGGTGGTGTGGTGTTCAGCACCGCTGTAACTCCGACCAATCACCTACTCTTCAGGTTTGGCCCCTTATCTCTAGCTCCTAAATCCTATTTGGCTGAGTCATGGATGATGCATGGATGAATGTGGAATATCTAAATTGATGCTTGAATGTTGGATGGTTGATGTTAGAAACATAGATGGTTGATATGTAATTTCATATGATCATGTATAATTAAAGTGAGCAAATGATAGTATGGATGATGTTAACCAGCATAGCAATGAATTTGATGGATAAAATAGTAACGAGCCTACCAAGCCTAACGAGCCGAGCTCGAGCTTCCTACTGAGCCGAGTTGAGCTACCTTTTTAGCTCATTAGCCTAACGAGCTGAGCTAAATTGTTTCCCTAACGAGCTTTAGTGAGCCGAGCCAGCCTGGATATCCACCACTACCTGTCTCAGTTCGGAGATGAAAAAATTGATCCACCTTGAAAACGGCATGCTCTCTGCGTGGCATTGCTTTGACCAAAGGACGCGCCGCTACGTCGCTTTTCCACTAGCGCCTCACGGATGGAAAAAACCAAAAGTGACGTGATGCCAAACTGAAGGACAAAGCGCCCGCCTCTTGTTTAGTGTGTTCTTTTCGGCTATGGTTTATGGCTTATGACTTAAATTTTTGAATTGTAGCTGTTCGTAAGAGGCAGTACACAAAGAAAAATAGTCGTATGTGATTTTGGCCAGTACAGCAGAATTCAGTATACTTTTACTGCAATCTTTCTGTTGACTCCACTTTAAAAAAATACCATTTAAAAGTTAGTTACTATAGTATAATTAATAAACCGCGAGCAATAGGCCGGGTGAACTGAGTTTTTCTTGCACAAGAAAATAATTCTTTTTCTCACGCTCGTCGCAGGGAACAGGTAAAAGTCTTTTCTCCCTCTGCTGACGTAAGGAAAAGACTTCTCTCTCCAGCCGCACGCTGTTGTTCTGATTTCGGCTAGCGTCGCGCGAACCAAAGATTTTTCTGCCCTCTGCTGCTCCTTGCTGCGACTCGAGATGCCACGCGCGCTACCGAGACCCACGAACAGACGCCGGGCGCGAGACGTGTGAACGCTTCCATGGATTATGTTTTTTTGCCCCGATCGAATCTCCTATGGCTCTCATAATCTACTAGTTCTGATATCAATTGTTAGTTTTATTTTAGAAGAAGATTTACACATTACAAAATAAACGAAGGGACCATAAAAGAATTTTTAAATTTCTCTGTTCTCTTGCTTACTATTTTTTTTCCATTTTTCTCTTACAAAACTGTTTATAAGCCTTCTTATTATATAGATTTATACTCTTCTACTAACATATCGTACTCAGACTTCAAGTTAATCACCACTTAAATTTGAGTTACATATGAAGATAAACTTTACTGCATCTTGGATTCGATTTAAACTCTAAATCAAGATTATTTTCAACAGGGAGAACGGAGAAGGGGACGTCCCGCCATTCAAGACATGGTAGGAGCAGAACGTCGTGCTGAGCATAGCCAACGGCGATGCGTTCATCACCCTCTCCATGTCACGAAAGCTGAACTTCTTTACGACGGTATTGTGTGTGATGGAGAAGCACAACATCGACTTCGTGACGGTGACAGTCTCATCGGAACGAAACCAGAAGTTGTTCAACCTTCAAGGCCGTGTAAGTGGCTACCCATTTGGCCAATTAATTAATTATACACGTAATTTAGATTCCTGTTTGGTTTAGCAAAGTTATGAAACTTTGGTTGTCAGATTAACTAGGTCAGTTGCGCCTCCCGTTAGTCCTGTGAGACTTTGATGCCCGAAGACAAGCACAAATTGGCAGTGTCAGAGCTGATGTGGCTCTCTAGTTGAGATGAATGCCCATGCATAAACTGCAAACTATTCCGGGTTGAGCCGCTTCTGCTATCGTCGAGGATCTGTAATCACAATTGTTGAAAAAAGGAACTAGTCTTGCGTCAAATTTAGTCGTTGAACTATTTTCGTTTTTAAGAAATCACTAAAAATTCGTGAACATACAAAGTACTATTTGAGTTGGAACTTGTTGTGGTTGATTGATGAATGGAGCTGCAGATATGTTGGTCAAATAATATGCACTAAACGTTGCTTTTTTACATGTTCTAATCATAATTATAGGTAGAACCAAAATTAAGCTTTGAACATTTTGATGCCTCATGTTAATTTCTTCTGCAAAAGTGAAAGAACCCAACCACAAGCAAACTAGCCTTCAGCGTGATACTCCAAGGGATTCCATAACTTCCCTTGCCCACAAGCCCTCTCACAAATGGCCAGAAGCACAGCACCAACCAGCCACAGCACACGAATTCTCCGATACCCGGACCACCATGAATGCCCGTCACCATCCCGAAAATGGTCCGCCATGCTCCAACAACGATTGCAACGACGTTCAA
This sequence comes from Dendrocalamus latiflorus, assembly GCA_017311315.1. Lineage (NCBI taxonomy): Eukaryota > Viridiplantae > Streptophyta > Magnoliopsida > Poales > Poaceae > Dendrocalamus > Dendrocalamus latiflorus. The sequence goes on from CM029628.1 coordinate 32,318,301, forward strand.
GATTGCAAGTGCCATAACCGGGATGAACACCGGTGATGAGTCGAAGGTGAACCGCCCTCGATAAGCCTCATCGGTGCTAGCATCACCGTCAAACGTGCTCTTGTCCTTACGGGTGACCTCAAACACGGTCTCGGAGAGGCCTAAAGTCTTCAGGAGCACAGTGAGGAAAGCAAGGAGCCAGGCGGAGGCTGAGGTGATTCGTTGCATCCTATGGTTGTTCCACCAAGCACGAGCTGAGAGCCCACAATCCATGTACTCCATGAAGTGGTATAAGTTGTAGGTCAAGAATAGGGCTAGTGGGATTCTGAAACCGTCTTCCAATGCCTGCAAAAGAAAATTTGTCTTTTACACATCAGCCGAGTAGTTCATACCTCATTCTATAACAAACTAAACAATCTTTTGGATTAGTTTGTGAGTGCATAAGAATTAAATTGGTGAAATAGGATTTTTGTTTTCGCAAATGCTGAAAGTTTCAGCTATGAGCAATGGACTGATGAGTGATAACAAAAGTTTACCTTTGGCAAGAAGGACTGGTTTGTGAGGAGGCAGTAAGGTCCCAACAGTGCGTAGCATAGCTCGAATGGCGCCCTCACGGGCCACACATAAACGATCAGATAGGCAAGGCATTGCCGAAATTGGAGGTGCTTGAAGATGGTGGCAAGGATTGGGCTATTTCGGCTGATGAGTATCTCCAGATCGCCTGTTGCCCATCTCTTGTACTGGGTCAAGCTGGCTGGTCCACCAATCGGAGCACAGCCCAAGAATGCTGGTGGGTTGGTGGTCATCAGCGTGGATTTCCAACCCGCTGCGTGGATCCGCTGCCCGGTCAAAACGTCTTCTGTCATTGATCCATAGACCCAACCAACCTGCAAATACATGTAATGAACTGTTGGAACCTCCTGACCATAACAAAACCTGTAATATTGCAATGGCAGTTGCTTATACCTCCTGACCCCAACATGTGCCAACCTCATAGTTGCAGTTGGCCACTTCTTTTGCCACTTCTATGCGACTTGATACATCTACTGTTCGCTTAGCTAGTATGTCTCCTAAAATGATGTTCCTAGCTGATTCGATCAATTCCTTTGAACTCCCAAACTTCATTTGCAACTCCTTGTAAGATGGTGAACCTGACAAAGTACAGTCACTTGATGTAAGGGTACTAATCGAACTCAAATGCATCAGGGATACAAATTTACTCCAGACAATTACAATGGTTGACGCCCAATTTTACCTCTTGTCCTCTCATGTCTGACAGCAGAGTCTAGTGGCATGCCATAAATGACTTTCCTACGATGAAAGCAGCCCGTCCCGTCATAGAAATATCCTTGAAGTCCTGCAATTCCAACTGCAACTTTCTGAAAAATGCCACAAAATTAGTAGCTATAACATCAGTAGTGCACATGAAACCTTCACCATAAGAAGGGGGAAATATTAACATTTGCACTCCGATTCATGTATATGTGTCAATGTGTGCACACCACATGTATACCTTAAAGAAAACCTCCAGCTGATTACCAAAAGGATCATCCTTGAGTCCATCGTAGAATTGCTGCGGTGCCTGAACAAACCCACTGTTGATCTCATCATCGAAACCCAGTAGTAGGCACATTGCGTGGAGGATGACCTGCGGGTTGTTGGCAAACATGTCGCAATCCACATTCAGCATGATCGGCGCATTGGTCATCACAGCCGACACCCTTGTCTGCACAAAGAAGTTGTCGAGGCTCAACTTGTCAGCTATATGCACTTCTGTGAACTTTCTATGTGACATAGTGACACCGCACTATATTGAGTAGAAGAGGTACTGACCAAAACATTCATGGCGCCGGCCTTGAAGTGATGTTGATGTTTGGGGCTCTTCTCTCTTGAGACGTATATGAGACTTGGGAATCCTTCTCCTTTCCTGCTCTTGCTGTTGTCCCAAAGAACCTGAACTCAGCAAAACCACACCAAGTAGTTAGCACAAAGTTTGGGCTGCACAGCAAGGCAGTTAGATTTAATATACGTTTGGCAAAACGACGTGGTCATGTGGCAAAACCTTAATGATGGTAGGATGCTTCCCGCGCTCGGTGTCTAAGAACTCGGCAAACTCATCTCCGCCGTGCCGCAAAAGGGACCCCTCCTCGGCATTCTCAATCTGGCTGACTAACTTCTCGTACTCGCTCTAAAATCACACCAATAAGATGGCCATGAACAAAGATCAAACATTGTGCGTCTGACATGATAACTGTAACACAGGCTAACCTTCATGAATGTCCAATCGTCCAAGAACTTGTGGTCATTTGGGCCGAACTCCGGCCTGGAAGTGAAGTACACAAAGGGGGCCCTCACTCTGACGCCGTGCGTCTTGCAGAAGGGCACCCATAGCCTAGCGAACCTGGCGGACTCGCGCAGCGCGTAGAACGTCACCGGCGAGCAGCCGTCGTCGGAGACGTAGCAGGCCAGCTTGTCGACGGCCGGGTAGTCCACGGCGAGTAGCGAGAGTACCGTGTTCACGGTGATCACCGGCGGCTCCAGCCTCGGGTCCGCCGTTGTCACGAACATGTCCACCGCCGGAAGCTCGTCGATCCTACATAGTAATCAACACATCAAAAGCAAGAACAAAAGAAGGGTGTTGATAAACATCATGCGGATATTTTCTTTCTAATTATCATCCAGATTTGTGACTGTTAGATTAGAGATTCAACGGCCACGAATTCTCCCCGCCCCCTCCAAAAAAAATCTCCCCCTCCAAAAAAATAGAGCTATTGGATCTCTAATCCAACAGTCCGAAATTTGGATGATTGTTAGGAAGAAAATATCTGGATGGTACCTAGACACACCCACAAAAGAAAGTCGCACAAACTTCCAGGACATGTGCATGCTGGGCACCTTTCTGAGAGGTTTTCGGGGTACGTCTCGAACAGGACGGGGCTCCACTTGCCGTTCATGTTGAGGATCCACACGAACGTGAACCACACCTCGCAGACGAGCGCGGCGAGCCACGCCGCGCTGCCGTGCTCACCGTGCAGCAGCGAGGTGGCGCGGCTTCCCAGGTGGGCAAGGAGGAGGAAGAGTAAGACGAAGTCGGCCAGCATCCACGTAGTCCTTCGGAGGGGCACCCTCTCCTGCAGCTTCTTCGCGCCGGCCATGGCCAGAACCAGACTAGCTAGCTCACTCACTAGTCACCAGTCACCCGCAGTAGCACACCACACCACAAGCGACAAACAGAAGCACTGATGATTTATAGGACCGGTATAGCTAGCTCACCATGTACGATTGGAGCCTAGCTAGTTGGAACGCCACGTCGTACGTCATCCCTGACGATATGTGCCAAATTATTGGCCGTGTCGTATGGCGGCCGGCGCTCGTGGACGCATGCACCCCGGCCGCAAGCTTTGGGAGATTTGTCAGTCAGTCAGATCGCTGCGTGTTAGCATCTGTCAGATCGGATGAAATTGGCGTGAGCCGTCTGGTGCTGGATGGACGCGCGGTTGGGATTCTTGGTTGATTGATTCCCAGCGAATGCATGCCGTGGACAGCCGCCCGCTAGGAGAATAGCTAGCGGCAAGCGATTGGTGGATTCCCGGCGAATGGCGCGGCGACGTTGCATCAGGCGGTGGCGTCACTCATCAGGGTCCCAGACAGCAACGGTGAATGGCGAGGAAGTCGTCGAGATTGACGAGGGAGAAGTGAGGTGATCACTAGGAGGGTGACAACTAACTTATCTTTTGCCCTGGAGAGATATGTACGTGATACTTGACTATCACAGACAGTTTTTGTTATTAATCATTTGTGATACTCAACTATCACAGACGATTTTTTTTATAAAAACCGTCTGTGGTACTCGACTATCACAGACAGCTCAGTGTTTAAAACTGTCTGGGATATATATCACAGACGGTTTAGAGCACCAAACTGTCTGTGATAGCTATTTCAACAGTGATTTTATTTTCTCTTTTTCGGCTAGCCTCAGGATATGCTAGCCATGTCCTTTGAAAACCAGCAAGATCACGTATATAGCACAGGGCAATCATTACATAAATCACACAGATGAATGAAAAAACACCAGCAGATCACATATATGTATAGTATGATAATCATTACACAGATCTCATAAATGAATTAAATTGAATGAATTATTTGATTAAGCACAATTGAGTGATTTGTACAATTGAATCCAATGTTTGAACATCTAATTATCACCACTGTCGGGGTGGAACTCTCCAGTCTTGTTTATGACCTCTGCTAGCAAGAATTGGGAGAGGTTTCCACGAATTTCGACGAGTTTGTCAAGATTATATACACTTTCGTCGAAGTCCACCCGCTGTCGCTAGGAGCAATGTTAAGTCATTAATTAGCATGTGTGTGTATATATATATAATCAGAAAATAATAATTATTGGAAGGTTGACAAACCTCTGGATCATTCATCTTAGTGTCCATGATTTTCTTCATATGGCGGCAAACATAGAATCCACATACGTTGCCCTGTAGCTGCTAGTGGCACTGCAAAATATATAGAATTACATATATAGGTATTATCAATTCTATAGGCATTATAACAAATTGTGATATAGGATTATTGTGTAGTAGTGGGTACCAAAAATCACGTCCTATGTCGCAGCGTGTCACTGGATTTGTTATGTCTTCCTCCTAGGGCAACATAAGCAGTAAACGACCTACGTGATTCCAAAAAAGTTAGCCTTGGCTATTGCAAATGAAGGAAAAATTACAATAGCTAGAGTTATGTATGGAGAAAATGAGTTTACCTGTTAATTACTTCATGCACATGATATGTTTGGAAGCATGTCCGCTAGGAGACCTAACAATGCCGTGAAACTCATGTCAGACCAACTATTGCTTGCCTTCAATTTTAGCAGTTCTATAACTGATGACAACCTCGTGTACTGCGCCTTACAGTCCGGGAACAAAGGTTTCTCTGAGTCCTCTATCAAGCTCTCGAATTTACCAAACTCTCTCTCACTATAGTTCCCTTCTGCATCACATAGCATCTGATCCAATTTTCATCCTGCGACCTATCCTCATGATCGAAAGCACAGTCCACAACTGGCATATCGCTCCCTCGACGATGTCGTAACTACCTTTTTGTATACTCTTCTCTTCACCGTGACTGGTCCAACATTGTACCCCTTTCTGAAAACCCTTTGAATCAAATAAGCTTCGATCGGCGCTGAGTTGCTAAACATCTTTAGATTATCATAATCAATGCATGGACAATACATATATTCCATCCCCTTCTTCAACATATCCAGCTCGACCGCTCTTCTAAAAGTAGACACGCCATTAATGTACTCTTCACTCGCACGGTTCTCAATGTACATCCAGCTTTGGTCCATCTACGCTACACATGTAAGAAATGAGTGTCAAAAATGATTATTAGCGCTACTATGTAGCAAATCAGACTAGCTATACTTACTTACATGCATGACATCGATCTATATATATTACGTAGGTAGCTAGCTAGCCACGTATTCATGACATAATAATGTTAAGCAAGAATATATTGAAGTGAACTACGAGTACTTACCCATTCTGATCAATTGAGCAAACTAACATTATCTTTCTAAGCCTAGCTAGCAAGATCTAAACAAAAACTTATCAATCAAATTCAATTACAAAAGCATTCATATAAGTTACTAAAAGCAATTGAGTACTAACATCTGATCGCTAAGAAGACGGCGATATGTTTTCATCGAACTCCCTAAAGTGCCGCTGCCTCGCTCCACTGATGCAGCGCAATGAAGACAGATCTGTGTCGAGGTCGACCACATACGCCCAGTATTTAATAGGGCAAATTATTACAGACGGTTCTAACCACAAACGGTCTGTGATACCAATAAATCACAGACGGTTCATATTAATAACCGTCTGTGAATTATCACAGATGGTTATTAATAAGAACCGTCTGTGATATGGGCAATATCACAGACGGTTTGTTATAAGAACGTCTATAATATCCAGGATATCAGAGATAATTTTTTATATGAACCGTCTGTGATGTACGCAACTTTCATAGACGGTTCTTAACACAAACCATCTGTGATGTCTCAATTATCACAGACGGTTCGTATTAATAACCGTCTGTAAAAATGTCACAGATGATTGCTACTATAAACCGTCTGTGATAGTTTAAGCACAGACGATTTTCTATGAACCGTCTGTGATGTAGCCGTCTAGTACTATAGCCTCTTTTATAGTAGTGTAAAGTAAACCTAAAGCCTACAGAGAAGATCGAAGTTATCGAGGAAAGGAGGCAAGTAATTATATTGATAATGTTGAACCTAATTTTCAAATGCAATATTTTGCTTTCAAATACAAATGCATGTTTGCCATTACTGTGTATAGATTGTCTAGCTACACTATACAGTGATACCTTTTATTTTCCCTCTCGATAATACCATTCCTTGGTCACCATAGATTATTCATTATGGTAACAGTACCATATTATGGTTATGCTTAGATTGGCTTGAGACCGGAGCAGGTACTGCCCTAGGTCTAGCCCACTGATTTGTCCCGCCTGAGTTAATTAAGGACCAAATTTGTGTGCACTCATTTCTACACCCAATTGTGCAACCATAAGTCTGATATATGACGGACCTGACCAACTAATTTGCTTTATTTTGATATGGACTCATGTGCCAGTTAGGGATGACCTGTGGAGTCATTGCCCGAGAAAGATGTGTTGGGGTGAACTTATAAGGGTCAGTGCCCAAAAGGGGCCTGAAAGGTCCCTGCCCTAATAGAATGCACTCGTCGATGAGCTAACAATGGAGGCCCATTGCACTGAGGGTTCATACCTCTAAAGCAAAGGAAAATATTGAAACAAGCATTGTAAAGGCCTTGTTATGATTACTCAGTTACACGCCTATGAAAACATGTAATGGCCGATATTATGCGATAATCATATCTTGTGGGTAAAGTTGTACACCTTTGCAAAGTGTTATAATCTATTCAAATAGGTGTGCCCCCGGTTGTAGGCAAAGTGTGAAAATAACATAGCGCACAACTTTCATAAAATGGTTACTGGTTAAGGTATGGTAAAGCACATCGACTGACATCCATGGATTGGATACGATAACTGTGAGGAGAATTGCTCCCGCCAAGTTAATTGATTTTGGACATTTTAATTTAAGTTAAAAATGGCTAAGTCATAGGTTTGGAAACTAGTTATGATATGATATTAAAAAATTGGCTTCATGTAAAATAAACATAAAACCATCCTTTGGGTTTAACCTTGCATATAGATAATAGCTCTACAAATGCATTATGCTATAGGACTTGCTGAGTACCTAGCATACTTAATATTGCTTATTTTCATATAAACAGATGCCAGAAGAACAAAGAATGCTTCAAGCTTACATGTTACGGTTATGACCGCACTCAAATGTTCATGTGGGAGTTTCTTCGGATATTCTGAATGTAAATTAAGTTTTGGGCTTAGACACCCATAACGTTGGAGATAATTGGTTTTTTATGACTCTAAACGTTGGGCTTCGTATATTTAGGACTCCAAACATTGGCTTCACAAAATTAGTACTTATATCATTGACACTTTGATTTCTATGGTATTATACCTTATTTATTATTTCTTAATCTTTTTTTAATACTTGGCACCTAATATGACTCTTATGCCCCTCTAATGCATGAATTTTTGGGGTTTCGTTAGTGCCTGCTAGGAGACAAAAAGTGTTTTAGCAGTATGACATGACGGATTGACGAATTCCATGATTTCCATCAATGGAAGAACAGGGGTTAGATACATGCAAATCATGCCTTGAACACCCTGGATGCTATCCTGAAGACAGAAAGCCACACAAGTAATATATTATATATAGATAGCCTTGCATACCTGCAGACAGATAGCTCACTTCAGCAAGAGGTGGTTGAGGGTATCGATTACATGTAAAAATGAAGTGTGGCAAAGCTTAACCCGCAAGCAGCTCACCCATGGCTCGTTGCACACTAATACTGCAATCAGTTCACAGATTCTCCATCAATTTTAACCCTGAGCACCTCTTTTGCTGCCATTCTGCAAAAAACACCCCAAAAAAGAGGGACATAAGAGTCATATTAGATGCCAAGCATTAAGAAAATGGATTAAGAAATAATAAATAAGCTATAATACCATAGAAATCAAAGTATCAATGATATAAGTACTAATTTTACGAAGCCAACGTTTGAAGTCCTAAATATGCGAAGCCCAACGTTTAGAGTCCTAAAAAACCAATTATCTCCATAACGTTGTTAAAATTGACTACTAGGTCATATTTTAATCAAATTAACCTTTTTGAAATGTTCGTGAGTAGGCATGATACTCCTTCTGTCTGCAACTAAACTCCTGGGCTATTGCGGAAGGTACAACAACCTTGTTCCTAAAAATGGAACATTATATTATTGTTTTTGTAAATAATGCATAGAAAAATAGAGAAAATAGACACGAATTTTTACATGAAAAGCCTTATAGGAAAACCAGTGGTGCTCAAAGTCAAATCACTATAATGAGAAAAGATTACAATGGAGTGCTTGCCCTTCCTATGGGCTACTAGGATACATATATAGGGCGAGGGAAACGAGTCCTACATGAAGAGAAAACTGAATCAGAGTTGGTTACTACAGATTGAAACCACATCTGATACAACCTATGCATGACCCAGACATCTGTCATACCACATCCAACATAAGGCGATGTAGTATCCTACATGGACATGGTACGAAATCGGATCGACTTCAACAATCTCCACCTTGAGCTGAATTTCCTCTAGTAGTTAAAAATGTGATAAACTCCTCCAATAAAATCAGCATGAATACCTTGTGCCGAAAGTCCAAAGGACTAGTGAGCAATACCAACTAAGTATGAGCAAACCTCAAACTTAGTGGCTGAAACTGGCTTTGTCAATACATCAGCTGGATTATCATGAGTACTTACCTTGCTGACTTTAACATCACCTTGAGTAATGACACCACGAATGTAGTGATACCTGATATCAATGTGCTTTGTCCTCTCATGGAACATTTGATCTTTTGTAAGGTAAATAGCACTCTGATTATCACAAAATAATGTAATATAAGATGTACTTCCACAAAGTTCAGGAAATAAACCTCTTAACCAAATGGTTTCTTTACAAGCTTCAAAAATAGCCAAATACTCAGCTTCTATAGTAGATAAGACAACGGTAGCTTGCAAACTTGCTTTCTAGCTAATGATATATCCTCCAATAGTAAACACATAGCCAGTGAGAGATCTTCTTTTATTCAAATCTCCAACAAAATTAGAATCCACATAACCAACGAGTCCATCTCTAGTCTTCTCAAACTGTAAACAAGCATTAGATGTGCCCCATAAATATCTAAAAGTCCATTGAACTACTTTCCAATGCTCTTTTCTAGGATGAGTCATGTATCTACCAACCACACTTCATGATTGAAATAAATCAGGGCGGGAACATACCATAGTATACATAAGCGAATCAACTATACTTGCATATGGAACTCTAGACATGTACTCAACTTCATCATTTGATTGTGAACATGATGCTGAAGAAATTCTGAAATGTGCAACTAAGAGAGTACTCATCGATTTGGCCTTATGTATGTTGAAACGGTGAAGAATTTTATCAATATATCATTTTTGACTTAGGTATAATTTGAAAAACCATCTGTCCCTGATGATTTCCATACCAAGAAATTTCTTTGTTGCACCGAGATCTTTCATCTCAAATTCACTACTTAATAGTGCCTTCAATTTTGAAATTTTAACCTTTTCTTTTGCAGCAATCAACATATCATCAACATATAGGAGCTAATAAATAGCTAAACTATTAACGGTATTCAAATAAACAAAGCTATTATAATTGAATCTTTTAAAATCCTAAGATATCATAAAGAAGTCAAATCTCGTATACCATTGTCTATGTGACTACTTCAAACTATAAAGAGATTTATTTAATTTGCAAGCAAAATTCTCCTTTCCCGGAATGACAAAACCTTCCAGTTGCTCTATATAAATGTCTTCTTCTAATTCCCCATGTAAAAACGTGGTTTTCACGTCCAATTGTTCAAGCTCATAATCATGCATAGCCATAATGTTGAGTAAAATGTGAATAAAACTATGCTTCACAACACGGGAAAAGACATATGTGAAATCAATACCTGGAATTTGGCTGTATCCTTTAGCAACTAGCCTTGTATTGTACCTAACCTCTTTGGTTGATGAAACAACTTTTTTCTTCTTGAAAATCCATTTGCAGCGAATAGACTTCTTCTCAATTGGCAACATGACCAGCTCCCAGGTGCCATTCTTGTCAAGAGATTTCATCTTATCATGCATGGCAGTCATCCACCTTTCTGAATCACCAAAAGAGATAGCCTCTGAATAAGATGAAGGTTCTACAGTACCTTCAATTTCTTTTTTCATATTTAAACAATAAGCCACAACATTGGCTTATTCAATCAATCTCTTAGGAGGCTGGAGGTTGAATGTTCCTCCTTACTCTATCAGCTACAATGGAACGTTGTGTTGGTGACGCAACAATAGAGAGTCTTTTGAAATATTTTCCTTGTTGACTTTTCGTGTAGATCCTGAATCAATAACATGCTCTACTTGCACGCTTGATTGCTTCTCAACGAGAACATCAATAGATGGTTTATCATGTAACATAGCACATTCATCAAAACTAATACTTCTGCTAATAACCACCTTTCTAGTTTCAAGATTCTACAATTTATATTCTTTCACACCAGTTTTGTAACCAAGGAAAATGCATTTAACTGCTCCAGGCTCTAAGTTACCGTTGTTAACATGAGCATAAGCAGGATAGCCAAATATTCTTAAGTTTGAATAATCTGCTGGAGAGCTAGACCATACCTCATTTAGAGTCTTCTTATCAATAGCTAAATTTGGTGACCGATTAATCAAATAACAAGCAGTGGAAGCGGCTTCAGTTCAATAACTCTTATATAATCTAGAGTTTGACAACATGCAACGTACCTTCTCCATGATGGTTCTGTCATGCATTTGGCCACACCATTTTGTTGAGGAGTGCCCGGGATAGTATAATGTCTCACAATACCTTTTGATATATATAAAGCTTCAATACTCGAGAACAAAACTCCAACCATTGTCAGTATGCGGCTTCCTGACATATTTGCCAATTTTTCTTTCAATTATAATATTCCATTCCTTGAATGTCTTAAATACATCTGAATTGTGATTGACAAAATATGCCTAAACTCTTCTTGAGTAATCACCAATGATGGTTAACATGTAACCCGTACCTCCAAGTGATGAAATGCGAGATTTCCCCCTACAAATCAGAGTAAACACAATCCAAATGCCTTTTGTAGAGTGAGTTGTAGCACTGAATTTCACCCTCTTTTGCTTGCCGAAGATACAATGTTCACAAAATTTAAACTTGTTAATGCTTTGACCATCAAGAAATCCTCTTTTTGCATAATTCTATCATTCCAGTTTCACTCATATGCCCCAGATGCATATGCCAAAGATTAGTAGCATCAGAATTGGATGATTTATTTGAGATAATAATATCATTACCTGAAATTGTAGTGCTTTAAAGATAATATAAGTTGGCAGCCTTATATCACCCTTTATCACAACAAGAGAACCTTTGGTGACCTTCAGAACTCCACCTCCACCTGAATACTTGTACCCTTTAGCATCAAGAGTGCTCAACGAAATAATATTTCTCTTCAAATTTGAAATATGACGAACATCCAATAAAGTTCTAATGGTGCCATCAAACATCTTAATCTACATAGAATTAATGCACGCAACTTTGCATGGTGTATTATCACCCATCAACATAGATCCATATAGCGTAGCTTCATAAGTAACGAACCACTCGCTGTTGGGGCTCATGTGGAAAGTATAGGCTGAATCAAGAATATATTCATCACCAGTTTTAGAATCACTAGCAAAGGCAATGAGAACATCTGCATCAGAACCTTCTTTGGTGACAACGGTGGCTTTAGATTCATCCACTTATTGATACTTCTTAAAATTGTCATTCATCTTCTTCTTGTTCTACAACTTCCAGCACTCAGATATGTTATGACCATTTTCTTGCAATACTTGCATGACTTTCTGTTCCTAGATTTAGACATGCCTTTGTATCTGCTTTTGCTTCTGCCTCTTGAATCACAGTTTAAACCCTTCTCATAATGCTTGCTGCGAACAGACAAACCTTCTGCATGTATACTTAAAATTTTACCAGAAACCATAAGTTTTTTCTCTTTAGCATACAATGCTTCATAAACTTCACAGAGAATAAGAATATCTCAATTATATAGAATAGTATCTCTAAAAGTAGAGTATGCACTAGGCAACGAACATAGTAGAATAAGACATAAATCTTCATCATATTTTACCTCCATAGACATAAAGCCTGCAACAATTTCCTTGAAAGTTGTCAGGTGGTTCAATAATGAGGTTCCCTTCACTATCTTGTGAGAATAAAACTTTTACTTTAGATGAATCTTGCTGGCCAAATCCTTAGTCATGCAAATCTGCTCCAACTTCAGTCATAATGCGGTGATGAATGTCTCCTTTAAAACCTCCTGTAGAATATTATTTGATAAATAAAGATGAATTTGAGATAAATTCTTACGATCTTTACGTTGCTTCTTATCAGCGGATAATATCGCTGGCATCTTGTTGATCCCTAAAAGTGCATGGTTCAAACAAGCTATGATAAAATAGCTTGCATTTTAATTTGTCATAGAAAAAACCTCACGTCATGCTCCAACAGCAAAAGATTATATTTCAGAATTGCCATTCGGAAGAAATTTAGAATTTCACCGAAAGAACGCTAGGAAAAGGAATCACAGTAAAAAAGCAAGGAGAAAAATATTAATTTTTCTCTCTCCATGTTAGTGTTCTTTTCCCTTATGTAGGATCGTCGATGACAATCAGAGAGAGATGAATGATTGTAATCCCCAGCGGAAACTTTTTGTCAAATATTCTGTCTTTTAATCGTTTAATTTGAAAAAAAACAAAAACAAAACACAAAATAGGGAAACAAATCTAATCGCATTCAGCGGCTACTGTAGCAATTAGTGTTGGCACTGTTGCAACCACTGTTTGGCACTGTACCAAAAACTGTAGTGCGGTACTGTAGCACTTTACTGTAGCGATCTACTGTAGCATCGAGAAAAAAATAACTGCAGGCTGATGCATCAGTAGCAGCACGATTTTTACACAATCTTGCAATTGATTTTTAATTAAAACTAATTTACATATATAAGAAAAAAACATAGATAGACATCAATGCATGGAGAAACCCTAAAGATCAAAAAACCAAGAAAAAGGACAATATATGCGAATTAAAAAACTCACCAACTTTTATTCAAAAATTGTGAGCACTATTCATCCATCCATCCATCAGCCATCTCTTTTTTTATTTTTTTCCGTCGTGTATTTTCATGCCACCTGTTTTTTGCATAAATGCATGGCCGCCTCGGTCTCTATTTATTGTACGTCTCCCTCTCTGCTCAAAACCCTCATACACTCGTTTAACTAGGCCTAGGCATTTTTACCTCAACTAGGCTTTTGGCCCACTAATTTTCAAGGGACACGAAACCCTTCCCAACACGGGTTTTTCACACTTTCGACTTTTCAACTCATCACGTGTCGAAGCCTCCAGGATTGCACCTTCTGTAGCTTCTCCACGCACCATCCACCTTTGATCTCCACGTGCCCCAAGCATGAGCCCGACCATCTCGTGTGACATCCTCGACCGCCTGGACCTCAGATCTCCCCATCCTAGTCCCAGTCCTCCTCATCACTGACCACGATCGTCTCTATGCTCAACCTGCATATGTAAAGACCAAAAAACATTCTTCCGGCACAAGTTCGTCCAACTTGACCAACATCAATCCCCACACAAATGACACAACTCGCATAACAACGCTAAACAAAATTACCAATTATTTATCATCACAAATTAATCATTGTCAATTATTCATCACTAAAATATCCTAGACCTAGCCACATGGTATAACAACCTCCCCCTTAACGAATACATTGATAACACATCAAGATAGCATGATGAATTAGTTTCAATTATATATAAGCGAAGAATTAAAGCCGAAAAAGTATTTCAAGCCACAATCTCAAAATCTCTCCCCCTCAACACAAGAGATGTAGTTTTAGCAAATTTCTCCAATATCTCACAAAGCACACCAAATCTCTCCCCCTTTGGCAATGTAATCATCAAGAAAATTCAGAGAAAAGATAATTCTAATAAGGAGCAATGAGAGTAAAAATCAAGAAGCATTATAGATTATACAAGTCACTTTGCATTTGATTTAATAAAGCAACCAAGCCATATTTTGAGTAGAGCTATCTAAATCATATAAAGTCATATATCATATAGCAATATTAAAACCAGTCTTTAACATGATTAAGCAATTTATATTAATGATAGGCATCACAACAATGACCAAACTAATTATAAAGAGCACAATGAGGTATTACTACGAAAAGTCAAAGCTTAAAAGTGAAGCAAACCTTTAATCTAGTGAGCTAACAGTCTTATATAACAACCTATTGCTCCGCATTCAATTCTTACGCATATGGCATGCTTGTAGCATACTTCTTTTTATGATGGCATGCTTGTAGCATAATTCTTTTAAATGGTGGCATGCTTGAAACATACTTCTTTTCATTTGTGCACTTTTTGTGCATTTTTTTGTTTAACCATGGCATGCTTGAAGCATACATCTTTTCAATTGTCTCTTTTTTATTATTTTTTACTATAACATGTCAAATTGAGTGAATATAAAAATATTGCGATATGAAACATACGAGCTTCATAGCTAAGATTTAAAATAAGACTCACAATCAGGCTAGTCCTTTTCAATGAACATTGTAGAGTACTATCTATAATCAATCTAGTCAAAGTATTCCATCATGTCATATTTTAGTTCAAGTGCAACAAATTAATTATAACTAGTTATGATCAAAACTACACAGCATATGAATAAATATGATAAAGAAAGCTTTACAGTCATTTAATTTCAATGGCTTGGACTCGTTGATTTATTTAACAAGTATAATAAATAAAGCTTCCTAAATTTTTAAACACCAAGCTCCCCCTCAGAATAATCTCATAAGATACAGCACACCCAACTCATTTCACAAATGAGTAAAACGAGAAGAATCAAGTGGTTTTGAAAGAAAATCAGCAACCTAAGAATCTAACACAATAAGGTGTAGGATAGCATCACCTTTTCCACATGGTCTCTCAAAAAGTGAAATCTCTTGGAAGCCATCAAAGAAAGTGGAGAAACATCAGTGTTCTAATCAAGCAATGACGTAAAAGATAAGAACCCACTCAAGCTCATGTTCTCCATCCTCATCAGCTGTTCTTACATCACAGGAAACATCGGTATCACAGCATTGGGGTTAGTGAAATAAGATTTAGGAATCCAGTACTGTAACACACGACGTGGAGAAACAGGAACAAATCTAGAACGAAAAGCATGAGCATGTGGGTGATCAAAATGCCAAAAAGAACGTAACTTAATTGAATTATATCCCAAACCAGCATGTGAAGCAGATTTAAAATCATCATAAAAGCTCTCTAAAAACTTAGCTTTCACATTAGTTTTAGGAACAAAAGAGATTGCACGATTTTGTCTTAAAGTTTCAATCTTTCCTTCTTCTCTTTCTTTGCACACCTAAAACAAGATTCATGTAAGTGTCCATCTCTTCCACAGTAGGTGCAATGGAATTTAACATAACCAGAATCCTTTTCAGATGATGAGATAGCTCCTACATTTTTATTCGATGAACTTTGCACAAAGCCAGCATATTTAAACATAGTTTGTTTTGGTTCATATTTTACTTTAATCTTTCTAGGTTCAAGAAACTTAACAGCCTTATGAGGATTATTCTTGGCATGCTCAACAAAATTAAATCATATACCATGATTTTTCATACTTGTTTTTGACTTGTCTAGGATCATATTCAAAATTTTCTTGCTAAAAGAAAATATTTCTAAAGTGTCCTTAAGATATTTATTTTCTTTACCCAATGAGGAACAAGATGTGCACTGAAAAGGTTCTTTCACTAAATTCTTGGAAGCACTGGATTGAGCCAATCTTTCTTTTTCAGCAAAATCATTCAATTGCTTAGTTAAAGCATCAATTTCAATATTTAACTTAGGACAATTTGAGCAGGATATGTTCTCATGATAAAGCATTTGTTGAATAGATTCCTAAGATGAATTAAGTCTAACTTCTAGCAATTCACAATTGGAGCAAGCTTTACATTGAGCATTTGAAATGCTTGACTCTAAACATGTAGAAGTACTAGATTTGAGCTTTTCAATTTCATCATTAGCAAATTTTAATTTTTCATCACAAGAGTCATGTGTCAATTTTAATTCATCAAATTTATCAGTTACATCCCTAAGTTGAACCAGGTTTGATGCACTAATAGATTTAGCAACCTTCAACTCAGAATGTAAAACTTGGCAAGGCTCACATGATTCATTATCAGGAATTAAAGCTCAAAGTCTATTAATTTCAGAATTTAGGCTTTCAACAACATAATTATTTTCTTTTAATTTTTGTTTTGTCTTTTTTAATTCAATAGCAAGTTTAACCAAACCATCTTCAAGCTCATCATATGATGGTCTTACCTCATCGGGATCACTATCGTCATCATCATTGTTGTTGCTTGTCATGAATCACATGCCCGTGAAGTCATCATTGTTCTTCTTCTTACCTTTAGCATCATCATCGTTAGGGCTGTGCACATCTCAACAGAACCAAAAAAACCAGACCGAAAAAAATCGAACCAAACCGGTCAACTCGGTTTGACCGGTTTTTGGTATTCGGTTTGGTTTTTATATTTTAGGTTTTTTTGGTGTTCGGTTTTTTCAGAAAAACCAACTAAAAACCGAAATCGGAAGGCGTCGGTAAATTTATCCAGGAGTGTTATGACCGTGGATTTACCGCAACTGCTCTATCCGACAATGGCAACCATCTACAGAAGAAAACTAACTGAAATACCTTTGGTTCACCTGTTGGTAACTTGGTACAGACGTACTACAGTATATATGTTACAGGAAAAGAAATGGAAGATTTGGTGGGTATGGTAATGGGTATTTGGTACCTTTTCTGATGGTATTCTCAGTGAGACAGTGACAGATCTCTGAATATTTGCACATCTGGGCTGGATGGGTATGAGAAGCAAACATGACGGAGTTCAAGCTCACCAGCCATGTCAACTAAGACCATGCCGTGCAGTGTATGCGAATGCACTCATAGTAGCCGGCGTTGTGACAGCTCGTAGTATATATATTGTCGCCTACTCGTCTCGTTAGTCACTATATCGTTTGCAATTTGTGTCAACTTTGGTAAATATGGTATTTACCGATACCGCACCGAAATAAATTGGGATTTACCGATATCGAATCGAAATAAATTGGGATTTACCGATACCGAACCGTATTTTCAAAAATATCGTATACTACCAAACTAACAATACCGTATTTGTCGTATATACCATATATACCGAACCGATTTTACCGAACTAACCAAATGCACATTTCTAATCGTCGTTATGGTCATCGTCATCGCAACTCTCATATTCCATATCACTCAAATCAAGACGCTCAATAGCCGATATGATCTTTTTAGCAAATTTGCGATGAAAATTGCCACCCTTGGTGTTGTTGTTCTTGGATGACCGACGATGATAATTCTTGTCTTCCTTGATCACCTTCCCCTTAAGCTTGGGACAATCTATCTTAATGTGGCCTGACTTGCCACACTCAAAGCACCTAATTGGACCTGACATGCCACCTCACTTCCTCATCCTCACATTGTTAAGTGCCTTGTATGCTCGTGAGAAGATCAACACCAAGTCCTCTCCAGGGAGCTGCTTGAACTGGTCCTCTAAAAAAGAAGACAAAACAAACAAAGAAATACAAGACAAAGCACTCGATGAAGCGGCCTGCACGAAGTTAGTCACAAGTTCTAAAGGTAAAGATTTATCAATCTTGGATGGCAAAGCTTCCATCTCATAGATTTGCAATCTAGAATAAAGATATCCATGGTTAAAGTATCTAGATCGATAGTTTGATTAATAGTTGTGACAACCATCAACCACCCAAAACCTAAAGATCTCAAAATTTTAGTTGCATTATCTTCATCGGCAGGAATAACACCAACACCACGCAGATCACTCAATATTTTCTCAAAACGAGCAAAGAGATCATCAATGGATTCACCAGGCTTCATAGCAAAATCAGAATATTCTTTTTGATAAAGATTTTTACGCACTTTCTTGATTTTAGTGGTTCCTTCATCATAATCGCAAAGAGTTTTCCATATTAAATGGGTAGAATTAATATGAGCTATACGATCAAACTCTTTGCGAGATATCCCTTGAAATAGCAAATTGTGAGCTTGAGCATTTAAATCAGCATCTACTTTATTTAAATTAGTAACAGTAGCAGGAACCTCATATGGTGTAGAAACTTTTTTCCAAACATCACTACCTTGAGCCTCAATATAAGCTTGCATCCGACACTTCCAAAAAGCAAAATCAGTACCATCTAGCATGGGGGACGATTCACATACCTCTCTGATGCCATAGCAACCTGCTCTAATACCACTTGTAGGATCGTCGATGACAATCAGAGGAGGGTGAATGATTGTAATCCCCAACAGAAGCTTTTTCTCAAATTTTCTGTCTTTCAATCGTTTAATCTAAAAAAAAGAATAGAAACAAAACACAAATTAGGGAAAAAATTCTGATCGCACTGAGCAGCTACTGTAGTGATTACTATTTTGGTACTATAGCAACTACTGTTTGGCACTGTAGCAAAGACTATAGCGCAGTTAATGTAGCATTGTGCTGTAGCGATCTACTGTAGCACCGAGAAAAAAATCGCTGAAGGCTGGTGCATCTGTAGCAGCATAATTTTTACACAATCTTGCAATTGATTTTTAATTAAAACTAATTCATTTATGTAAGAAAAAATATATATAGAGATCAATGCATGGAGAAACCCTAGAGATCAAAAAAGAAGGAAAAAGGATAATATATGTGAATTAAAAAACTCACCAACTTTTATTAAAAAATCGTGAGCACTGTTCATCCATCCATCAGCCGTCTCTTTTTTTGTTTTTTTCGTTGTGTATTTTCACGCCACCTATTTTTCACATAAATGCATGGCCGCCTCGGTCTCTATTTATAGTACGTCTCCCTCTCTCCTCAAAACCCTAATACAACTCGTTTAACTAGGCCTGGGCCTTTTTTACCTCAACTAGGCTTTTGGTCCACTAATTTTTAAGGGATCCGAAACCCTTCCCAACAAGGGTTTTTCACACTTCCGACTTTTTAACTCATCACATGTGGAAGCCTCCAGGACCGCATCTCCCATAGCTTCTCCACGCACCATCCACCTTTGATCTCCACTTGTCCTAAGCATGAGCCTAACCATCTCGTGTGACATCCTCAACCGCCTGGACCTCATATCTCCCCATTCTAGTCCCGGTCCTCCTCGTCACTGACCACGATCGTCTCCATGCTTAACCTGCACATGCAAAGACCAAAGAACATTCTTCCAGCACAAGTTCATCTAAACTTGACCAACATCAATCCGCACAACTGCGACACAACTCGCATAACAACGCTAAACAAAATTACCAATTTTTCATCATCACAAATTAACTATTGTCAATTATTCATCACCAAAATATCCTAGACTTAGACACATGGTCTAACATGTTCTTTCAAGTTGCTAGTCTGGTGTAGCGATTGCTTTTGCTGGCTTCACGATGATTTTTTCTCCTGCTGCTTTCTGGTGTTGTCAGGATTTGATGCCTCATTGATTTCTGTTCTTGTTTTGTCTATTAGACACAATCTATCTGTGCGCTTTCTGTCGCATGGACCGACAAGGATGAAAAAACCAGAAAAGGCTGCGTTTGCTTTTACCGAGAAGCGACGCGATGGCCTCAGACGACGTGCGTCGGGAGTCATGCGCACGGAGCAGGATGCAAACGGTATGGATTAATTCTGATCTATTCGATACCAAATATGGTTGGTATTAGATAATTGTTATTGGATACAATAGTAAAAATGAGAAAACTAAAATCTAATCAAATAGCATCGGTAAATAGTAAACCAGATACTTTCCAACCGGATATCCAGCAAGCAAGTTAGTACCACAACTGACTTAGCCCATCAACCATCATTGACACCAACATGCTTAGATTTCATATAAGTCCTAACATAACTCCAGAGTCTAGTCATTTTAGCTAATCACCACCAATCCTCCCTGCTTATGTTGAACTTGTGATGAATTTACCGGTTTTCGAACTTATATATGAATTTATCGGTTTTCGAACTTATGTGCACATTGTGATGGCCGGATATGAATACGAATTCTGAGTATTCAGAGTTTCAAATACGAATTCGAACGTTGATTTTTTTTTCTTAGAGGAAAACAGGGAGGAGAAGGAAAGAAGGATTGTGCGAAGACCATGAAAGCTTACACTTGATGTTGCGGTCGGAATTTGAGGTTTTGCTTCTGACCATGAGATGGGTTGATGCCAAAGGAGGACAAGTGGTAGAACCGTGTGAAAGGCTTGCTGGTGAGTTGTAAAAACATTACTATTAATATGATTGATATGATTCCTTTCAACCACATCGTGTGATTTCTTTCGTGTATATTTTTTCATTTGACTAGCAATTCACAATGCAATTAAATGTATTTTTCCGTTGCCGTAAATTCTTCCCCTATGTGCACATTTTTTTTTCTATTTGATCGAAAGTTGCAAAATTCATATGGCAGCCAGTCATTTTCAGACACAACTGATAACTGCGAATTTCCGCCGCCACAACCGGGGTCCCACCGGCGGCCGCGGCCACACGAGATCCAAAACAAATGGGCCTAAGCTTTTAGTCTCTTGATGATACATGAGTTAGTATAATATGTTAAAAAGCAAAAGACCTCTTTTGTGCGAAAAAACTGATCTCACCAATTTTTTCCTATGAGACGGCTTGCCATTGCACTTGGCATGAACTTAGGGGAAGTTTTGGATGACCTAGACTATCTTCTTAAGCTTCTCACTTGGAGTAGTCGCATAAGGCTTGAGACCTAGCACATGATAAAACAAAAATCTGGTTGGCAACGACCATGAATTTCAAAAGAAAATATATCATTTGTGCTCAATTTGCTTAAACTACAAAAAGAACCAAGTACTTTAACCAATGTTTCATTCTTGAGCATATAGCACTCTTTTTGGACTCAATATTAGCTTTCTTGTTCCGCTTAGCGTAGTTGACATGGCCTGCATCATCCTTGGATATCTCATAAAATGCATTACATTTCAGATTGTCATCTATGTGCTCTAACTGGCTTATATATATGTTGTCATGATCTAGATAGCGTTTTATTGAGTTATGGCTTGGTGTATTACATTTTGGTCATTATGGATAATTCTCATGGCTCTAAATGCTTAAATAAACAAACTTTAGCCATATTCATCCATTGACATGTCATATTCTCTCTATTGCATCTTGATGTGTTTATTGCCAAAAGGGGGAGAATAGAGAAGTAAAAGTCCGTTGGGAACAGTTTAGAGCTTTGGAGATCAATTTGCTCTTTCAGTTGTTGCTCTAGTGTTCCTTCTATCGACATGGTCATTAGCTTCATTCTCTTTCTTTGGACCATGTTGGATTCTTCAAACTCAAACTCATCTTATTGCTTTTTCTGGGTTTGTCAATATACTCATCAAGGGGGAGATTGATGAACCATGTGGAGGTGACCACATGCGTATGATGAGTAATTGACTTTGGGTTAGGTAAGTTGAGTTTGGTTTGAGTGGTTCGGAGTCGGGTCGTTGCGTGGCGCAATCGGGCTCGGTCGGACTTTGGTCAAACTTAGTCGTATGGGATTAGGATGCATATTCTGATATTTTCATTCTGATATTTTCGACAGGTTTGGACTTCGGCATGGTAAGTGATGTTGTTTACGCTTTCATATGTCAGCGGTGCTATTTGATGTGTTTCTTGTCTGTGTGGCTGCAGGACGTCGAGGTGGAGTCGTGGCGAGACACGGTGGACCGGACTAGGCGCAGGTGGCGCTGAGGTCAGAACGGTCGGGATGTGTCGAAGACGACGTGGACTCGAGGTGGTTGCGAGGCGTGAGAGGCAAGGAGCGCGGAAGCTTCCCGGAAGGTGCACGAGGGGCGAATCGGGAAATTCGCGTGGCTGCACAAGCGGAAGCGGGCTCCGTTGGACATAGCGGGTGTAACGGGGTGGAGACCCGTTAGCCGTGGGCTATAAAAGGGATTGAGGGGCTACATGCCCATTTGAGCACTTGAAAGGGAATTAGGGTTTGCTAGAGTCAAAAGAGTCTTTAGTGGTTGTTTTGGCTTTAGGCTTTAGTTGGTGAGAGTGGGTAGAGAGGCAGAGTGTGCTCCCTCTGTGTCTCTACGATGTGTTCTATGTAGTGTTCTTCCTCCTCAAGCATGTATGTGTGTGAGTTCTTGGCTTGTAGAGGAGAGGAATGAGTGGAGAGTCTTGTAATCACTTCCTAGTTTGAATGTCCAGTGGTATCGGGACGTCTTTGTATTCCCTTTGATCCAATGAATGAAATCTGAAGTTTTTATTCTGCTCTGTGCTCTCTGTTCTTCGATGTCTCTCTCTTATGATTTGTGAGTTTTTGAGTTTCCTGTTGGTTCTTGCTTTGGAGGTGAAAAATGGGTTGCTTGATGATGGGATGTTGGTTTTAGACCATTTTGGTCAGGTTCCCCTAAGAGCAAATCAAGAGTAATCTCAGATTTTTAGATTTCTCCTCCTCTGTTCATGTTGTGCAGTTCCAGGGTTTTGATGATCTTTTGATTCCCTTCATAAGATAGGCTAATATCTGGGGTTTTGATTCTTGAAGGTATTGCTATCTTATTCCCAAGATTTCATGCCAGAGGATCAGTGGAGAGATGGCAATTTGAATTTTTGAGTTGCTTCTGTTCAAGTTCTAAGTTTTTAGGGTTTTAGTGCATATCAAGTTTCCCTTCTCAAGAAAGCTTGAAATTTGGCTTGGAGGACCCTGTGACTATTGCTAAAGTATTCTCAAATTTTCTTGTGCAAAGGTTCAAGGGTTTGGGAGAAATTTGATATTTGGTCAAGCTCTCTGAAATTTTCAGTTTTGTCTCATTTGCTGAAATTCTTGCTCATGAATTGGATTTCCTTGATATTTATGTCTCTCTGGTTATTGTAGTGTCTTTCTTGCTCTCCTTGTCCAAAAATATTAGTAGTGCTTCATTAATTTTCGTGGTTTGGCAAGTAAAAGGGAGAATTCAACCTGCTGTCTGAAATTTCAGAGGTACAGAATTTTTGCCCGAGGGCCGGTCTGATTTGTACCTGTCGGGCGGTCAGACCGGGGTGATAGGGCCGGTCTGACCGGCGGCTAACTTGCGGTCAGACCGCCCCATCAGTTCAAGTCTGACCGCCCCTCCTTTCTTCCCAGGTTCTTTTGCCTCTGTGTTTTTAGGGTTTGCTCCCATGGTTTATTCTTCTTATCTTGGTAGTTTCTCTCTCTGATCTTCATGGTTTTCTTGATAGGTTAAAGCCTCACTTATAATCTTCTCTTCGTAGCTCTCAATAGCTATTGGAAAGAAGTTGTGAGCTCTCCGCTTTGCTTGGTTCAGCCTTTTTCGTGTCTAGTGCTTTCCTCATAGCCTTGTGGCTACTTGAGAGACAGCTCTGTGGAAGTACTTTGTGGGGGACGGATTTTTGAGGATCGACATTCACCCCCCCTCTGTCGCCATTTCGGTCCAACAGACACAGCAAGCCTCTCACTGTTAGTGGGGCCATGTGGATTCATGGCCCACTGTCATGTGGGAGTAAATTTTGGTCCGTTCTTCTTAACACAGCTTTTCCTTTTTTTTCTTTTTTCTTTGTATTATTTGTAAAGATATAATAATATTATTTAATTAAGTAGAAAACCGCAAGTATGTACAAGGAAAGGAGGGTTTGTAGTGGCCATGATTTGAGTGTGAATTAAAATCTAGGAGAAATCAAACACCAAGTAAATGAGTACATGGAAGTATGGAACCACATTAGGCATGTAGTTTTGATTTCTTATGAGTTTTTTATTGTAGTTTGAGTGATGAAGTATTTTCGTGGATTCATTATGTAGTTCATATTTAACTTTCATCAGGTCATAAGTACATTTATGGTAAGAAATTTTCTTAGTTTGGTGCTACCCCGTGCCGCGTCGGCGGTGGCGCCTGCAATGAGGGAGGCGGTCCTAGCAGACATGGAGCACGACTAGAATGCGCAGCAGGTAGCGAACGTGGCCGGGGTGTTGGCTTTGCCCGAGAATAAAATTCACACATTATAAAATAAGCATAGAGAACATGAGGAATTTCTGAATTTCTCTATTCTCTAGCTTTTTTCTTACTCTTTTTTTTCTCATACAAAATTAATTACAGGGCTTCTCATTATATAAGCTAAGACTCTCTTACTAATATACGTATTCAGATTTTAAGTTGGTCATAACTTCAACTTGAGTTACACATAAAGATAGACTCTACTGAGTTTTGAACTCGATTTAAACTCTAAGTCAAGATTATTTCCAACAATCTTCGCATAATCTTGACTCGACATGCTTCTAGTTAGTCTCAATAATGAACTAGCAAGTACACCTCCACATGAAGTGTTCTACAAGCAAGCTAACACACATAGTTACATATAGAAACTCAACTCAACTAGTAGAGGTAGGGGTGGGCATTTTTATAGCGAAATCGAAATACCAAACCAAACCCAAAAAAACCAAAAATTACGGTTTATTTGGTGTATGGTATTCGGTGCAGTTTATATTTTTATGCTATTCGGTTTTCAGTGTGGTTTTTACGTCACAAAAACCGAATTAACCAAAATATTACTTTTCCCTTATGTGAATTTGTAGTAAACAAAGGTTATTCTCATTTAATTTTGTAGGTATTTTCAACATCTCAAAAGAAAGAACATTAGTAGCTGCTAGAGATATCACTTGCTCAAAAATAAATCCGATATGATAACACTAGACTAAAGAATGTTATTATACGTTAAAGCATTGTACATATTTTGGTTAACCAAAAAACTGAATTAACCAAGCCAAAATAATTCGGTTAATTAAGTTTGATTTTCTATTTTAGTTTAGTTAATTAGGTTATCTACTTTAAAAAATCGAAATATTTTTTACCAAATAAATCGAACACCCACCCTTAGGTACAGGTCCATTCAGATGCAAAGACTCTAACTCGTTGAGGCAGTCGGTCGTAACTACTACTTACCCAACTCATACTCGACATAGAACGACAACCCATCTCCTCAACGTTCTGGACTCAACTCCACGTACTCGAGTTAGGACGACAAACACATCTCCTCAATGCTCTGGACTCGACTCAGCATCACCATCGGCTTCGTGTATGTTCCCGCGATGTAGCAGTGGATAGCATCTTCAACGCCTCCCACACATCTTTGGTTGTCTCCTTTTTAGCCAGTAAGAAGAGCATCTCTTCTGAGATGCCCTGGTAGATACCTTTATCTTGATTACCTAGGGTACATAATTGCTCGTCATGAGCATCGGATAATGCAGCAAGAGGTGGAACTTTCCTTCACCATCACACTAGATGATGCATTGTCATTGGTGACACCATTTTTTAGAGAACATAATATGATCTTGGGCACAGATCAAGAACTAAAGCTTGTAAAACTTTTGTTATGGACCAAAGGACGGAAACATATCTTTGAATTTGGGGTAGACAACTGCTGAGCACTAGGCTTTGCTTTTCGATTGAATTGAGGGACTGAAGTAAAATACTGCTTTTCACTGTCACCCGCTAGACGGTTCTATTTTTACCTTTAAGTGAAGGCTTGGACCGAAGAAAACTAGTGCGTTGATGTGCCTCGTCTCACACCGTCTTTTATCACACGTCTACCTGTCTCTAAAGGTGGCAAAAAAGCTCGAGGCTCACGAACCGACTTGGCTCTTTAGAGGCTCGGCTCAGCTCGTGGCATAAACGAGCCAAGCCATTCAACTCGGTTCACTAACGAGCCAAGCCTGAGCAGGCTCGCGAGCCGCTCGCTGGCTCGGTTGGCTCTACCGGCCCGGTTCTAGCCTCCTCAATGAGCCCAATGTCACACACAATAAGCAGTCGCGTCCATCCTTGCCTCCTCCTCCTCACCGCACGCTTGGCCTCCCCTCCTCCTTACCGTTCGCTGCCGCCTCCCCTCCTCCTCACCGCATGCTCAGCTTCTCCACCTCCTTGCCGTCTACCTCCGTCGCCGCCTCCCCTTCCCATCCCCTTCCCCATCCACCTTGGCCTCCTCCTCGCCATCCGCCTCCACCATTATTCTAGTGCCAGCCCAGGCGTGAAGCGACCCCAAAATTCCCTAATCCCCCCAATCCCAAAGAAGTAGAACCTCTCTCTCTACTTTCATCACTCTACACCGCCGCCAATGGTGCCGCTGCCCTCACCAGCCTCCTTGCTTGTGACCTCGCGCTGCTGCCTTCTCCTCCTCCCCCGGCTCCTCTATGCCAGGTTCAAGGCACCACCTCCGCCACTGTTGAGGCCACCAGCACCTCAACGGCCCCTTCGCCTTGGTGATGCCACCATGTTACCGATGCCGGTGGTCTCGCCATGGAGATCCCAAGGGCCCCTACTTCCCTGGCCTTACTTCTCTTGTTCTCTACCTTAATGGATTTGGATTTGAGGCAGATCCTCATGCAATCCTCAACGCCGCACTCAACTTGCTGGTGATCGCCACCAGTCGTGAGGTGGTGTGGTGTTCAGCACCGCTGTAACTCCGACCAATCACCTACTCTTCAGGTTTGGCCCCTTATCTCTAGCTCCTAAATCCTATTTGGCTGAGTCATGGATGATGCATGGATGAATGTGGAATATCTAAATTGATGCTTGAATGTTGGATGGTTGATGCTAGAAACATAGATGGGTGATATGTAATTTCATATGATCAGGTATAATTAAAGTGAGCAAATGATAGTATGGATGATGTTAACCAGCATAGCAATGAATTTGATGGATAAAATAGTAATGAGCCTACCAAGCCTAACGAGCCGAGCTCGAGCTTCCTACTGAGTCGAGTTGAGCTACCTTTTTAGCTCATTAGCCTAACGAGCTGAGCTAAATTGTTTCCCTAACGAGCTTTAGTGAGCCAAGCCAGGCTGGATATCCACCACTACCTGTCTCAGTTCGGAGATGAAAAAATTGATCCGCCTTGAAAACGGCCTGCTCTCTGCGTGGCATTGCTTTGACCGAAGGACGCGCCGCTACGTCGCTTTTCCACTAGCGCCTCACGAATGGAAAAACCAAAAGTGACGTGATGCCAAACTGAAGGACAAAGCGCCCGCCTCTTGTTTAGTGTGTTCTTTTCGGCTATCACTACTACAGAAAGCCTCATAGTAGACGCCTCATCACAGACGGTTTTGTGAAACCGTTTCCGATGAACACTATTACAGACGGTTGTAATTAGAAGGCCGTCTGTGGTATTTGTGGCGGAAAGTAATCCATTAGTGGTTATTGAAGATGGTTAATTTGCAAAATTGTTGGTTATATAATAGCTGTTGTGTTTGTAATATGAATTGAGCTAGCAAATTAAGTCTCAATATAATAAATGTGGCCCGTATATATGTAGTTATAATTAGTTAATCTAGATTTTAATACTAAGTTGTTATATATATTTATGTAACGTAGGACCGAAGCTGGATGTATGCCGCGAGCCATGTGAGTGAAGAGTACATTAATGGCGTTTCTGCTTTTATAAGAGCCGCCGAGGAGGATATGTTGAATAAGGGGGTGGAATATATGTGCTGTCCATGCACTGACTGCGAGAATTTGAAGATGTTTAAGAACCGAGGGCAAATTGTAGCGCACTTGATTCGGAGGGGTTTCAAAAAGGATTATACGTGTTGGACCAGTCATGGCGAAGTGAATGATCATATGCCGCCGGATGACATCGTCGGTGAAGTGAATGATATGCCCCCGGATGACATCGCCGGCGAAGTGAATGATATGCCCCCGGATGACATCGCCGGTGAAGTGAATGACATGCCGCCGGTTGATATCGATTGTGGCTCGGATTCGGATAGGTTGCACGATGATAATCTGGATCAGATGCTTCGCGATGTAGAAGAGAACTATGATGAGAGAGAGAGTATGTTAAATTCCGTGGCTTGATGGAGGACTCAGAGAAACCTTTGTACACGAGCTGCAAGTACACGAGGTTGTCGGCCGTGCTTGAACTGTTGAAATTGAAGGCAAGCAACGGTTGGTCTGACAAGAGTTTCACGGCGCTGCTAGGTGTTTTAGCGGACATGCTTCCGGAGGGAAATGAGTTGCCTAAAACCACGTATAAAGCCAAGAAGGTTCTTTGTCCGTTGGGAATGGAAGTAGAAAGAATACATGCATGCCCGAACGACTGTATCCTCTACCGTAAAGAGTATGCAAACATGCATGTATGTCCGGTGTGCAACGCATCCCGATACAAACGTAACAATCAATCAGATTATGGCGAGGGAACAGAGGCAAAGAAAGGACCTCCTGTTAAGGTGGCATGGTATTTTCCTATAATTCCCCGTTTGAAAAGGTTTTTTGCAAATCCAAAGGAGGCAAAACTGCTGCGTTGGCACTCGGAGGAGCGCAAGAAGGATGGAATGATAAGACACCTTGCTGATTCCGCGCAGTGGAGAAACATCGATAGGAGTTTTGCAGAGTTCGGTGCAGAACCAAGGAATATAAGGTTTGGACTGAGTACAGATGGAATGAATCCTTTCAGTAGCATGAGCAGCCGACACAGCACATGGCCCGTGACTCTCTGCATCTATAACTTTCCTCCTTGGTTGTGTATGAAGCGAAAGTACATTTTGCTGTCGATACTTATCCAAGGGCCAAAACAACCTGGGAATGATATCGATGTGTTCCTAGCACCGTTGGTGGAAGATCTAAAAGTACTGTGGAACGAAGGGGTACAGGCCAGTATGGGATGCATACAAACGAGAGAACTTCACTCTGCGCTCCTTATTGTTCTGTACCATAAATGATTATCCCGCCCTTGGTAACCTATCAGGCCATAGTACAAAAGGTGCCAAACTTGTACTCACTGTTTAGATGGTACCGAGAGTGTGTGGCTGAGACACTCACGCAAAACCGTCTACATGCGTCACCGCCGGTTCCTTCGGAGGGCTCACCCATACCGCAAGATGAAGCAACAATTTGACGGAGAGAAGGAAGACGGTTCAGCTCCAAGGCATTTAAGGGGACACGAGGTTTATGATATGGTTAAGGATTTAGATGTTGTCCTCGGAAAGGGACGTAAATTGAGGGCTCATGAGAAGAACACCTGGAAGAAGAGATCAATATTTTGGGACTTACCTTATTGGGAGTACCTAGATGTTCGGCACTGCATCGACGTCATGCACGTAGAAAAGAATGTGTGTGACAGCTTGATTGGTCTCTTACTAAACATCCGTGATAAAACAAAGGACGGCGTCAACGCACGGCTTGACTTGGCTGACATGGACATCAGGCCTGAGTTAGCACCGACATGCACTGATAATGGACGAACGTACCTTCCCCCTGCGTGTTACACTCTGTCCAAGGCTGAGAAAACAGAACTGTGCCAGTGCTTGCATGGTGTCAAAGTTCCGTCTGGTTACTCCGGCAACGTGAAGAAACTTGTTTCGATGCAAGATTTGAAGTTAAATGGCATGAAGTCTCATGATTGTCATGTGCTGATGACACAGATGCTCCCTATTGCAATTAGAAATATTTTGTCGATCAAAGTCCGAGAGACAATCATGAGGCTATGTTATTTCTTTAACACAATTGCTCAGAAGGTCATCGATCCCGAAGGACTAGATGCTCTGCAGGACGAGGTGGTGATGACTCTATGTCACCTTGAAATGTATTTCCCTCCTTCGTTTTTCGATATCATGGTCCATCTCATTGTTCACGTTGTGTGGGAGATAAAAATGTGCGGGCCCGTATTCTTACGTAGCATGTACCCATTTGAGAGGTTCATGGGAATTCTCAAGTCCTACGTACGGAATCGTTCTCGGTCGGAGGGCAGCATCATCGAAGGTTATGCAAGCGAAGAGGTCATTGAGTTTTGTGTCGATTATATGGCTCAGATTCAACCGATAGGTGTCCCTCAATCTCGTCATGAGGGGAGGCTGAAGGGTCTCGGAACTATCGGAAGGAAAGCAATCACTCCAGATATGGACACGTATACTCAAGCCCATTTCACGGTGTTGCAACACATGACTGAAGTGGCGCCTTATGTCAACCAGCACAAGGATGTGCTTCGGCAACAGAATCCAGAGCGGCCGGATGTTTGGATCATGAGGCAACACAACCGTTGGTTCAACCAATGGTTGAAGGAGCAAATCGCTAGGAGCTCGCCAAGTGAGACGCTGACATGGTTGGCAAAAGGGCCGACATTTACAGTTGTGACATGGCAAGGATATGACATAAATGGGTACACATTCTATACGCAGTCTCAGGATGTCAAGAGCACTAACCAGAACAGCGGTGTCCGCATAGATGCATTCAGTACCGATGGGTCGAGAAACTCGTACTATGGCTTCATAGAAGAGATTTGGGAGCTCGACTATGTGGTTTTCAAAATCCCCTTATTTCGCTGCCGTTAGGTGCATCTCCCACAGGTGAAGGTTGACAAGTACGGTGTCACGACCGTGGACCTCCAACGTGTCGGGTACAAAGACGAACCATTCGTACTCGCCAATCAAGTTGTTCAAGTTTTCTATGTAACCGACCCGTCAAATAAGAAACGCCATGTAGTTCTTCATGGAAAAAGGAGAATTGTTGGAGTGGAGAATGTAGTGGACGAAGAGGAATACAATCAATTTGACGAGTTACCTCCTTTTGCAAATGGCATAAGGGTCGACGATGAACAACGTGACGAAACTAGTTACGTACGCATTGATCATGATGAAGGGCTAATTTTTAAAGGAAATAAGCAAGTACAATAAGAATGTATATGTGAAAATGTGTGATGTAGTCAATTTTGAGATGTATATGTGAAAATGTGTGATGTAGTCAATTTTGAGATGTATATGTGAAAATGTGTGATGTAGTCAATTTTGAGATGTATATGTGAAAATGTCTGATGTAGTCAATTTTGAGTTGTATATGTGAAAATGTGTGATGTAGTCAATTTTGAGATGTATATGTGAAAATGTGTGATGTAGTCAATTTTCAGATGTGTATGTGAAAATGTGTGACAAAAATGAATGCAGATTGAGAAAATGTGTAAATGAATGCAGCTGGTAGGTAGTTGATCATGAATGCAGATGGTTGGCTGTTGATCATGAATGACTACAGTCGGGCATAGGCTTATCACAGATGGTTCTAAACTTAGAACCGTCTGTGATATCAATATCACAGACGGTTCTAAGTTTAGAACCGTCTGTGATAAGCCACTATCTCAGACGGTTCTAAACGTAGAACCGTCTGTGATAGTATGCTTATTACAGACGGTTCTAAACTTCGAACCGTCTGTGATATTCATATCACAGACGGTTCTAAACTTAGAACCGTCTGTAATAATCCGCTATATATACCCGTGTCTAGGGTTTTCCGTGTATTCTGCAATTATTCTATATCTAAATCTCGATCTGCCTCCCTCGAGCCCTCGCCGGCCGCCTCACTCGAGCCCGTCGTCGCCGCCGCCTCCCCGAGCCCGTCGTCGCCTCGTCCTCCTCCTCCTCCGTCGTCGCCGGCCGCCTCCCCGAGCCCGTCGTCGCCGCCGCCTCCCCGAGCCCGGGGCCTCCTCCTCCTCCGTCGCCGCCGCCTCCTCCTCCTCCGTCGTCGTCGCCTCCTCCTCCTCCTCCGTCGTCGCCGCCTCCTCCTCCGTCACCAAAACCCTAAGGTCATCAAATCCCTCCCCGAGCTTCATGCTTACTGTTAGGGTTTAGGGTTGATGCTTGATACTTCATACTGAGTGTTAGGGTTTAGGGCTTACTGTTATATGCTTACTGTTATGTATATGGTTAGTTGCTTACTGTTATGTATATGGTTAGTTGCTTACTGTTATAAGCTTACTGTTATGGTATATATGTATATATGTAGGTATGTATATGTATGTATATACACATATATATGTATTGTAATCAATCAAGGAAGAGTATATGATTTAGTAGCAGGATGGCCAAGATTAATCTTGTGCAACCTTACAATTTGAGAGCACAAATTAACCAATCAAGGAAGAGTATATGATCAAAGGGCATGAAGCAAGTGACCCCCTCCCTTCTCCCCCTTCCCTCTACTCCTCTCCTCTCTTCCTAACATTGAGCATCATGTTTCACTTTTCTTGCTTCCTCATCTTATTATTGCAAAAGATACATTGACCATTTGGGTGGAAAGAAATACATTGTGTCATCAGGCTCATGACTGCCAATTTGAAGCATAGCATAGGCTCATGTGCCTCGGCTATGCTATGCTTCGAATTGGCAGTCATACGCCTGACGAAACAGTTTATCTCCAGTGGGACACTCCAGTGTATCCGGTTCAATGAACTTGATACACTGGTTTGTGCCATTTGCTTCATAGAACTTTGTTTAGACCTTGTAGTAATAATATATGCCACATAGACCTTCAAAGGGCATGAAGCAAGTGACACACTCCAGTCTATCCTGTTCAACGAACTTGATACACTGGTTTGTGTCATTTGCTTCATAGAACTTTGTTTAGGGACTTTGCTATTTGGTTTATAGTATTAGCAACTAAAGTAGGTGCTAAGATAGACACATCACCCCCTCTCTATGTCCATATCACCCCCTCCCCTCTACTCCTCTCTTCCAATTCAATATGATCACTTTCTCATCTTATCTTAATAGACCCACAAAATGAGCAACATGTCACCCGCGCATTCTTCAACATCATCGCCGGAGGCGTCCGCTCCAACATCAAGACGCCAAGGAAGAGGGCTATCAAAGAAGCCTCAGAGCCGACAGACCATCACAGCGGTAAACGCAGCTGGGGTCCCTATCCTTCCTAAGCAAGCGCTAAACGCATTCCGAACCATGGTCGGAATAGTTGCACGAGAACGAATTGAGATCACATACAATTCGTGGAAGAACGTGCCTGACACTCGAAAACGTGAGCTGTGGACCGAAATTTTGGCATCGTTCGAGTTCCTAGAAGAACACTTACACGCTGTGGAACGACAAACCTACCAAGCGGCGTGTAAAGCATGGAAGAACTTCAAGACCACGCTTGTTAGGAAATACGTGGAGACGGACGAAACGCCTTTTACTAAATACCCATTCCTGGAACCACAATGGGAAGAGTTCAAGGCGATGAAAACGACCGAAGATTTCAAAAGTACAAGTGTGGCGCACAAGGCCCTCCAGGCAAAAAACACGCACCCCCACAGACTTGGCACAGCTGGGTATGCGGGTAAAATCCCGCAGTGGAGGTTGGAGGATGAGCTGGCAGCTGCAAAGGACATCGCCCCGCCGTTTTCCAATATCCCGGATGACCGCGCTCGAAATTGGCTTAGAGCAAGGTCATGTACAACGACATCGGGGGACGTCTCCTTTCGAAACCCTGCAGACCAGCAAGTGTCCCAGCGCCTGGTAAGATATCGATCGAACTACGTAGCTTGTAATTACTCCACAACTTCGTACGAATTGAAATGACATGTCGTGCTCTTGCAGGAAGAGCTGAGTTTTCAATCTACCGAGGGATCATTCCAGGGAACAAGGGAGAATGATAAGCTCTCCGTGGCCCTGGGAAACAAGGAGCACCCGGGCCGTACGAGAGGCCTTGGGCTTTACGTTCCATGGAAACATGGTTTCCAAGATGACTCCGACATGTATCGGCGCAGGAAGAGAAACAAAGTCGAGCGTAACGCACAGCTACAAGAAGAGATCAAGGCATCTCTTAAAGAGGAGCTACTGGGTTCGATGGCTGATATAATCAGAGATGAGGTGCGGAAACAGACAGAAAGTCAGCAGGCCGCCACCGCCGCTGCTGCGCTAGCTAGCCCGCACAACCGTCCGAGTAGCTGCGCGTCCAATCCGACGCAAATCCAGTCCAAATTTCCTGTGGACGACATCCAGGTAATAATTATTACCTCTCGAATGCTTGCTCCATTGGTAGGCCTATTCGAGTAGCTAATTTTGTATCGTTATGTAGGAGCCTACGAATTGCAAGCTCCAAGTGAGATATGGCTCCGTTCCCTTGTACGCTGCTTGGGGCCAGGCATATTCGTCTGGTATCGGGGCCATGGTACACGGTCAAGCTTTAGCGCCAGGCTTCGCAAAAGTTAATGTGGATGGTGTGCATGTCAATTTTGAGGTGGTCCCGCTACCGAAGCCCCCCAACGACGAGATCATGACTCTAGGACAGGCCATCGGAACATTCATCCAGTGGCCCAAAAGCGACATCTCCCTGGAGTCTTCTTCACCGGTGGCAGGACCAGAGCAACATGCACTGGTTCCATCTCCATTACAACACCAGTCGGTTCCACCACCGGATACTGCACCGGTGCTATCTCCACTGGTCATACTCTCGCCAGAGCAACTTGCACTGGTGCCATCTCCATTACAAGACCAGTCGATTCCACCACCGGTTACTGCACCGGTGCTATCTCCACGGGTCCTATTCTCGCCAGAGCAACTTGCACCGCTGCTGCCGACTACCGTTAAGTCGGCCTATAGCCGAGCCAGCAAGGCCAGCAAGGGCAAATCAAAGAAGACCAATGATGATATGTCGTACCTACCTTTGGCCCGCAAATTCGTGCTTGGTCAGCCGTTGCTCGAGGAAAAATACCTCCAAAAGCTACCATATACTTGCATGCAATTGCACATGTGGTATATGCAGCAGTCCAATAAGCTAGAGGGAGAACGGACTTCAAGTATCACTGTCAAATTCACCGAAGAAGATTTACACCACAGTTTTCAAGAGTGTATGTTCGTGGTCGCCTTTGAGGATTTATTCGATCTGTTCACGTTCAACGCTCTTGACGTCTCAATCATTCGATGCTGGACGCTGTAAGTGTGTACAATCACAGTCTCCGTTAATGTCATACCGATAAATGCCATATCTAATAATTCTTTTTCTCACGCTCGTCGCAGGGGACAGGTAAAAGTCTTTTCTCCCTCTGCTGACGTAAGGAAAAGACTTCTCTCTCCAGCCGCACGCTGTTGTTCTGATTTCGGCTAGCGTCGCGCGAACCAAAGATTTTTCTGCCATCTGCTGCTCCTTGCTGCGACCGAACAAGAGACTCGAGATGCCACGCGCGCTACCGAGACCCACGAACAGACGCCGGGCGCGAGACGCGTGAACGCTTCCATGGGTTATTTTTTTTGCCCCGATCGAATATCCTATGGCTCTCATAATCTACTAGTTCTGATATCAATTGTTAGTTTTATTTTTAGAAGAAGATTTACACATTACAAAATAAACGAAGGGACCATGAAAGAATTTTTGAATTTCTCTATCCTCTTGCTTACTATTTTTTTTCCATTTTTCTCTTACAAAACTGTTTATAAGCCTTCTTATTATATAGGTTTATACTCTTCTACTAACATACGTACTCAGACTTCAAGTTAATCACCACTTAAATTTGAGTTACATATGAAGATAAACTTTACTGCATCTTGGATTCGATTTAAACTCTAAATCAAGATTATTTTCAACAGGGAGAACGGAGAAGGGGACGTCCCGCCATTCAAGACATGGTAGGAGCAGAACGTCGTGCTGAGCATAGCCAACGGCGATGCGTTCATCACCCTCTCCATGTCACGAAAGTTGAACTTCTTTACGACGGTATTGTGTGTGATGGAGAAGCACAACATCGACTTCGTGACGGTGACAGTCTCGTCGGAACGAAACCAGAAGTTGTTCAACCTTCAAGGCCGTGTAAGTGGCTACCCATTTGGCCAATTAATTAATTATACACGTAATTTAGATTCCTGTTTGGTTTAGCAAAGTTATGAAACTTTGGTTGTCAGATTAACTAGGTCAGTTGCGCCTCCCGTTAGTCCTGTGAGACTTTGATGCCCGAAGACAAGCACAAATTGGCAGTGTCAGAGCTGATGTGGCTCTCTAGTTGAGATGAATGCCCATGCATAAACTGCAAACCATTCCGGGTTGAGCCGCTTATGCTATCGTCGAGGATCTGTAATCACAATTGTTGAAAAAAGGAACTAGTCTTGCGTCAAATTTAGTCGTTGAACTATTTTCGTTTTTAAGAAATCACTAAAAATTCGTGAACATACAAAGTACTATTTGAGTTGGAACTTGTTGTGGTTGATTGATGAATGGAGCTGCAGAAATGTTGGTCAAATAATATGCACTAAACGTTGCTTTTTTACATGTTCTAATCATAATTATAGGTAGAACCAAAATTAAGCTTTGAACATTTTGATGCCTCATGTTAATTTCTTCTGCAAAAGTGAAAGAACCCAACCACAAGCAAACTAGCCTTCAGCGTGATACTCCAAGGGATTCCATAACTTCCCTTGCCCACAAGCCCTCTCACAAATGGCCAGAAGCACAGCACCAACCAGCCACAGCACACGAATTCTCCGATACCCGGACCACCATGAATGCCTGTCACCATCCCGAAAATGGTCCGCCATGCTCCAACAACGATTGCAACGACGTTCAAGATTGCAAGTGCCATAACCGGGATGAACACCGGTGATGAGTCGAAGGTGAACCGCCCTGGATAAGCCTCATCGGTGCTAGCATCACCATCAAACGTGCTCTTGTCCTTACGGGTGACCTCGAACACGGTCTCGGAGAGTCCTAAAGTCTTCAGGAGCACAGTGAGGAAAGCAAGGAGCCAGGCGGAGGCTGAGGTGATTCGTTGCATCCTATGGTTGTTCCACCAAGCACGAGCTGAGAGCCCACAATCCATGTACTCCATGAAGTGGTATAAGTTGTAGGTCAAGAATAGGGCTAGTGGGATTCTGAAATCGTCTTCCAATGCCTGCAAAAGAAAATTTGTCTTTTACACATCAGCCGAGTAGTTCATACCTCATTCTATAACAAACTAAACAATCTTTCGGATTAGTTTGTGAGTGCATAAGAATTAAATTGGTGAAATAGGATTTTTGTTTTCGCAAATGCTGAAAGTTTCAGCTATGAGCAATGGACTGATGAGTGATAACAAAAGTTTACCTTTGGCAAGAAGGACTGGTTTGTGAGGAGGCAGTAAGGTCCCAACAGTGCGTAGCATAGCTCGAATGGCGCCCTCACGGGCCACACATAAACGATCAGATAGGCAAGGCATTGCCGAAATTGGAGGTGCTTGAAGATGGTGGCAAGGATTGGGCTATTTCGGCTGATGAGTATCTCCAGATCGCCTATTGCCCATCTCTTGTACTGGGTCAAGCTGGCTGGTCCACCAATCGGAGCACAGCCCAAGAATGCTGGTGGGTTGGTGGTCATCAGCGTGGATTTCCAACCCGCTGCGTGGATCCGCTGCCCGGTCAAAACGTCTTCTGTCATTGATCCATAGACCCAACCAACCTGCAAATACATGTAATGAACTGTTGGAACCTCCTGACCATAACAAAACCTGCAATATTGCAATGGCAGTTGCATATACCTCCTGACCGCAACATGTGCCAACCTCATAGTTGCAGTTGGCCACTTCTTTTGCCACTTCTATGCGACTTGATACATCTACTGTTCGCTTAGCTAGTATGTCTCCTAAAATGATGTTCCTAGCTGATTCGATCAATTCCTTTGAACTCCCAAACTTCATTTGCAACTCCTTGTAAGATGGTGAACCTGACAAAGTACAGTCACTTGATGTAAGGGTACTAATCGAACTCAAATGCATCAGGGATACAAATTTACTCCAGACAATTACAATGGTTGACGCCCAATTTTACCTCTTGTCCTCTCATGTCTGATAGCAGAGTCTAGTGGCATGCCATAAATGACTTTCCTACGATGAAAGCAGCCCGTCCCGTCATAGAAATATCCTTGAAGTCCTGCAATTCCAACTGCAACTTTCTGAAAAATGCCACAAAATTAGTAGCTATAACATCAGTAGTGCACATGAAACCTTCACCATAAGAAGGGGGAAATATTAACATTTGCACTCCGATTCATGTATATGTGTCAATGTGTGCACACCACATGTATACCTTAAAGAAAACCTCCAGCTGATTACCAAAAGGATCATCCTTGAGTCCATCGTAGAATTGCTGCGGTGCCTGAACAAACCCACTGTTGATCTCATCATCGAAACCCAGTAGTAGGCACATTGCGTGGAGGATGACCTGCGGGTTGTTGGCAAACATGTCGCAATCCACATTCAGCATGATCGGCGCATTGGTCATCACAGCCGACACCCTTGTCTGCACAAAGAAGTTGTCGAGGCTCAACTTATCAGCTATATGCACTTCTGTGAATTTTCTATGTGACACAGTGACACCGCACTATATTGAGTAGAAGAGGTACTGACCAGAACATTCATGGCACCGGCCTTGAAGTGATGTTGATGTTTGGGGCTCTTCTCTCTTGAGAGGTATATGAGACTTGGGAATCCTTCTCCTATCCTGCTCTTGCTGTTGTCCCATAGAACCTGAACTCAGCAAAACCATACCAAGTAGTTAGCACTTTGGGCTGCACAGCAGGGCAGTTCGATTTAATATACGTTTGGCAAAACGACGTGGTCATGTGGCAAACCTTAATGATGGTAGGATGCTTCCTACGCTCGGTGTCTAAGAACTCGGCAAACTCGTCTCCGCCGTGCCGCAAAAGGGACCCCTCCTCGGCATTCTCAATCCGGCTGACTAGCTTCTCGTACTCGCTCTAAAATCACACCAATAAGATGGCCACGAACGAAAGATCAAACATTGTGCGATTGACATGGCACAACATTGTGGTGATCACCGGCGGCTCCAGCCTCGGGTCCGCCGTTGTCACGAACATGTCCACCGCCGGAAGCTCGTCGATCCTACATAGTAATCAACACATCAAAAGCAAGAACAAAAGAGAGTCGCACAAACTTCCAGGACATGTGCATGCTAGGCGCCTTTCTGAGAGGTTTTCGGCGTACGTCTCGAACAGGACGGGGCTCCACTTGCCGTTCATGTTGAGGATCCACACGAACGTGAACCACACCTCGCAGATGAGCGCGGCGAGCCACGCCGCGCCGCCGTGCTCACCGTGCAGCAGTGAGGTGGCGCGGCTTCCCAGTTGGGCGAGGAGGAGGAAGAGCAAGACGAGGTCGGCCAGCATCCACGCAGTCCTTCGGAGGGGCACCCTCTCCTGCAGCTTCTTCGCGCCGGCCATGGCCAGAACCAGACTAGCTAGCTCACTCACTAGTGACCAGTCACCCGCAGTAGCACACCACACCACAAGCAACAAACAGAAGCCCTGATGATTTATAGGACCGGCATAGCTAGCTCACCATGTATGATTGGAGCCTAGCTAGTTGGAGCGCCACGTCCTACGTCATCCCTGAGGATATGTGCCAAATTATTGGCCGTGTCGTATGGCGGCCGGCGCTCGTGGACGCATGCACCCCGGCCGCAAGCTTTGGGAGATTTGTCAGTCAGTCAGATCGCTGCGTGTTAGCATCTGTCAGATTCGGTAGGAAGCTTTGTGAGCCGTCTGGTGCTGGATGGACGCGCGGTTGGGATTCTTGGTTGATTGATTCCCAGCGAATGCATGCCGTGGACAGCCGCCCGCTAGGAGAATAGCTAGCGGCAAGCGATTGGTGGAAAGAACCGATTGGTCGATTGATTTCCACCGAATGCATGGCGGCAAGCGATTGGTCGTTTCCCGGCGACGTTGCATCAGGCGGTGGCGTCACTCATCGGGGTCCCAGACAGCAACGGTGAATGGCGAAGGAAGTCGTCGAGACTGACGAGGGAGAAGTGAGGTGATCGCGAGGAGGGTGACAACTAACATGTCTTTTGCACCTGGATCAGAATTGATATACTTCATGAAACAACCGAAAATTTGCAAAAACCAAAATTGGATTTGAATTCCCATTTCTCTTTTGCCCATCTCCTCCATAGCCCTAATTCACACAAATCTCAAAGCATCACAGCCCTTATCCTTGTCATCACGGCGTTATCACGGCAGGAACGGAGATTTTCCCTCGCGGTTACTGTTCACATCCGAAAAATCTTGCCGCCATTGCCGATTTTTGTCGCCGCCGTCCTTCCTCGCGCCTTCTCGTGCCTGCACGCCGCTGCCAGCTCCTGCCCGCTTGTCAGACGCTGTACCTCGTCCTTAATTGCCGCTGCACCGGTGTCGAGTCCTCCCGGGCGCTGCCGCCACCGCCGCGCCCTGATTTTTCCGCCGCCGCCGATTTCTCTGCAAACCGCGCTCTCCCGCGCCTTCTGGTCCTTGCCACCGCAGCCGCCCCGTACAATGCCGACCTCTGTGCCCTTGACTGCCGTGGATTGACGCCCAAGCCAGCCGGCCCTTCTCGAGCGCCAGTTCACCGCCACCGAGATATTTCCTTCTCCCTCTCCGGTGCCAACCGCCTCTCCCGCCTATTTAAGCGCCCCCGATCCTCCCAAAGAGAGCACCACGCCTCCCCGAAGCTCACCAAGCACTCCCAAAGCCCCACCGTCGCCCCATTGTAGGTTATTGCCGAAAAGCCCCAAATCAAAGCCCCAACGCAATGTCGGTCTTCCGCATCACCATTGTCTAATTGCATTCGCCTG
The DNA here is from genome assembly GCA_017311315.1 of Dendrocalamus latiflorus. Taxonomy (NCBI): domain Eukaryota; kingdom Viridiplantae; phylum Streptophyta; class Magnoliopsida; order Poales; family Poaceae; genus Dendrocalamus; species Dendrocalamus latiflorus. The sequence goes on from CM029628.1 coordinate 32,359,024, forward strand.
TAGCATCTCCATAGCCCTAGAAACAACCCCCAACCGCCGCCATCACCTCCCATCCACCCCTCTTCCCCGGCACCGTTCACCCCTTTATCCACCGAAAGCGCCACCGTAGCTAGCCCTAGTCCGACCTCCCCAACTCCGGAAAACCCTCCCCTAAGCCTACCTGAGCTCCAGTAAAGCTCAATAATCAGGCCAATTGCCTAGAGCCCCTCCTATTAGCGAGCAATTCCAAAAATGGCCGCAAAAAAGAAGAGCCCACCGCCGGCGATTACCGCCTCCACCGGACCTCCAATCACCGAAAATGGGTCCCTCTCACTGTCCCTAACCCATCCATACCCTCCACCGCCGTCTCAGTTCGCTCTACCGCCGCCGATAGCCGCCGCCACTCCCCTCTGTTCCGTGCGCACGCGTGAACCGAGCGGGGAAGAAGAACAGTGCGGACCCAGGCGCTCCGGGTTGGCTAAGCCAAGTCGGCTCGCCCGCGCCGGTCACACCCGACCTGAGCCCGATCGACGCGGTCCGACCGAACCAGCTCGCCGAGTCCGACCCGAACCCTAGGAACAGTGCTGAGCCCGATGAATAGTAACCGGCCGAACCCAAAAATACATACTTATACTCCCCGGATTCGTTTCGAGCCCGCCAACCCAAATCCAAGGCCCATTTCCCCATATAGCCCTCCTATAAGCCCAAAATCCCGAATTAATGGAGTTTTTCGGATTTCCTTTATTCTTTTATTCCTAGCTCATTCCTTTGGGCATGGAATTAATATTATTTTATTGTTTTGCGTTAGCTTCCGGAGTCGAGTTTGCACAGGAGCCAGAAGGAGAAGTGCAAGCTCCAAAGCTAGAAGGTTACGAACTTGTTGAAATAATAAATCCGCAAGGCAAGTCACATGTCATTGATCATATTGAACCTACATTCCGTTAATTATTTATTTATCAGTATTTTCATTATGTTATTTGCGCACTGTTATTTTATCTACAATGAATGTTTAGAATGACATGATATTAGTTAATGTCCTACCACTCGAAAGACCGTGTTTAATTTGATGGCCACATTCACCTTGACAAGACTTAGTAGTATTAAAAAGTACTATTAATGTAATCACTGTAGATTAGGAAACTCAACAATCTTTCATTACTAGTCATGATACTTTGCTGATAGAATTTCAAAAAGTAAATCTAGGATGAGCCAATATCACGGGATGCCACAAGATGGTTTAAGCCCATGATCTTATCCTAGGGTGAAAATTTGGCAGTGCCGCGAGCACTGGGATGAAAATATAAGGACTAGACCCTTATGCCAAGTAAAGAACATAGCAACCGCTCAACCACAAGCGTTGACTTGTCAAACCTGGTTTTAGTAGCTGCTCAAATCGATTGAATATCTAGTATATGGATTTAATATACTGTTCCAAAAAGGGAACAACCGGCGCAAAGAGGTGATATGGGAAACCATAATTCACAACGGTAGACCCGCTCTGTCAAGGCCGCCGTATTCCATGACAGAGGGTTCATAGTCTATCGGGTAAAGGCTACATAAAGAGATGAGCGGTGAAACAACCTTGTTTCCTCAACTCAGTCATAAGGGTTGAGGAATCTTGTGGGTAAAGTTGGGCAGCTCTGCAGAGTCATTTATAAATGGTATTCGAATACACCGTGCTTCCGGTATATGAAGCTGTGTTTAATGGGTGATTCCAACAGCAAAGCATAAGTAGATTTGGAATGGTTTTGGAAATGTGAAGGTGTGTTAATCAAGTTTGGAAAACCCCCCAAATACCCTAAGAAGTTTATGATTTGATATTTTAGGTTTAAAAGCAAAGTGTTTACAAACAAAATTGCATCCACATAAAATAATGAACTTTACCCTGTTCCATGGCAATCTTTTGCATGTAATTAAATAGTATTTCCCATGTGGCTTGTTGAGTACGGTTGATTGTACTCATGCTTGCTAAAATCATAAACAGATGATGTTTGTCAAGAAAGTGAAGAAGCTTTTCAAGACAACGTTGAGCTGTACGAAGTAGACGACGTCTGGTGTTAGGGTTTATTTCTACACTCAGGCCTGCCTGTGGAATCTTTTGGTAATGTAACCTTGGGTTGTACGCCTCTTTATGCAAAACTTGGCTGATAAGCCTTACTTTTATAATAAAGTTCGCTTTTGTCTTTAAGCTTGTCTTGGCAATGTTATACACTCGATGGATGTACTCGCAACTGAACAGTCCTGGGCAGTTGCGAGGTTTTCACAATACTCCCAGAAATGGGGGTGCTACAGAGTGGTATCAGAGCTAGCTTGCTTGACTGTAGGATAAACCCTAAGTGATATTAAGAAAGTTTACCAAAATTCTAATTTAAAAGTATCAAAAGTTTACATAAAATATAAGTATTACTACTGTCTTTTCTCTCCCAAATGCTATCTCATCTATCCTAGAATTTTCTTTAGTTCAATTTCATTTTTGAAAAAGGTTTTGCGTCTACCCTTCTCTAATTCAAAGTCCACGCTGTGTAATGGTGTAGCTTCGCACCACGCCTGCCACCTAGGATGTATGTTGCACAAGCTCCGTCACCTTCTCCTCTCGGCGCCGGATCCATGCCGCCACCTTTCGGCCGCCCGCTGCCCCACACCCAAGGCCTCACCACCGCCTGCCATGGGAGGTAAGTGTTGTTTTTGTTGCAATATTTTTTATTTCATGTATGCAACAATTACTAATAACCAGTGCAACATCAAGATTTTTTGTGAAATATTTCGTTGCATACGTTGGTCTGAATTGTTGCACATATTGTCTGCAAATGTTGCATCTAAGCGTCCGATGGAAATACTCTCATCGGATGTACGGGCGCTAGTAATGTCCTATATATATGTATGTATGTGTGTGTATATATATGTATGAATATGTGTGTATATATATATGTATATGTGTATGTATGTATATGTGTATGTATGTGTGTGTATGTATGTATGCATGCATGCATGTATGTATGTGTGTGTATATAACCATGGTGCCTAGGCACCAATATCAATACCCGTTGATTTGCTTCGAGATTCGCAACGTTTGATGTGGGTATCTTCATATACCCATAAAAAAGTATATTTGAGATATCAAACTCCGAAAAAATTTAAATTCAACTTCAGTTTAATTAGTTTGAATTATTTTTATGGTATATACTCACTGTAGTCGCATTGAACTCAAAAGTAGTTCAAACTAGTTTGAACTGAGTTCAAAACTAACTTACCATAAATATATCAAGGGTATAAAACATTTTCATACCCAAACTCAAAAAAATTATCAATCATACACGTGTATCGGATGTTGGTGCCTAGGCACCATGGTGCATTACGTAATTTTCCTATATATATATATATATATATATATATATATATATATATATATATATATATATATATATATATATATATATATATATATATATATATATATATATATATGTGTGTGTGTGTGTGTGTGTGTGTGTGTGTGTGTGTGTGTGTGTGTGTAAAAATATATCCGATGTTTTTTTTTTGGTGCGTGTACTCTTATGCCTTTCCTAGCAATCAAATACTCTTCAATCCTAACGACCAGTACACTAACACAAATCAAGCAGTCACCGGTCACAACTCATTTGGTGTGCCGCCGGCCCCTCTACCATGTTGTTCGGCACTCTTATTGACGTCGAGGGGACGCGAAATGCGATTATTTAAGTAAGTAATTTTAGAATGTTTTAGGCTTTTCTTTTTTTAAGGTCAAGTGCTTGATTTCTTTTACGATTTTACCCGAGTGACTCCTAGGCACCAATGGCTTCAATGCAAAAATTGGTACTTACGCACTATATCCATGAGTTATTATATATACACACAAAACAACTGGTGAGATTAAAAGTATATATGTAGGATCGGTTCACACTAAAATAGGCAATCAGAGGGGGTGAATGATTGCGGAAGCTAAAAATAAATTTTAATACTCCCCTTTTTAACACAAAACCTATTTAAGCCTTGTTTAAAGTTCTGGACAGAACACTGTATCCTTACTAAAACTGATCTCGATAAAAATCCGTAACTCCGATTAACCTCAAACTTTTTCAGAATAAACTAGAGACAGTTTTTGAACTAACCCAACTGGAATTACGTCAATCGGAGCTCTAGATCTTGAGATATAAAATAAACAAGATTGCTGATGCAGATAGTGACGAAAATAAATTAAGCCCTAATTATGCAACTAAGCAAAATCTGAGATTGCTTGCCTGACCGATGGCCGAACAATGTCGTGCGCTCCGTGATCAAAGAGATGACATGCCAAAGAAAACGTTTGGCCAACCCAAAAGCCGTATATATATTTTTCTTCCACGGCTGCTCGGTACAAACTCTTGCCATGCCGCCGCATGCATATATATACACACACAACCCAACTCCAACTAGGCCTTAAAATCCTAATCCAACTCCAACTAGGCCTTAAAATCCTAATCCAACTCCAACAAGGACTTAAAATCCTAATCTAACTCCAACTAGGCCTTAAAATCCTAATCCAACTCCAACTAGACCTTAAAATCCTAATCCAACTCCAACTAGGCTTGGGCCATTTTAACTCAACTAGACTTTTGACCCACTAATTTTCAAGGGACCCGAAACCCTTCCTAACACGGGTTTTTCACACTCACGACTTTTCTAACGCGTCACGTGTCGAAGCCTCCAGGACTGCACCTCACGTAGCTTCTCCACATATCATCCACCTTTGATCTCCATGCGCCCCAAGCATGAGCCCGATCATCTCGTGACCTCCTCAACCGTCTGAACCTCGGATCTCCCCATCCTAGTTCCGGTCCACCTCGTCACCGACCATGATCGCATCCATGCTCAACCTGCACATGCAAAGACCAAAGAACATTCTTCCGGCACAAGTTCGTCTCAACTTGACCTACATCACTCCGCATGCACCACACACCTCGCATAACATCGCTAAACAAAATCACCAAATATTCATCATAACAAATTAACCATTGTCAATTATTCATCACCAAAATATTATAAACCTAGCCACATGGTCTAACAATATATCTTCTTCTCTTTGAGGAGTAATAAATTTCAAAATAATCTTTAAATTAGAAAAAAAAATCTAAAAATTCTGATGTTAATCAATAGAGAGAAAAAAATCTGATGCGTCTATCTCATGGCCCACATGTATTATAACCGTGAGGATTACATCTAGCCATAGAAAAACGTATGTAAAGAAGAGTTCTACCACTATATAAAGTATATCAGATGGCGACGCACGCTCTTCTAGGAATGCTCGCTTGCACCTATCCCTACAGGCCAGGAATTAGCTGAAAAATCCAGAATTTCGAAAATTTTGAATTCTTTAAAATTTTGGCCGGATTTTCATTTCTTACCTAATTCAACATCTCCTTACCTTTTTCTCTTTCCTTTCTTGACTTCATTGCCTCCTCGGGCCATTAGTGCAATCCACAAAAAACGCCTTTACCACTGTTTCCCATCCGACAAATGGCTTCACTCGTTTCACACCGCCCCAGCCTCCCGGTTAGGGGTGAAAACGGATCGGATTCGGTCGGATATTGCTTAAACCGTATCCTAACCCACATTTTTTCTCCGGATTCAGAGTCGAATACGGTAAGACCGGATACGGATACGAATTCGGAATATTCGGAGTTTCGAATACGGTACCATCGGGTCGGATATGTAACGGATTCGGGTCGGAAACGGATAATATAGGCGGATAGTACGGATGATTACAATACAAGCAATGAGAACAATAGGAACACAAATTATACATAAGTGGTAAATTCATACAAGCCACAATAGAAACACATCCATAGTATTCAGTGGAGTAAATGGTAGCACATGAGAAATACATAACCAATCACTCAATCAGATGTGTATGAGATACCCCAAAAGGAAACTATTTGTAAATAGAAACTAAACAGATTGATTCCTAAGAAATACATAACCAATCACTAAAAGAAAACAAAGGCTAATTATTACTATTGCAATGTATGGGCGCCTTGTGGTGTCTGTGATCTTTAGCAATTGCATAAGCTGCACATGAGAAATAAATACATGTTGCACATGAGATTGATTCCTGCCAGTGCCAGCTACAGCTATGTGTACACAGTGAGAAAGAATCATTGACAAACATTGCAGCACCTGAAGCTAGCTTCTGAGACATGTCCTTAACTCAATCCCACTGTCATCTCTCTTTTCTCCCTAGCCGATTCAACCAGACACCAAATACCATCTCCATAGATCAATGTTAGTACACAAAGGCTCATTACTGCATAGCTAAAAGGCTGAAAGACTTGTGCTTAGCAATTAGAAATTTTGGTACATATGTAATTCTCAGTTTCTCACCAATTGTCATCACAGCATAAAAGGGAACAATGTTACTACAAGGTGAGGGAAAATGGCAAGAAAAATAGGGAACATACAAATATACAACAGTCTACAGACTCACTGTAACAGGATTCAGAGCTTCAGATGCACTGGGAATTAAACAGATTTTTTGTTGTGATCTTGTGGATCCCTCCCAGGATCAGAGGATCTGAAAGCGATGTAAAAACTAAGAAATCAATAGATCAGGACAAAAGACAAACAATCATTCATATATTTAAACAAGTATAGTGTATAGACGTAGATAGGAGCTCAGCACTAAATATTTTGAACTTATACACTATATATTTCTTAGGGAAAGGAAATGAGCATGCAAATTGTGCTACTCTCATGTTAAGAATGGATCAAGGTACTACTTAGGGAAAGGAGCATGAAAACAAGCATATGAATATACGATAAAGTCAATTGACATATGTGCATGGCATGCTATTCCTTGATACAATCCGAAACAGCAAGTGTAGGGCAGAGGAACGCAGGTCTTGCCTGGCATGTGCAATGGCTCACGCCGACGAAGCTTCGGCCGGAGGGATTGACACAGTGCGCAGCAGCTCCAACGAGCTCGCCAGCCCAAGGAAATGCGACAGGATGGTGTTTGCTGAAGCCTGCGCATGACGAGTCGAGGATTAACAACGCATCCTTTTCAGCTACAACCCGCACCCATCCCGACATTCCGCGGCGGCGCGCCGCCCGCCGCTCCCCCGAATCGAATCAACACAGAGAGGGGGATAACCGGATAAGGGAGGGGGGAAGGGATCAGGGAGGCAAGAGGGGTATACCGGCTGCGACGGCGAGGGGGATGTGGCTGCAGCGCCGGTGGCGGCGAGATCGAGAGGCGGGGACGCCGGGGAGGGATTTGCGGGCGGCCGGGCGAGAGCGACCGAGCGAGCTAGGGTTTGGAGATGATTTGGCGGCGGCCGGGCGAGAGCGAGCGACTGGTGCGTGGTCGATATGTTTCGCTGATGGGCCGCTTCGCTTCCGCTGATGGAGTGATGGGCCGAGGCGCTAAGCGCTAGACGCAGTCGGGTTTTTATTCGATTTCTATTCGGGTAGTATCCGAATAACCGCAAACCGAACATATTCGGTCGGATACCAGTTATACCGAATCCGCTACCGAATCCGACTATACATATCCGTATCCGAAACCGAATCCGACCGGATACCAAACCAGTTTACCGAATTTGCTAAAAACCGGATTCGGTACCGGATCGGTCGGGAAAAACCCGACCCGTTTTCACCCCTACTCCCGGTCAGCTGGTCGTACCTTGCTCACCGTGCATTGACATCATCCATCAATGAACCCTAATACACGCCGGACAAGCCAAACCGGAAATTTGACACCGCCTTCCGCCCCTCTCACAGCCAACCACTTCGGGCCGCAACTCTTGACTACCATCGCTCACCGATCAAGAAGGCACTAAGGCCTAGACGCCTACTCTGTTTAGCCAAATTAGACACTGATTAAATCTTAAACCACCTAAGCACCATTCCAAACCCTAAACCCAATACAATCCAAGCCTTTACTGTTCATCGGAACCTATTAAACGTATATAAGCCCGTCTTGACCATTTTGAGCCATGAAATCCATTCTCAACTCTATTTAGCTTAAATATACTATGATGAAACCCTAGCCAGCCCAGATATTATTTCAAACCCAGGCCCAATACTGTCCAAACCCATTGCTATTCATCGAAAGCCCGATAACACAATACATAGCTATTTCGACTGTCTTGAGTCCGCCTAGCCCATTTTTAACTTGGTTCAGCCAAACCAAGCCTTGCTTAAACCCCAATCGCCTAAACCCATTTTCGTTATATCTTTTAAGGTTATTTTATTTTGTTCCCAGATTGCATTCTGCAAAGTAAGAACTTATTTGCATTTGTTTTCCGTGTTAGTATTTGGACCCTGCGAGTTGGCCAACAGAAGAACTATAAGAGCAATTGAAGTAAACCTGAAGCCTACAGAGAAGATTGAAGATATCAGGGAAAGAAGGCAAGTACTTATATTGATCATGCTGAACCTAATTGTCAAATACAATATTTTGCTTTCAAATACAAATACATGCTTGTTATTGTGTATAGATTGCCTAGCTACACCATACAGTGATACCTTTTATTTCCCTCTCGATAATATCGTTCCTTGGTCACCGTAGAATACTCATTATGGTAATACTGCTATATTATGGTTATGCTTAGATATGCTCTAGTAGTAAGATTAAATATGACACAAACATTGTCAACTAAAACTGGAAACATGATAATGGTAGTGGTAACATGGGTTACCACTGGAAGCATGAAATGTTTTATAGGGTCTGTTTGGCAACGGCTGCGGCTTGTGGCTTTTGGCTGAAATTTTTGAATTTTGGCTGTTTATGGTACAGATTACGGAGAGATAGATACTCATTTGCTATTTTAGATGGTACAGATGTTGGGCTTTTAACGTGTACATCGTTTAACTTGTAGACCTCGTTTTGAGAAAATACTCCGTTTGAACTTTGAAAGTTAGGTACTGTAGCAAAAGCCAAAAGCCGCCAGCTTCGGAGGAAAAGAACAGGCCCATAAAATGGTGGAGACTCGGGCAAATGGTTGGCTTGAGACCAGAGCAGGTACTACCCGAGGTCTAGATCGTTGATTTGTCCCGCTTAAGTCAATTAAGGACCGAATATATGTGTACTCATTTCTACACCCAATCGTGCAATCACAAATCTGGAATATGATAGATCTGGCCAACTAATTTACTTTATTTTGATATAGACTCCTGCGTCAGTTGAGAATGACCTACGAAGTCATTGCTCGAGAAAGATATGTTAGGATGAACCTATAGGGGTCACTGCTGAAAGGTTCCTGCCCTAAGAGAGTGCACTCGCCGATGAGCTAACAATGAAGGCCCATAGCATGAGGGTTCATACCTCCAACAATGGCGATTTAGCGCCAGCTACAGTTGCCGGCAAGAAATGAATGTTTTGTGAGCCAGCAGCAACCACAATTGCTAAGCGGTCAGGCGGGTGGGCGCAGGCTATCCACAACCCGCCCCACTTGCACCCCGGGCAGAGGTCATCGTGGATAAGCAATGGTGCCACATCGGAGTCAAGAAACGAACTCGGTCGTCAAGCGCGGGCTTGGCCCTCCCTTGGGCCTTCCAACCTGCGGTGTGGCCTGTTTAAATGATGCTACCATGGGCTTGGCAAACGGGCCCTGATATAGGCCTGGCCCACCATCAGACACCCATTGGCATATCTGTACTGCAACTGATACAAAGAGAGACGGAATGATCACTCCAACCTAACATGCAAAAAAACTCTCCAGAATCCAGATAATACCTGGCACTTACCCTTTCACATGCAGTCATGCATTACTAGGATGCTCTGCATTACAAAGTACGAACTAGCTAGCAATGCACTACTAGTATACTAATCCACTTAATCAGTAGGAATAGGACATGTCCTCCTGGACATGCAACTACTACAATACTATACTACAGAGTACCATCATTCTACCCCAAGCGTATGTTAGACACACACGTATACCTTAATTAGTTGTAGCAGTACCAGTTGCAGCGAAAGGCTAGCCACAATGACATATCCAAGCACAACTACTGCTACTTCGAGAATTTCGAATTTAATCTCCGATCAGGTCGTCGTGGCAAAAAGTTGATTTTTTTTCTTAGGAAAAAACAGGGAGAAGGAAAGAAGAATAGTGCGAAGACCACGAAAGCTTACACTTGATGTTGCCGTCGGAATTTGAGGTTTTGATTTTGACCATGATATGGGTTGATGCCAAAGGAGGACGAGTGGCAGAACCGTGTGAAAGGCTTGTTGGTGAGTTGTAAACACATTATTACTATTATAAAAGAATGAGTTGATAGTTATACATCTATTCTTCTTTAACCGTTCTATTCTCTCAACTTCTTACCATTCTCCACTTTTCAACCGATCAGAACAACTCTCTTCTATAACACAATTCTCTATACATTTATTGAGTTATGTTGTAACGCATGGGTATATAACTATTACTATTAATACGATCGATATGATTCCTTTCAACACATCGTGTGATTTCTTTCGTGTATATTTTTCATTTGACTAGCAATTCACAATGCAATTAAATGTATTTTTCCATTGCCGTAAATTCTTCCCCTATGTGCACATTTTTTTCTATTTGATCGAAAGTTGCAAAATTCATACGGCAGCCAGTCATTTTCAGACACAGCTGATAACTAGGGCTGTAAACGAGTCGAGCTCGAACGAGCTTGACCTAGCAAGCTCGAGCTCGGCTCGTGTAGGCAGGGGCGGACCCACAGGGTATGCCGGGTGGGCCACGGCATACCCTGGGGCCCTGGGGTCACGGCCACACGCTCGGCAACTCCCGGTGCCTGTTCTTCCGCAGCCGGCTCTACAACGAGACCAACAAGGTGCAGGTCCGCATCTGGCGCCGCCCGGGCCGCGCCGTCGACCGCGCCACCGCCGAGCACCTCTTCGAGGTCATCAACGCCCGCGAGGACGTCCTGCGCCGGCTGATTCGCCGATGCGCCTACCTCAAGTACGTTGAGGGCCGCCTCGGTGACCGCATGCTCTACGCCGACAAGATACTCAAGGACGGCTGCCTCAACATGATCGACACGCCGCTTTGCCCGCTCAAGGTCGTCACCAACCTGCAGGAGACCGTCTAGGACGCCGACATTGTCATCAACGGGCTGCCCTCCACGGAGACAAGGGATGTGCTTGGGGAGATTGGGAGGTACTGGAAGGAGAGGATTACTGTCCCGGTCATCATCTCGCTGGCCAAAGGGATAGAGGCGTCCCTGGATCCCGTGCCGCGGATCATTACCCCGACACAGATGATTAGCAATGCAAGTGAGGTTCCTTTCCTTTTCTTTTCTCAATCATACAATTTTGTTCTTTCCTTACTGAATTGAAGTTGTCCTCTATTGTTGGTTCTCCGCAATTATACCGAACTAGAAGCTCTAACCATGAGCTTCCTCAATCTGGTACCTGCAATGGCTATTATCGGTCTTCTGGAAACTAAGTTATAAATTATTACGAATTCAAGATGTAATCGGTTGTATTGGTGTCAAAAATTTACATGAAAAAATCTTTCTGCTGAATTGGAGAAAAATGAACTTCAGAGATGAATCTTTCTAAATTTCCAGGAATGCCTTTTTGCTGATCGAATCATCTGTTAAACTGTACTCATTGGCATGGTTAGACTTAATATAATCTTCTCTATGTTTCTTCAACGTGGAGAGAACCAATTTTTGACCTTGCAATTTAGTTATTCGTCATGATTCATCTCTTCTGTTGTTCAGAAATCCTTTTAGCCATCACATGTTCAGTTTAGCAGTCTCCTCCTGGATTAGTAGCACACACTAGTTTCCTCTTTCTTCTCACATAACAATTCAATGCTTTTGTTCAGCTTTTATTTAACCCATTTCAGAATTTTATGTTCAAACTCCATTCCATGCGGTGTGTGCTGAGTTTTCATGGTTAGCTCTTACGTATTTCACTTTCCATCTCTGAGGTTTGAAAAATGTATACGCCATTAGTGCTGGTAACTTCTATTTACTTGTCTCACTGCCTTTCTTTTTAAATGTTCTGTAGCCACTGAAACCATATATCGCTGTGACCTTTGGCATAGAACTTGCCCTCATATGTTGGAACATGCTCAAAGTTAATCGATGTCCTCAGAATTCAGTACCTTGCATTGTTATAATGTTTTCTCATGCACTGCTTCCTACGAAATACAATGCCACAAGGAAAAAATGACACTTAGTGATATCTTAACTGCCCTATATTATCCAGAAGAAAGATCCAATAGATAAGAAGCGATGAGATAAGCATGACATGTGGAACTTTCTTCTGTGAGCATGGCCTGGCGTTCAATCACCCTGTAGATGTTTTTTCGTTACCTCTTCTTCCATTAGTTTACTGAACATCCTGCTATCTTGTAGGTATGGTGGCGCACTGACCAATGAGAGTGCAAATTTTACAATTATTTACCAAATTGGCAAATGGTTTTATCGAATTGTATATAAAAATTTTGGTGCGGTATACCCTTTAGTAAAATCCTGGGTCCGCCACTACGTGTAGGCTCGGTGGTCGGTGCGTACCTGCGTGTTGCGTGGCCGGATCCCGGTCGAGGAGGGGCGGCGCCGGTGGGGGAGGAGGGGCGCCGGGGGGGTGAGAGGCGTCGGCAGCGGGGGTGCCCCACCACGAGCAGCGACGCGAGCGCCCACGACGCCACCCTCGGGAACGGCGCATGCGCCCCCCCCCCCCGCCTCCCCTGCGGCGCTGGCGCAGAGGTCGTTCAGGGAGGCCTCGGTCGCGGCGGAGTCGTCGGCGGCGGTGGCGCCGCCGCGCTTGCCGTCTTCGCCTCCCGGAAGCATATCAGCTCAGCTCTGTTGCGGCCGGGGGAGAGGAGGGGCGGCGGCAGGGGAGAGGAGGGGCGCCGGGGGGACGAGGGGCGGCGGCGGGGGGCGAGGAGAAGCGGCGGCCGGCGGGGGGCGAGGAGGGGGACCGGGGGGGAGGAGGGAGGGGCCGAGGGGGATGGGGAGGTGGCGGCGGGGCGAGGAGGGGGACGGGGAGGCGGCGGGGGAGAGGAAGGGGGCGGGAGAGGGGGGCGGCCGGGGGGCGGCGAGGAGGGGCGGCGGCGGGGGAGAGGAGGGAGGCGACGAGGGGGACGGCCGGACGGGTGTGCCGGGGTGGGGGGGGGGGCGGCCGGCGGCGGGGGCGGCGAGGGGCGGCGGGGGCGGGGCCGCGGGTGGGGGCAGGCGGGGGAGAGGGGTGGCGGCGGGGGGCCTGGGGGCTGGATTTTGAGAGGAGAAGCGGGACGGAGGGGTGGGGAATTAGGGAGGGTAAAAAATCCTAAGCTCGCGAGCTATTCGAGCTCGGATCGTTAAAGCTCGCGAGTTTAGGATGAAACTCGAATTCGGCTCGTTTGGAGTTCGAGCCAAGCTCGAATCGAGTCTAGAGCGAGCTAAGCTCGAGCAGCTCGCGAGCCTCGAGCTTTATTTACACTACAGAGTACCATCATTCTACCCCAAGCGTATGTTAGACACACACGTATACCCTAATTAGTTGTAGCAGTACCAGTTGCAGCGAAAGGCTAGCCACAATGACATATCCAAGCACAACTACTGCTACTTCGAGAATTTCGAATTTAATCTCCGATCAGGTCGTCGTGGCAAAAAGTTGATTTTTTTTTTCTTAGGAAAAAACAGGGAGAAGGAAAGAAGAATAGTGCGAAGACCACGAAAGCTTACACTTGATGTTGCGGTCGGAATTTGAGGTTTTGATTTTGACCATGATATGGGTTGATGCCAAAGGAGGACGAGTGGCAGAACCGTGTGAAAGGCTTGTTGGTGAGTTGTAAACACATTATTACTATTATAAAAGAATGAGTTGATAGTTGTACATCTATTCTTCTTTAACCGTTCTATTCTCTCAACTTCTTACCATTCTCCACTTTTCAACCGATCAGAACAACTCTCTTCTATAACACAATTCTCTATACATTTATTGAGTTATGTTGTAACGCATGGGTATATAACTATTACTATTAATACGATCGATATGATTCCTTTCAACACATCGTGTGATTTCTTTCGTGTATATTTTTCATTTGACTAGCAATTCACAATGCAATTAAATGTATTTTTCCATTGCCGTAAATTCTTCCCCTATGTGCACATTTTTTTCTATTTGATCGAAAGTTGCAAAATTCATACGGCAGCCAGTCATTTTCAGACACAGCTGATAACTGCGAATTTCCCCTGCCACAAACGGGGTCCCACCGGCGGCCGCGGCCACACGAGATCCCAGTCCGCGGTGACGAGATCCAAAACAAACGGGCCTAGCTTTCATTCACAAACAAAATAGAAGAGAAGAAAAAAAAACTACTACCACATGTCATGTATCTCCTTCACGACTAGGGTGGATATTGTTGAGGAACCGTCGCTGGCGACCAGTCCGATCGATTCCTCTGCTAGAACAAGAACGAATCAATCACATAATCACAGAGAGACAATAGATGAACACACAGAGAGATAGAGAGAACTCCTGGTCTTTCTTTATTGCTTTCATTCATGTGTACATAATGAGGGGGTATAGGTCCCTATTTATAGACTACAATGAGGTGCCCACCATGGGCCGCGGGCTGCTGGCCCAGGCCCAGGTTTCTTAACACTCCCCCTTGGGCACTCATCCGACATGTTCATGCCTCACTAAAACTCCATAAAAACCCAGTGGGAAAAATTTGGAGAAAGAGCACATGATACATGTGATGCTGCGATGCACGAATTGCCTCATTAAAAACCTTGGTCGAGAAACTTCATGGAAAACTCGTCAAGGGAAAAGAGTACAATTCACCCAAATTCATTTGGTCTGCAGGACTTTATTCTTTGGGTACTTAATCTTCATGATCAAGATTTAATAACGAGCTTAAGAGAATTCTCCCCCTGAATTCTGCACTTCTCTAAGTCTCATCATTCCAATCCCTCACACGCACCTTTCAAAGCTAGATGCGGGGAGTGACTTAGTGAACAAGGCTACATGACTTAGTGCGCAGTACTTTATTCTTGTCCATCTTTGCAATTCATGAGCATAGAGGAACTTGGGGTTGATATGCTTACATAGCCCGTCTGCACTTGTGCAACGCAAGCTGTATTATCTTCATGGATAATTGTGGGGGTTTGCACAATATTCATTCCACATGACTGCTGGATGTGGTGAACCGTTCAGCGGAACCAAGTGCACTCTCGTGCGGCTTTATACAGTGCTATAATTTCTGAGTGGTTCGTCGAAGTAGCTACAAGGCTTTGCTTAGACGATTTCTAGGAAATTGCAGTTCCACCACATGGAAATACATAGCATGTTTGCGACTTAGCGGTATGCGGGTCATACAGGTACCCAGCATCTGCATAGTCAATCAAGTTCAGATCTTGATTCTTTCTGTAAGACAATCCAAGGTCTTTGCTTCCTTTGAGGTATCGGAAGGTGTCCTTTATGCCCTGCCAATGCCTTTTGGTGGGCTCTGCACTACACCTTGCTAAAAGGTTCACGGCAAATGCAATGTCCGATCTAGTGCAGTTTGCTAAGTACATGAGTGCTACCACTGCACTCAATTATGGGAATTCCGGTCCCAGGACTTCCTCCCTCTCTTCCCTAGGTCGGAAAGGATCTTTTTCTTGCTGTAAAGACCTCCCGATCATCGGTACTTTCGATGGGAATGCCTTCTCAAAGCCAAACCTTTCAAGCACCTTCTGGGTGTAGGTAGACTGATGTACCAAGATTCCTTCAGGGACATGCTCAAGCTGCAGGCCTAAGCAAAACTTGGTTTTGCCCAAATCTTTCATTTCAAATTCTGACTCCAAGTAGGAGCTTGCTTCTTTTATGTCTTCTGCTGTCCCGATGATATTCAGATCATCTACATACACAGAGATTATACAGAATCCATTCTGGGATCGCCGTATAAATACACAAGGACAGTCTTCATTATTCGTGTAGCCTTTCTTGCAGAGAAAGTCGCTCAAGCGATTATACCACATTCATCCAGATTGTTTCAGTCCATACAGTGACTTTCTGAGTTTCACACTGTACAGATTTCTATTTGCTCTGTCTTGGTTCGGGAGAGGTATTCCTTCAGGGACTCATATAAATTTCCGAATCCAAGTTACCGTAATGGTATGCAGTCACAACATCCATCAATTTCATTTCTAAATTCAAGTTCACTGCCATTGAGATCAAATATCTAAAGGTAATTCCACTCATGACTGGGGAGTAGGTTTCTTCATAATCAACTTCAGGATGTTGAGTGAAACCTTGGGCTACTAGCCTTGCTTTATATCTCACCACTTCGTTTCTTTCATTCCTCTTTCGAACAAATACCCACTTGTGCCCTACGGGGTGCACATGGGGAGGCGTGCGGCATACGGGCCCAAATACCTCTCTTTTGTTCAGAGATAGCAATTCAGTTGCTATTGCCTTCTTCCAATCTTCCCAATCTGATCTTTTCGTACATTCAGCAAGCGATGCAGGCTCGAGATCAAGATCAATAATGGAGGCAATTTTCTTTGCGAAGTAGATATCGATATTAGTTGTTGTCCTATTCAGGGACTCTCCCATGTGCACATAATATATAGCTATTTCTTCATGAGTTGCTACTTCTGGAGCGATTGCTTCTTCTGGAGCTTCACCTTGCGCATCGCTTCTTTCAATTGCGGTGGCAAATCCTTTTAGTTTTTCGGTTCCGATGTGTGCGCACACATCCATGCCGACGGGGATATTCAGATCCGGTATGCCCTCTTCTGGAGGTGTCATACTTGTGCCAGGTCTCAACTGGCTCCCCTTCTCATTTTGGGGGACTTCAATGATCGGCTGTGATAAATCCCGCTTATCCTTTTTCGCCAGGCGTCCCCGGTTACTAAGGATTCGAGGAACCGGAGTTCTCGTCCTCTTTTTTATTTTTCTGAGGCCTCTGGACGAGATTAGGGATACCTTCTATTTTCTTTGGTATTTCAACCCTCTCCGGTGCAGTGCGTGCAGGCACATGCGACTTAGTCACGCTCTTCAAATCAATAAAGTGATCAGGCAGTTGATTTGCTAGTTCTTGCAAATCGATTGTCTTCTGGACTTCTCTTGTCTTCTGGACTTCTCTATTTGCTTTACTAATGCGCGGGTCATCTGCATGGATTCCCGTGGCTTGCCATGTAATGTCTTCTGGACTTCTCTAGTGCGCGGGTCATCTGCATGGATTTCCCAGGCTTGCCACGTAATTTCCCGACATTCTTTATCAAGGGGTTGATTTCCTCCCCCTAATGTCGGGAAATCTTCGGTGCTGACCCTTGCGCTAGTTGCATAAGTGAATGGATGTTGTAGGCCGAAGGTCTAAGGTTGATGAGATTCGCTGCATGTAGGACTGCGGATCCCGACATGTAGCTGGCAAATTACAATTATGCAAGAGGGGTTGGGCAATAAATTTAATTCTCTTAATTAAAGCCTCTACCAAACCATTCTGGGTATGGACATGCGGTACCGAATGCTCAACTGCAATTCCCATCGCCATGCAATAATCATCAAATGCCTTTGAAATAAATTCTCCGGCGTTGTCCATTCTGGTGGACTTGATCAGAAACACATTTCTGATACAAATGATCTGCGAGATCAATTTTGCAAAGGCGTGGTTTCTTGTGGACAACAAAACCCACATTCAATGAGCACCATAAAATACTTAAATGGCCCTGAGATGGGCTTAATGGGACTGCAAATGTCTCCCTGGATGCGTTCCAAGAATGCAGGGACTTCATCCTTCACTTTCAGAGTGGAGGGTCTAGTTATTTGTTTCCCGGTGGCACATGCAGGGCACACAAAATCTTCATGATTCGGGAAATTCTTCACATTAATATTTATGCCCATGCGAGTTATTTATTATGTTTCTCATCATCCTAAGACCTGGGTGGCCTAATCTGTCATGCCAGAGACAGAATAGTTCAGAGCTTCTAAATACCGTCTTCAGGACAGTGTACGCTGCAGGCGCCTTAATGTTGGTATAATATAGCCCAGTTTCAAGTGAAGGAAGTTTTTCTAATACACGTTTTCTTTTCATTCTCTGCGCGCTTTATAATGAGCAGGTATTCTTTACCGTACTCTTCTTCAGTCTCAACGCGGAAACCATTGGCGCAAATATCCATCAAACTTAGGAGAGTTCTAGTCGATTTTGGGTACAATGAGGTTTCTTTAATGACCAAAGTTGTGCCCATTATGGCTCTTCCGGAACCAATTATACATGCATCGCTTCCGGCGATTGTCGTAAGGCTGCCAGTGCTCTTACGTATCGACTGAAAATACTCAATCTCTCTTAAGATGATATGCGTTGTGCCGCTGCTAGCTAAGCACACTTCCTTCATAGGGCGCTACACATGTTTTAATATAGGGTATTATTAACATGTATGGGAAGGCAATCAACACATAAAATACACCAATATCAGAACATATCATGCCATTATAAACTGAATAAATGAATGAATTCTTCCAAAAATCATCCAACCATCACGAGAAAATAACAATTCTTAAGTACCATCCATGCAAATATTAACATATTCTTCCACACAAAATAAATGACAATTAAAGTCTAAATGCATTCAGTGCACTAGACTTCTTCTGCTATTTTCTCGGGGGTGACATTCTCTTTCAAGAGAAATCATGGCATTGGCTGCTTCTAGGTCGAAAAGGGGTGCTGCTGTCGCAATGGTCTCAAACACCATCAGCGCGGGCAGCTGCTCAGAATGCTCCCCCTCAACCAATGCAGAGTGGGCTACATGTGCCCTTTGCCATCCCGTTTTGGCTTGCTAGCCTTATTCTCACGTGGAGCATCTGATTTGCCTTTCTGGGCTGCGGTCATACCATTCCTTCCCCTTCTCTTCATAAAGGGCTTTCGCACCTTGTAGCTCTCGGCGTTGGCTTTACGGCCAGCGGAGCTCCCATGTGGCTAAGTGACTTAGTTCTTTACGGAGAACTTTGTCCTGAGCCTCCGCAACCTGCATCATATCAATCAATTCGGCATATTCCTTATAGCCGTCTTGACGATAATTGCGTGCGGATTGTACTTCATTTGGGTGGAAGGATTTTCTCAATTTTCTGTATTGGGGTACAAATCCTGTGCAAGGCAGAATTATATTCCCCGACCGTCTTAAAGTCGGCAAACCTCAGTCTGATCCATTCTTACTCTGCTTGAGAAAGAATGGTGTACTTTAGCCTCTCAAACCAACTTCTTGAGTGCGGTCCAGAGTGCTAGTGTGCTTTTCTCCACCATATACTCATTCTTGAGAGTGAGACAGATGTGGTGCCTGAGAAAATGAAGTGCCTGATCACTCTCCTCAAGTTTGGGTTGAGCGTCATTCAGTCCGCCTATCCCAATAGCAGCGCGGAGCTTCTGGCTCCAAGTACAATCTCGACATCGGATGCCTACGTCAGATAGTTTTGGCCATGCTGGGCCAGCTCCTCGAACTTCCAGTTCGTTATGCTAGTCATCTAAATGTGTATAAGTCTACTGCTGGTAGACATGCACGGAATAATTCACTGCGGGTAAATAAATGGTACAAAAGGTTCTCGCAATGTTTCAGAATTTTCTATGCATTTTCTATCATTTTACTGCTAATTTCAGTGATTAAAAGCAATTTTCAGCAATTACAATTAACCAAAACAGTAAATAAATACAGAAAATACAGATAATAAAAATGGCATAAATAAATAAGCTTCAACTGCTAAAATAATTCAAAATTCGGATTCCCGATGCCCTTTTATGCTAAAATATGAAATTTCAGCAAATTCTGCAATTCCAGAGGGTTTCTGCGCAAACTTTCAGTTCAGAGAAAATTCTGTGCAATTTTCTGATTTACCGAGGGGTTTTCTGTAAAACTTCTGGACCCACTCGTAAATTTCAGGGCTTATACGTAATTTTCGGAACTACGAGGCCTTTTCTGCAAGATTTTGGGACTTAAATTAAAATTCAGGGGCTTCTTTGTAATATCTCGAGGGATGAAGGACTTTTCCACAAAATCCGGCCCCGGCCCATTTTTCTTCTCTCCCCCTCGGCGGCCCATCCCGTTCCCCCCCCGGCGGCCCATCTCCCTTCTCCCCCCTCCCCCCCGCGCGGCCCATCTGGCATTTGGCCTTCCCGATCCATTCAACAGGAGGGGAGGAGGCGTTAGGGTTTCCCCTTTCTCCTCTCGGGCGGCGGCGGCGCAAAAGGGGACGGGAGGCGAGCCGGCGCACGCGGGCCAGGAGGGGCGGCTGCAGGCCGGGTGGCGGCGTGGCAGCTTGGTGGGGGCGGCCCGAAGGCGGCGGAGCTGCTTCCGCCGGCGGCAACCCGAGCGCTAGGGGACGGTGGGCCCAGGCGCAGCGGCGGGAGGCGGCGGCGCGCGGGGAGGAGCCGGCTGTGGGCCGGGAGGCGACGCGCCAATCCAAGCGAGCTCGGGCGGCGTGCGGGCGCAGAGCCGGCGGCGGCGGCGCACAGCGCATTCGGGCGACTGGGGCCGGCGGTGGAGTCGAAGTGGCGCGGCTTCGGGCCGGTGGCCGGTGCTTCAGCGGATCCGGCAATCGACCTCGACATCGGGCGGGGCTTCGGGTGTGTAGCCGGTGGCGCCGTGCGGGGCGACCGGGTGCGGTTCGAGCGGCCGGGTGGCGCGGCGCGGGCGACGGCTTCGGGCCGAAGCGACCGAGGGCGGGTAGGCCGTCGGCGGGCGAGCTGCGCCTTGCGGCAGCGAGCGTCGGCGGATGGGGAGAAGCCAGTACGGCGGCGGCGCGCCGGCACTTGCGGGCATGGGCGCTGGTGGAGGCCGACTGCGGGCGGCCGAGCACGAGCGACGAGCAACGGCGGCCATCGGCGGCGCACAGCTGCGGGTGGCGCGCGGGCGGTCAACCCGAAGTGGCCGCATGCTGGCGGCGGGTGAGGGAACTAGGGCGCCGGCCGGCCGGAAGACGCGAATGCGGGCGCGCATGCTGGCGCGGTGAAGGCCATGGCATCGGCCGGTAGCATACGGCGGCGCTTACGGGCGCGGTTACCAGAGCATCGGCCGGCGTCCCGTGTGGGTATGGTGCACGGGTGACAGTGCCCTATGCAGGAGAGCAATCGGCTGCTGGCCGGTGGTGCCACATGCTCCACAACTTCCTTCTGGCCGGCGGCCGCATGCAATGCCAATACCCTCTTTTTTTCTTTTGTCGTGCAATGACCAAACAGATAAGATGCATAACAAAATTTCCGTACAATGATCGTGCATGATCAAACAAAAATAATGTAGAAATTTCCGTTTGCAATCTACGATACAATCGACATCTACCCCGTTTCGCAATCTACCGATCGACATTGTGCCGGCGATTTCAGATCTGCTCGCGGTAGATTGGGGCGGATTTGCATCGCTCTACATTGCAATCGACATCTACCCCGTTTCTCAATCTACCGATCGACATTGTGTCGGCGACTTCAAGTCTGCTCGCGGTAGATTAGGGCGGATTTGCACCGTAGAGATTCAATCTAGAACGCGAAAAGAAAATACAGATTCAAAAGCGATCTAGAAAATTCAATCTGTGCTTCGATGATTACCTCGTTCACCAGAGCGAAGTCGTGCTGATAACGTGTTGAGGAACCGTCGCTGGCGACCAGTCCGATCGATTCCTCTGCTAGAACAAGAACGAATCAATCACATAATCACAGAGAGACAATAGATGAACACACAGAGAGATAGAGAGAACTCCTGGTCTTTCTTTATTGCTTTCATTCATGTGTACATAATGAGGGGGTATAGGTCCCTATTTATAGACTACAATGAGGTGCCCACCATGGGCCGCGGGCTGCTGGCCCAGGCCCAGGTTTCTTAACAGATATAAGTCAGGTCCTTGTTTTATCAAGAATTTTAAAATTAACATAATATAATTTAATATTATTTTATTAATAGTTTAAAATTTTTAGAATCGAGCTAACGAGCCAAGCAGAGTTAATACAAAATTTAATTTCATCTTAAATCTACTCATTCAATGTTTAACCAATTAATGAATATAGTTGACGCAATTTTGAGCCGAACCAACGAAACTCACTAACGAGCTTTTTTTCCACCCTTATCCACGACACAGCAAGCATCTCACTGTTAGTGGGGCCATGTGGATTCATGGCCCACTGTCATGTGGGAGTAAATTTTGGTCCGTACTTCTTAACATAGCTTTTCCTTTTTTTTCTTTTTTTCTTGATATTATTTATAAAGATATAATAATATTATTTATTTTTTTATTTGACATGTCCTTAAACTTGTACAATTGTACAACACAAGTCCCTTAAACTTAGGGTTTCAGCTTGCTTTTAACTTGCTAGGCCCACGTCGAGCCATACAACAATGGTAGCGAAGTGTTTGGCGCCAAATTGAGGTACTCTTACTTGATACAATAAACACGGCAATACAAACCTAAAAAATACATAAGATTACAACAACACATCTACAATGACAACGAACGCCAAAAATTAAGTAGAAAACCGCAAGTATGTACAAGGAAAGGAGGCTTTGTAGTGGCCATGATTTGAGTGCGAATTACAATCTAGGAGAAATCAAACACCAAGTAAATGAGTACATGGAAGTATGGAACCACATTAGGCATGTAGTTTTGATTTCTTATGAGTTTTTATTGTAGTTTGAGTGATGAAGTATTTTCATGGATTCATTATGTAGTTCAGATTTAACTTTCATTAGGTCATAAGTACATTTATGGTAAGAAATTTTCTCATTTCCTAGGATATGCTAGCTTTAAACAACATTTCTTAGCAGTGGAGTAGATATAATAGATTTTAGCGTCCGGATGGGGGAAACAATAGATATACAAGCATAACACTCAAATCCATCCGAAATCTGAATGCAAATCGATAATTTTTGCGATTCTACGAAAACCTGATCACTTGTTTGTTAAGATTTGATCCTGGCAGGTGTAATATGAGTGTAAATCAGAATCTTCTGTGTTTTTACTTTATAATGAGTCTGGCCATCGTTTTATTGAGATTTGATCATATTTGAGTTGTCAGCTACTAGTAACTATATACAATCAACCAAGCACTGACACTACTACACAAAACCGTATTACAGACGATTCAGAAAGTCATCACAGACGGTTTTGTGAAGTGTCTGAATTTATGGGTCAGTAATGATACGAGCTCATCACAGACGGCTTTCGAACCGTCTGTGGTGTAAATATCACAGACGGTTTTTAACTAGAACCGTCTGTGATATCTAGCATAGACGGTTTTTTAGTTAAAAACCGTCTGTGCTATTCTCTTCTACCCCTAAATCTATTTCTGTTTATTGGCTAGCCTCAGGAAATGCTAGCCATGCCCTCTGAAACAAGCAGATCAACATGTACATGTATACATCCAATTCACATCTCAATTCATTTCACAAACATAAAGCATCCATTTCGCAAATCAATTAATTGAAATGAAAACAAGTAAATATAGTATGAAACACAGTACACATTTTATTTTTATTAAGATTAGAGCCTACCATTACAAGAACAGACAGACAAATAGCAAACAACAAGGAGGAGGAGAACAACAAACAGGTTGCCCATCTAGCTAACACAACAAGAACAGAGAAAAGCAAAGATCCTCTATGCCTAGGCCTTCTCGCTCCTGATGCAGCGCACGAGCTGGATGTCTTTGACGCCCACCATCGTCGGCGTTAATTGAGCGCTACCTTGTGCATCGTCTGCTTCGTGGGGCTATTATTATGGTATGGGTCAAGGAGGAGGAGGAGAAAGCAAGGAGGAGGAGAACAGCAAAGAGGAGGAAAATAGCAAAGAGGAGGAGAACAGCAAGGAGGAGAACAGCAAGGAGGATGGGTTCTGATAATTATTTATAGGGGAGGGAGTGCGAATGTTTTTGGCGAGGGGGCGGAGAGGTGGAGCTATGATCCGTAGGGTGAGGATTGGTGGATTTCTATTGGCTAGGATTGGGTTGAGGAGGATCGACGGGCCCAGCGGTCAAATTATCACAGACGGTTGGTAGCTAGAACCGTCTGTGATGAATGAATATCACAGACGGTTCTATATGCCAATCGTCTGTGAATTAGAGCACAAAATTTTATATACCGATGCAATATAAACAACTAGTCTGAAAAGATAAAATAGCAAAGTTTTATATGGCTTATATATACTCATTTGATAGATTTTAATGAGATCTACAACTTTTCAGTTGAAGCAAAATCCAAATTCTGAAAGGAAGACCAAGAAAAAAAAGGCAAAAACAGAAACCAAAAACTGTGCGACGTAGGTTTAGGTCCAAAGATGGCCGAGTTTCGGGGTCTTGGAGAGCGACTAGCACAAGCTGGTTTTTTTTTTGGATCGGGCTCGTCATTAGCTTTCCAACGAGTACAAAAACGTCGAAAACGGACACCGTATGCAAAAGTTATGCCCATTTTACTGAATGTGTCTCAAAACTGAATCCTACTCGGACTCAGGCGGGAAATTATAAAATTTTGGGGGAATTGAAAGGCGGGAAACATATCACAGACGGTTTTTAATACGAACCGTCTGTAATAACTTCATTATCACAGACGGTTTTTAATAAAAAAACCGTCTGTGATAATTCCAGATTATCACAGACGGTTTTAAATAAAAACCGTCTATGATACTAGAATATCACAGACAATTCATCAGTAAGAACCGTCTGTGATACTCGTTTTCTCTGACGCCATCAACACAGACGGTGTCCAAATTAAAATCGTATGTGTTAGTGTCGGTCACAGACGGTTTTGTCATACCGTCTGTGATTTGGCGTTTAGTATTAGACTTTTTGTAGTAGTGTGAGTAAATGAGTACATGGAACCAATTAGACAAGTAGTTTGATTTTTTGCAGAGTATTTTTCAAGCATGCATTTTGCAGTTTAGATTTGATTTCCATCATTTATATTTATGGTAAGAATTTTTTTTACTATGTGTGACACTGGTTTTAATAGCATTTCTCAACAATGGTGCGATATGAGGGATTTGGATAAAATAATAAAAGATAAAGATGTAATACTCAAATCCAGCTGTAATATGAGTGCAAATCGTGAATTTTTTACATTTCTATGAAATTGACCATTTGTTTATTGAGATTTTTTATCTTAGCAGCTCTGATCTTATAAGCTTGGGTTGTTTGGCTACTATCAGTTAGGATTAACTAGTTTGGGAACTAGTCGAAGCAATTAAGCACATAGTAAATGAAACCACATTTGACATGCAATTCCATGGATTTTTTAAAGATTGATAGAGTATTTTTATCAATGTATTTTAATTTGTAGTTAGATTTGATTTCACCAAGCACATTCATGGCATCAAGTTTTCTTATTCGATGCGATATACTAGTCTGAATGACATTTGTTACCAAATAGGTAGGTATGAGAAATTTTGAAGGAAACAATAAGCAAAAAAACTAAGAAAAATGCTCGAATTTAGTTTAAACTTGAATGCAAATCAAGAATTTGTATGTCCCTATAAACATTTTTTTCTTTGCGAGGATATGCTTCTATGAACCTAACCACTAGTTTATTAGTTTTGATCCTACAGGTAGTTGTAATCTTAACGCAAATCAACACTTTTTGCATTTCATGAACCCAAACATTTGTTTTATGGCTACTGTCTACCATGATCGATTAATTCTCAAACCCCGTTTGGAACTTTTTTAAATTATGAACATACATCAAAAATTTCTCAAATGAATATCAGATCTTCACATATCCATAGCTGTAAACATGTCTGACCTTTCAAAAAAAAAGCTCTAAACAGGCTTTGCAGTTTGCATTATAGCATGTGCTAGAAAAACTTCTCTACATATAATCAGATTAGTCAAGCAAAAAAGGGCCAATATATAATAAGAACACTACTACTCCTAGTTCACTTTTTAAATATGCAATTTATATTAGGTCTTCAAGCATCATCCAGTTCCAATGCAATGCAATCACACTACTATGTTCCTTATTATTATATGTGTTGTATACCTATGCATGTACAAATTGACGAGATATTACAAGCTGACAAGGCCAGCATAGTGGGGGAGCCATAAACTACATCACGACTCTCCAAGGCACCATCGAGAAGCTGGAGAAGATGAAGCTAAAGCACATACGAGCGCAGCTACGGGTAGGTGGCGGCACTGGCCGTCGCGAGGCGTCTACTTTGGCGCTACCCCGCGCCGCGTCGGTGGTGGCGCCTACAATGAGGGAGGCGGTCCTAGCAGACATGGAGCACGACTAGAATGCGCAGCAGGTGGCAACCATGGCTGGGGTGTTGGCTTTGCCCGAGAAGAAAATTCATACATTATAAAATAAGCAGAGAGAACATGAGGAATTTCTGAATTTCTCTATTCTCTAGCTTTCTTCTAACTCTTCTTTTTTTTCTCTTACAAAATTAATTACAGGGCTTCTCATTATATAAGCTAAGACTTTCTTACTAATATACGTATTCAGATTCCAAGTTGGTCATGATTTCAACTTGAGTTACACATAAAGATTGACTCTACTGAGTTTTGAACTCGATTTAAACTCTAAGTCAAGATTATTTCCAACAATCTCCGCATAATCTTGACTCGACATGCTTCTAGTTAGTCTCAATGTATTATGAACTAGTAGGTACACCTCCACATGAAGTGTTCTACATGCAAGCTAACACACATAGTTACATATAGAAACTCAACTCAACTGGTAGAAGTAGGGGTGGGCATTTTTATAGCGAAATCGAAATATCGAACCAAACCGAAAAAACCAAAAATTACGGTTTATTTGGTGTATGGTATTCGGTGCAGTTTATATTTTTATGCTATTCGGTTTTCAGTGTGGTTTTTACGTGACAAAAACCAAATTAACCAAAATATTATTTTTCCCTTATGTGAATTTGTAGTAAACAAAGGTTATTCTCATTTAATTTTGTAGGTATTTTCAACATCTCAAAAGAAAGAACATTAGTAGCTGCTAGAGATATCACTTGCTCAAAAATAAATCCGATATGATAACACTAGACTAAAGAATGTTATTATACGTTAAAGCGTTGTACATATTTCAGTTAACCAAAAACTGAATTAACCAAACCAAAATAATTTAGTTAATTAAGTTTGATTTTCTATTTTAGTTTAGTTAATTAGGTTATCTACTTTAAAAAATCAAAATATTTTTTACCGAATAAATCGAACGCCCACCCTTAGGTACAGGTCCATTCAGATGCAAAGACTCTAACTCGTTGAGGCAGTCGGTCGTAACTACTACTTACCCAACTCATACTCGACATAGAACAATAACACATCTCCTCAACGTTCTAGACTCAACTCCACGTACTCGAGTTAAGACGACAAACACATCTCCTCAATGCTCTGGACTCGACTCAGCATCACCATCGGCTTTGTGTATGTTCCCGTGATGTAGCGCTGGATAGCATCATCAATGCCTCCCACACATCTTTGGTTGTCTCCTTTTTAGCCAGTAAGAAGAGCATCTCTTCTGAGATGCCCTGGTAGATACCTTTATCTTGATTACCCAAGGTACATAATTGCTCGTCATGAGTATCGGATAATGCAGCAAGAGGTGGAACGCTCCTTCACCATCACACTGGATGATGCATTGTCATTGGTGACACCATTTTTTAGAGAACATAATATGATCTTGGGCTCAGATCAAGAACTAAAGCTTGTAAAACTTTTGTTATGGAGCAAAGGACGGAAACATATCTTTGAATTTGGGGTAGACAACTGCTGAGCACTAGGCTTTGATTTTCGATTGAACTGAGGGACTGAAGTAAAATACTGCTTTTCACTGTCACCCGCTAGACGGTTCTATTTTTACCTTTAAGTGAAGGCTTGGACCGAGGAAAACTAGTGCGTTGATGTGCCTCGCCTCACACCGTCTTTTATCACACGTCTACCTGTCTCTAGAGGTGGCAAAAAGCTCGAGGCTCACGAGCCGACTTGGCTCTTTGGAGGCTCGGCTCGGATCGTGGCATAAATGAGCCAAGCCATTCAACTCGGTTCACTAACGAGCCAAGCCCGAGCAGGCTTGCGAGCCGCTCGCTGGCTCGATTAGCTCTACCGGCCCGGTTCTAGCCTCCTCGACGAGCCCAATATCACACACAATAAGCAGTCGCATCCATCCTTGCCTCCTCCTCCTCACCGCACGCTTGGCCTCCCCTCCTCCTTGCCGTTCGCCGCCGCCTCCCCTTCTCCACCTCACCGCATGCTCAGCCTCTCCACCTCCTTGCCGTCCACCTCCGTCGCCGCCTCCCCTTCCCATCCCCTTCCCCATCCACCTTGGCCTCCTCCTCATCGTCCGCCTCCGCCTCCCCTTCCCCATCCACCTTGGCCTCCTCCTCGCTGTCTGCCTCCACCATTATTCCAGTGACAGCCCAGGTGTGAAGCGACCCCAAAATTCCCTAATCCTCTCAATCCCGAAGAAGTAGAACCTCTCTCTCTACTCTCATCACTCGACACCGCCACCAATGGTGCCGCTGCCCTCGCCAGCCTCCTTGCTTGTGACCTCGCGCTGCTGCCTTCTCCTCCTCCCCCGGCTCCTCTGTGCCAGGTTCAAGGCACCACCTCCGCCACTGCTGAGGCCACTAGCACCTTGACGGCTCCTCTGCCTCGGTGATGCCACCATG
Source organism: Dendrocalamus latiflorus (assembly GCA_017311315.1). Classification (NCBI taxonomy): domain Eukaryota; kingdom Viridiplantae; phylum Streptophyta; class Magnoliopsida; order Poales; family Poaceae; genus Dendrocalamus; species Dendrocalamus latiflorus. The sequence goes on from CM029628.1 coordinate 32,387,558, forward strand.
TTACCGACGCTGGTGGTCTCGCCATGGAGACCCCAAGGGCCCCTACTTCCCCAGCCTTACTTCTCTTGTTCTCTACCTTAATAGATTTGGATTTGAGGCATATCCTCATCCAATCCTCAACGCCACACTCAACTTGCTGGTGATCGCCGCCAGTCGTGAGGTGGTGTGGTGTTCAGCACCGCTGTAACTCCGGCCAATCACCTACTCTTCAGGTTTGGCCCCTTATCTCTAGCTCCTAAATCCTATTTGGCTGAGTCATGGATGATGCATGGATGAATGTGGAATATCTAAATTGATGCCTGAATGTTGGATGATTGATGTTGGAAACATAGATGGATGATATGTAATTTTATATGATAAGGTATAATTAAAATGAGCAAATGATAGTATGGATGATGTTAACCAGCATAGCAATGAATTTGATGGACAAAATAGTAACAAGCTTACCAAGCTGAACAAGCCAAGCGCGAGCTTCCTACTGAGCCGAGTTGAGCTACCTTTTTAGCTCATAAGCCTAACGAGCCGAGCTAAATTGTTTCACTAACGAGCTTTAGTGAGCCGAGCCGGCCTGGATATCCACCACTACCTATCTCAGCTCGGAGATAAAAAAAATTGATCCGCCTTGAAAACGTCCTGCTCTCCGCATGGCATTGTTTTGGCTGAAGGACGCGCCGCTACGTCGCTTTTCCACTGGCGCCTCACGGATGGAAAAACCAAAAGTGACGTGATACCAAACTGAAGGACAAAGCGCCCGCCTCTTGTTTAGTGTGTTCTTTTCGGCTATGGTTTATGACTTATGACTTAAATTTTTGAATTGTAGCTGTTCGTAAGAGGTAGTACACAAAGAAAAATAGTTGTATGCCACTACAACAGAATTCAGTATACTTTTACTACAATCTTTCTGTTGACTCCACTTTAAAAAATATACCATTTAAAAGTTAGTTACTGTAGTATAATCCATAAACCGCGAGCAAAAAGCCGGGCGAACTGAGTTTTTCTTGCGCAAGAAAAGAATTCTTTTTCTCACTCTCGTCACAGGGGACAGGTAAAAGTCTTTTCTTCCTCTGCTAACGTAAGGAAAAGGCTTCTCTCTCCAGCCGCGCGCTGCTGTTCTGATTTCGGCTAGCGTCGCGTGGACCAAAGATTTTTCTGCCCTCTGCTGCTCCTTGCTGGCTTGCTGCTGCCGAACAAGAGACCCGAGATGCCACGCGCGATACCGAGACCCACGAACAGATGCCGAGAGCGAGACGCGCGAACGCTTCCATGGATTATTTTTCTGCCCCGATCGAATCTCCTATGGCTCTCATAATCTACTAGTTCTGATATCAATTGTTAGTTTTATTTTATAAGAAAATTTACACATTACAAAATAAACGAAGAGACCATGAAAGAAATTTTGAATTTATCTAATCTCTTGCTTACTATTTTTTTTCCATTTTTCTCTTACAAAACTGTTTATAAGCCTTCTTATTATATAGGTTTATACTCTTCTACTATTCTACTAACATACGTACTCAAACTTCAAGTTAATCACCACTTAAATTTGAGTTACACATGGAGACGAACTTTACTGCGTCTTGGATTCGATTTAAAATCTAAATCAAGATTATTTTCAACAGGGAGAACGGAGAAGGGGGAAGTGTCGCCGCACCGGGCGCAGTGATCACGCCCCGCCATTCCAGACGTGGTAGGGGCAGAACGTCGTGCTGAGCATAGCCGACGGCGATGCGTTTATCACCCTCTCCATGTCGTGGAAGCCGGACTTCTTTACGACGGTATTGTGTGTGATGAAGAAGCACAACATCGACTTCGTGACGGTGACAGTCTCATCGGACCAAAACCAAAAGTTGTTTGACCTTCAAGGCCGTGTAAGTGGCTACCCATTTGGCCAATTAATTAATTATACACGTAATTTAGATTCCTGTTTGGTTTAGCAAAGTTATGAAACTTTGGTTGTCAGATTAACTAGGTCAGTGGGGCCTCCAGTTAGTCCTGTGAGACTTTGATGCCCAAAGACAAGCACAAATTGGCAGTGTCAGAGCTGATGCTTTGGCTCTCCAGCTAAGATGAATGCCCATGCATAAACTGCAAACTATTCCGGGTTGAGCCGCTTCTGCTATCGTCAAGGATCTGTAATCACAATTGTTGAAAAAAGGAACTAGTCTTGCGTCAAATTTAGTCGTTGAACTATTTTCGTTTTCAAGCAATCACTAAAAATTCATGAACATACAAAGTACTATTTGAGTTGGAACTTGTTGTGGTTGATTGATGAATGGAGCTGCAGATATGTTGGTCAAATATTATGCAGTAAACGTTGCTTTTTTACATGTTCTATTCATAATTATAGGTAGAACCAAAAATAAGCTTTGAACATTTTGATGCCTCATGTTAATTTCTTCTGCAAAAGTGAAAGAACCCAACCACAAGCAAACTAGCCTTCAGCGTGATACTCCAAGGAATTCCATAACTTCCCTTGCCCACAAGCCCTCTCACAAATGGCCAGAAGCACAACACCAACCAGCCACATCACACGAATTCTCCGATGCCCGGACCACCATGAATGCCCGTCACCATCCCGAAAATGGTCCGCCATGCTCCAACAACGATTGCAACGACGTTCAAGATTGCAAGTGCCATAACCGGGATGAACACCGGTGATGAGTCAAAGGTGAACCGCCCTCGATCAGCCTCATCGGTGCTAGCATCACCATCAGATGTGCTCTTGTCCTTACGGGTGACCTCGAACACGGTCTCGGAGAGGCCTAAAGTCTTCAGGAGCACAGTGAGGAAAGAAAGGAGCCAAGCGGAGGCTGAGGTGATTCGTTGCATCCTATGGTTGTTCCACCAAGCACGAGCTGAGAGCCCACAATCCATGTACTCCATGAAGTGGTATAAGTTGTAGGTCAAGAATAGGGCTAGTGGGATTCTGAAACCGTCTTCCAATGCCTGCAAAAGAAAATTTGTCTTTTACACATCGGCTGAGTAGTTCATACCTCATTCTATAACAAACTAAACAATCTTTTGGATTAGTTTGTGAGTGCATAAGAATTAAATTGGTCGAATAGGATTTTTTTTCACAAATGCTGAAAGTTTCGGCTATGAGCAATACCGATGAGTGATGATAAAAGTTTACCTTTGGCAGGAAGGACTGATTTGTGAGGAGGCAGTAAGGTCCCAACAGTGCGTAGCACAGCTCGAATGGCGCCCTCACGGGCCACACATCAATGATTAGATAGGCAAGGCATTGCCGAAATTGGAGGTGCTTGAATATGGTTGCAAGGATTGGACTATTTTGGCTGATGAGTATCTCCAGAAGGCCTGTTGCCCATCTCTTGAATTGGGTCAAGCTGGCTGGTCCACCAATCGGAGCACAGCCCAAGAATGCTGGTGGGTTGGTGGTCATCAGCGTGGATTTCCAGCCCGCTGCGTGGATCCGCTGCCCGGTCAAAACGTCTTCTGTCATTGATCCATAGACCCAACCAACCTGCAAATACATGTAATGAACTATTGGAAAAACTGAAAAATGTGTACCTACACCATAACAAAACCTGCAAATATTACAATGGCAGTTGCATATACCTCCTGACCCCAACATGTGCCAACCTCATAGTTGCAGTTGGCCACTTCTTTTGCCACTTCTATGCGACTTGATGCATCTACTGTTGGCTTAGCTAGTATGTCTCCTGAAATGATGTTCCTACCAGATTCGATCAATTCCTTTGAACTCCCAAACTTCATTTGCAACTCCTTGTAAGATGGCGAACCTGACAAAGTACAGTTACTTGATGTAAGGGTACTAATCGAACTCAAATGCATCAGGGATACAAATTTACTCGAGACAATTACAATGGTTGATACCCAATTTTACCTCTTATCCTCTCATGTCTGACAGCAAAGTCTGGTGGCACACCATAAATGACTTTCCTGCGGTGAAAGCAGCCTGTCCCGCCATAGAAATATCCTTGAAGTCCTGCAATTCCAACTGCAACTTTCTGAAAAATGCCACAAAATTAGTAGCTGTAACATCAGTAGTGCACATGAAACCTTCACCATAAGAAGGGGGAAATATTAACATTTGTACCCCGATTCATGTATATGTGTCAATGTGTGCACACCACATGTATACCTTAAAGAAAACCTCCAGCTGATTACCAAAAGGATCATCCTTGAGTCCATCATAGAATTGCTGCGGTGCCTGAACGAACCCACTGTTGATCTCATTGTCGAACCCCAGTAGTAGGCACATCGCGTGGAGGATGACCTGTGGGTTGTTGGCAAACATGTCGCAATCCACATTCAGCATGATCGGCGCATTGGTCATCACAGCCGACACCCTTGTCTGCACAAAGAAGTTGTCGAGGCTCAACTTATCAGCTATATGCACTTCTGTGAACTTTCTATGTGACACAATGACACCGCATTATATTGAGTAGAAGAGGTACTGACCAAAACATTCATGGCGCCGGCCTTGAAGTGATGTTGATGTTTGGGGCTCTTCTCTCTTGAGACGTATATGAGACTTGGGAATCCTTCTCCTATCCTGCTCTTGTTGTTGTCCCACAGGACCTGAACTCAGCAAAACCACACCAAGTAGTTAGCACAAAGTTTGGGCTGCACAGCAAGGCAGTTAGATTTAATATACGTTTGGCAAAACGATGTGGTCATGTTGCAAAACCTTAATGATGGTAGGATGCTTCCTGCGCTCGGTGTCTAAAAACTCGGCAAACTCGTCTCCGCCATGCCGCAAAAGGGACCCTTCCTCGGCATTCTCAATCCGGCTGACTAACTTCTCGTACTCGCTCTAAAATCACACCAATAAGATGGCCACGAATAAAAGATCAAACATTGTGCGACTGACATGATGACTGTAACACCGGCTAACCTTTATGAATGTCCAATCGTCCAAGAACTTGTGGTCATTTGGGCCGAACTCCGGCCTGCAAGTGAAGTACACGAAGGGGGCCCTCACTCCGACGTCGTGCCTCTTGCAGAAGGGCACCCACAGCCTGGCGAACCTAGCGGACTCACACAGCGCGTAGAACGTCACCGGCGAGCAGCCGTCGTCGGAGACATAGCAGGCTAGCTTGTCGACGGCCGGGTAATCCACAGCGAGTTGGTGAGTTGTAAACACATTATTACTATTATAAAAGAATGAGTTGATAGTTGTACATCTATTCTTCTTTAACCGTTCTATTCTCTCAACTTCTTACCATTCTCCACTTTTCAACCGATCAGAACAACTCTCTTCTATAACACAATTCTCTATACATTTATTGAGTTATGTTGTAACGCATGGGTATATAACTATTACTATTAATACGATCGATATGATTCCTTTCAACACATCGTGTGATTTCTTTCGTGTATATTTTTCATTTGACTAGCAATTCACAATGCAATTAAATGTATTTTTCCATTGCCGTAAATTCTTCCCCTATGTGCACATTTTTTTCTATTTGATCGAAAGTTGCAAAATTCATACGGCAGCCAGTCATTTTCAGACACAGCTGATAACTGCGAATTTCCCCTGCCACAAACGGGGTCCCACCGGCGGCCGCGGCCACACGAGATCCCAGTCCGCGGTGACGAGATCCAAAACAAACGGGCCTAGCTTTCATTCACAAACAAAATAGAAGAGAAGAAAAAAAAACTACTACCACATGTCATGTATCTCCTTCACGACTAGGGTGGATATAAGTCAGGTCCTTGTTTTATCAAGAATTTTAAAATTAACATAATATAATTTAATATTATTTTATTAATAGTTTAAAATTTTTAGAATCGAGCTAACGAGCCAAGCAGAGTTAATACAAAATTTAATTTCATCTTAAATCTACTCATTCAATGTTTAACCAATTAATGAATATAGTTGACGCAATTTTGAGCCGAACCAACGAAACTCACTAACGAGCTTTTTTTCCACCCTTATCCACGACACAGCAAGCATCTCACTGTTAGTGGGGCCATGTGGATTCATGGCCCACTGTCATGTGGGAGTAAATTTTGGTCCGTACTTTTTAACATAGCTTTTCCTTTTTTTCTTTTTTTCTTGATATTATTTATAAAGATATAATAATATTATTTATTATTTATTTTTTTATTTTTCTCTAATTAAAATATTTTAGAAAAAACTAATAGACGCTATATTGCCATTAGCAAAAAAATGACAGCACTTCGAAACTTGCACGAGTAGAAAACAACTGGAAATGAAAAACGGAAAAAGAATGGCCCAAGATTGCGTCCAAAAAGGCCTGGAGAAAGCTGTTCAGAAACGGAAATCCAAAAAGGCCCAAGGGGAGGTAGGATTCACTACGTGGTCCTAATATTATCAAATAAATACATTTTAATCCAGGACATTCCAAGTTTCTCGGCCTGCATTTTTGGATGAAATTTTCTCACGATCAAAAATATTTTTATAGATGCAAAGTCATGGTAAAACGAAAGCAGCCCGAAAGTCTTGAGGTTCATCTGGTAGCATAAGTTGGGATAAAGGGCTATAATTTGTGAAAGCTATGGGATGACCGTGACAATACATTGATCGACGACCCAAAGCTCAAAGTCGAAAGTGAGCGACAGAAGAGAGGAGAGGGGACGAAGTAAATTATTTGACATGTCCTTAAACTTGTACAATTGTACAACACAAGTCCCTTAAACTTAGGGTTTCAGCTTGCTTTTAACTTGCTAGGCCCACGTCGAGCCATACAACAATGGTAGCGAAGTGTTTGGCGCCAAATTGAGGTACTCTTACTTGATACAATAAACACGGCAATACAAACCTAAAAAATACATAAGATTACAACAACACATCTACAATGACAACGAACGCCAAAAATTAAGTAGAAAACCGCAAGTATGTACAAGGAAAGGAGGCTTTGTAGTGGCCATGATTTGAGTGCGAATTACAATCTAGGAGAAATCAAACACCAAGTAAATGAGTACATGGAAGTATGGAACCACATTAGGCATGTAGTTTTGATTTCTTATGAGTTTTTATTGTAGTTTGAGTGATGAAGTATTTTCATGGATTCATTATGTAGTTCAGATTTAACTTTCATTAGGTCATAAGTACATTTATGGTAAGAAATTTTCTCATTTCCTAGGATATGCTAGCTTTAAACAACATTTCTTAGCAGTGGAGTAGATATAATAGATTTTAGCGTCCGGATGGGGGAAACAATAGATATACAAGCATAACACTCAAATCCATCCGAAATCTGAATGCAAATCGATAATTTTTGCGATTCTACGAAAACCTGATCACTTGTTTGTTAAGATTTGATCCTGGCAGGTGTAATATGAATGTAAATCAGAATCTTCTGTGTTTTTACTTTATAATGAGTCTGGCCATCGTTTTATTGAGATTTGATCATATTTGAGTTGTCAGCTACTATTAACTATATACAATCAACCAAGCACTGACACTACTACACAAAACCGTATTACAGACGATTCAGAAACGTCATCACAGACGGTTTTGTGAAGTGTCTGAATTTATGGGTCAGTAATGATACGAGCTCATCACAGACGGCTTTCGAACCGTCTGTGGTGTAAATATCACAGACGGTTTTTAACTAGAACCGTCTGTGATATCTAGCATAGACGGTTTTTTAGTTAAAAACCGTCTGTGCTATTCTCTTCTACCCCTAAATCTATTTCTGTTTATTGGCTAGCCTCAGGAAATGCTAGCCATGCCCTCTGAAACAAGCAGATCAACATGTACATGTATACATCCAATTCACATCTCAATTCATTTCACAAACATAAAGCATCCATTTCGCAAATCAATTAATTGAAATGAAAACAAGTAAATATAGTATGAAACACAGTACACATTTTATTTTTATTAAGATTAGAGCCTACCATTACAAGAACAGACAGACAAATAGCAAACAACAAGGAGGAGGAGAACAACAAACAGGTTGCCCATCTAGCTAACACAACAAGAACAGAGAAAAGCAAAGATCCTCTATGCCTAGGCCTTCTCGCTCCTGATGCAGCGCACGAGCTGGATGTCTTTGACGCCCACCATCGTCGGCGTTAATTGAGCGCTACCTTGTGCATCGTCTGCTTCGTGGGGCTATTATTATGGTATGGGTCAAGGAGGAGGAGGAGAAAGCAAGGAGGAGGAGAACAGCAAAGAGGAGGAAAATAGCAAAGAGGAGGAGAACAGCAAGGAGGAGAACATAAAGGAGGATGGGTTCTGATAATTATTTATAGGGGAGGGAGTGCGAATTTTTTTGGCGAGGGGGCGGAGAGGTGGAGCTACGATCCGTAGGGTGAGGATTGGTGGATTTCTATTGGCTAGGATTGGGTTGAGGAGGATCGACGGGCCCAGCGGTCAAATTATCACAGACGGTTGGTAGCTAGAACCGTCTGTGATGAATGAATATCACAGACGGTTCTATATGCCAACCATCTGTGAATTAGAGCACAAAATTTTATATACCGATGCAATATAAACAAATAGTCTGAAAAGATAAAATAGCAAAGTTTTATATGGCTTATATATACTCATTTGATAGATTTTAATGAGATCTACAACTTTTCAGTTGAAGCAAAATCCAAATTCTGAAAGGAAGACCAAGAAAAAAGGCAAAAACAGAAACCAAAAACTGTGCGACGTAGGTTTAGGTCCAAAGATGGCCGAGTTTCGGGGTCTTGGAGAGCGACTAGCACAAGCTGGTTATTTTTTTGGATCGGGCTCGTCATTAGCTTTCCAACGAGTACAAAAACGTCGAAAACGGACACCGTATGCAAAAGTTATGCCCGTTTTACTGAATGTGTCTCAAAACTGAATCCTACTCGGACTCAGGCGGGAAATTATAAAATTTTGGGGGAATTGAAAGGCGGGAAACATATCACAGACGGTTTTTAATACGAACCGTCTGTAATAACTTCATTATCACAGACGGTTTTTAATAAAAAAAACCGTCTGTGATAATTCCAGATTATCACAGACGGTTTTAAATAAAAACCGTCTATGATACTAGAATATCACAGACAATTCATCAGTAAGAACCGTCTGTGATACTCGTTTTCTCTGACGCCATCAACACAGACGGTGTCCAAATTAAAATCGTATGTGTTAGTGTCGGTCACAGACGGTTTTGTCATACCGTCTGTGATTTGGCGTTTAGTATTAGACTTTTTGTAGTAGTGTGAGTAAATGAGTACATGGAACCAATTAGACAAGTAGTTTGATTTTTTGCAGAGTATTTTTCAAGCATGCATTTTGCAGTTTAGATTTGATTTCCATCATTTATATTTATGGTAAGAATTTTTTTTACTATGTGTGACACTGGTTTTAATAGCATTTCTCAACAATGGTGCGATATGAGGGATTTGGATAAAATAATAAAAGATAAAGATGTAATACTCAAATCCAGCTGTAATATGAGTGCAAATCGTGAATTTTTTACATTTCTATGAAATTGACCATTTGTTTATTGAGATTTTTTATCTTAGCAGCTCTGATCTTATAAGCTTGGGTTGTTTGGCTACTATCAGTTAGGATTAACTAGTTTGGGAACTAGTCGAAGCAATTAAGCACATAGTAAATGAAACCACATTTGACATGCAATTCCATGGATTTTTTAAAGATTGATAGAGTATTTTTATCAATGTATTTTAATTTGTAGTTAGATTTGATTTCACCAAGCACATTCATGGCATCAAGTTTTCTTATTCGATGCGATATACTAGTCTGAATGACATTTGTTACCAAATAGGTAGGTATGAGAAATTTTGAAGGAAACAATAAGCAAAAAAACTAAGAAAAATGCTCGAATTTAGTTTAAACTTGAATGCAAATCAAGAATTTGTATGTCCCTATAAACATTTTTTTCTTTGCGAGGATATGCTTCTATGAACCTAACCACTAGTTTATTAGTTTTGATCCTACAGGTAGTTGTAATCTTAACGCAAATCAACACTTTTTGCATTTCATGAACCCAAACATTTGTTTTATGGCTACTGTCTACCATGATCGATTAATTCTCAAACCCCGTTTGGAACTTTTTTAAATTATGAACATACATCAAAAATTTCTCAAATGAATATCAGATCTTCACATATCCATAGCTGTAAACATGTCTGACCTTTCAAAAAAAAAGCTCTAAACAGGCTTTGCAGTTTGCATTATAGCATGTGCTAGAAAAACTTCTCTACATATAATCAGATTAGTCAAGCAAAAAAGGGCCAATATATAATAAGAACACTACTACTCCTAGTTCACTTTTTAAATATGCAATTTATATTAGGTCTTCAAGCATCATCCAGTTCCAATGCAATGCAATCACACTACTATGTTCCTTATTATTATATGTGTTGTATACCTATGCATGTACAAATTGACGAGATATTACAAGCTGACAAGGCCAGCATAGTGGGGGAGGCCATAAACTACATCACGACTCTCCAAGGCACCATCGAGAAGCTGGAGAAGATGAAGCTAAAGCACATACGAGCGCAGCTACGGGTAGGTGGCGGCACTGGCCGTCGCGAGGCGTCTACTTTGGCGCTACCCCGCGCCGCGTCGGTGGTGGCGCCTACAATGAGGGAGGCGGTCCTAGCAGACATGGAGCACGACTAGAATGCGCAGCAGGTGGCAACCATGGCTGGGGTGTTGGCTTTGCCCGAGAAGAAAATTCACACATTATAAAATAAGCAGAGAGAACATGAGGAATTTCTGAATTTCTCTATTCTCTAGCTTTCTTCTAACTCTTCTTTTTTTTCTCTTACAAAATTAATTACAGGGCTTCTCATTATATAAGCTAAGACTTTCTTACTAATATACGTATTCAGATTCCAAGTTGGTCATGATTTCAACTTGAGTTACACATAAAGATTGACTCTACTGAGTTTTGAACTCGATTTAAACTCTAAGTCAAGATTATTTCCAACAATCTCCGCATAATCTTGACTCGACATGCTTCTAGTTAGTCTCAATGTATTATGAACTAGTAGGTACACCTCCACATGAAGTGTTCTACATGCAAGCTAACACACATAGTTACATATAGAAACTCAACTCAACTGGTAGAAGTAGGGGTGGGCATTTTTATAGCGAAATCGAAATATCGAACCAAACCGAAAAAACCAAAAATTACGGTTTATTTGGTGTATGGTATTCGGTGCAGTTTATATTTTTATGCTATTCGGTTTTCAGTGTGGTTTTTACGTGACAAAAACCAAATTAACCAAAATATTATTTTTCCCTTATGTGAATTTGTAGTAAACAAAGGTTATTCTCATTTAATTTTGTAGGTATTTTCAACATCTCAAAAGAAAGAACATTAGTAGCTGCTAGAGATATCACTTGCTCAAAAATAAATCCGATATGATAACACTAGACTAAAGAATGTTATTATACGTTAAAGCGTTGTACATATTTCAGTTAACCAAAAACTGAATTAACCAAACCAAAATAATTTAGTTAATTAAGTTTGATTTTCTATTTTAGTTTAGTTAATTAGGTTATCTACTTTAAAAAATCAAAATATTTTTTACCGAATAAATCGAACGCCCACCCTTAGGTACAGGTCCATTCAGATGCAAAGACTCTAACTCGTTGAGGCAGTCGGTCGTAACTACTACTTACCCAACTCATACTCGACATAGAACAATAACACATCTCCTCAACGTTCTAGACTCAACTCCACGTACTCGAGTTAAGACGACAAACACATCTCCTCAATGCTCTGGACTCGACTCAGCATCACCATCGGCTTTGTGTATGTTCCCGTGATGTAGCGCTGGATAGCATCATCAATGCCTCCCACACATCTTTGGTTGTCTCCTTTTTAGCCAGTAAGAAGAGCATCTCTTCTGAGATGCCCTGGTAGATACCTTTATCTTGATTACCCAAGGTACATAATTGCTCGTCATGAGTATCGGATAATGCAGCAAGAGGTGGAACGCTCCTTCACCATCACACTGGATGATGCATTGTCATTGGTGACACCATTTTTTAGAGAACATAATATGATCTTGGGCTCAGATCAAGAACTAAAGCTTGTAAAACTTTTGTTATGGAGCAAAGGACGGAAACATATCTTTGAATTTGGGGTAGACAACTGCTGAGCACTAGGCTTTGATTTTCGATTGAACTGAGGGACTGAAGTAAAATACTGCTTTTCACTGTCACCCGCTAGACGGTTCTATTTTTACCTTTAAGTGAAGGCTTGGACCGAGGAAAACTAGTGCGTTGATGTGCCTCGCCTCACACCGTCTTTTATCACACGTCTACCTGTCTCTAGAGGTGGCAAAAAGCTCGAGGCTCACGAGCCGACTTGGCTCTTTGGAGGCTCGGCTCGGATCGTGGCATAAACGAGCCAAGCCATTCAACTCGGTTCACTAACGAGCCAAGCCCGAGCAGGCTTGCGAGCCGCTCGCTGGCTCGATTGGCTCTACCGGCCCGGTTCTAGCCTCCTCGACGAGCCCAATATCACACACAATAAGCAGTCGCATCCATCCTTGCCTCCTCCTCCTCACCGCACGCTTGGCCTCCCCTCCTCCTTGCCGTTCGCCGCCGCCTCCCCTTCTCCACCTCACCGCATGCTCAGCCTCTCCACCTCCTTGCCGTCCACCTCCGTCGCCGCCTCCCCTTCCCATCCCCTTCCCCATCCACCTTGGCCTCCTCCTCATCGTCCGCCTCCGCCTCCCCTTCCCCATCCACCTTGGCCTCCTCCTCGCCGTCTGCCTCCACCATTATTCCAGTGACAGCCCAGGTGTGAAGCGACCCCAAAATTCCCTAATCCTCTCAATCCCGAAGAAGTAGAACCTCTCTCTCTACTCTCATCACTCGACACCGCCACCAATGGTGCCGCTGCCCTCGCCAGCCTCCTTGCTTGTGACCTCGCGCTGCTGCCTTCTCCTCCTCCCCCGGCTCCTCTGTGCCAGGTTCAGGGCACCACCTCCGCCACTGCTGAGGCCACTAGCACCTTGACGGCTCCTCTGCCTCGGTGATGCCACCATGTTACCGACGCTGGTGGTCTCGCCATGGAGACCCCAAGGGCCCCTACTTCCCCAGCCTTACTTCTCTTGTTCTCTACCTTAATAGATTTGGATTTGAGGCATATCCTCATCCAATCCTCAACGCCACACTCAACTTGCTGGTGATCGCCGCCAGTCGTGAGGTGGTGTGGTGTTCAGCACCGCTGTAACTCCGGCCAATCACCTACTCTTCAGGTTTGGCCCCTTATCTCTAGCTCCTAAATCCTATTTGGCTGAGTCATGGATGATGCATGGATGAATGTGGAATATCTAAATTGATGCCTGAATGTTGGATGATTGATGTTGGAAACATAGATGGATGATATGTAATTTTATATGATAAGGTATAATTAAAATGAGCAAATGATAGTATGGATGATGTTAACCAGCATAGCAATGAATTTGATGGACAAAATAGTAACAAGCTTACCAAGCTGAACAAGCCAAGCTCGAGCTTCCTACTGAGCCGAGTTGAGCTACCTTTTTAGCTCATAAGCCTAACGAGCCGAGCTAAATTGTTTCACTAACGAGCTTTAGTGAGCCGAGCCGGCCTGGATATCCACCACTACCTATCTCAGCTCGGAGATAAAAAAAATTGATCCGCCTTGAAAACGTCCTGCTCTCCGCATGGCATTGTTTTGGCTGAAGGACGCGCCGCTACGTCGCTTTTCCACTGGCGCCTCACGGATGGAAAAACCAAAAGTGACGTGATACCAAACTGAAGGACAAAGCGCCCGCCTCTTGTTTAGTGTGTTCTTTTCGGCTATGGTTTATGACTTATGACTTAAATTTTTGAATTGTAGCTGTTCGTAAGAGGCAGTACACAAAGAAAAATAGTTGTATGCCAGTACAACAGAATTCAGTATACTTTTACTACAATCTTTCTGTTGACTCCACTTTAAAAAATATACCATTTAAAAGTTAGTTACTGTAGTATAATCCATAAACCGCGAGCAAAAAGCCGGGCGAACTGAGTTTTTCTTGCGCAAGAAAAGAATTCTTTTTCTCACTCTCGTCACAGGGGACAGGTAAAAGTCTTTTCTTCCTCTGCTAACGTAAGGAAAAGGCTTCTCTCTCCAGCCGCGCGCTGTTGTTCTGATTTCGGCTAGCGTCGCGTGGACCAAAGATTTTTCTGCCCTCTGCTGCTCCTTGCTGGCTTGCTGCTGCCGAACAAGAGACCCGAGATGCCACGCGCGATACCGAGACCCACGAACAGATGCCGAGAGCGAGACGCGCGAACGCTTCCATGGATTATTTTTCTGCCCCGATCGAATCTCCTATGGCTCTCATAATCTACTAGTTCTGATATCAATTGTTAGTTTTATTTTATAAGAAAATTTACACATTACAAAATAAACGAAGAGACCATGAAAGAAATTTTGAATTTATCTAATCTCTTGCTTACTATTTTTTTTCCATTTTTCTCTTACAAAACTGTTTATAAGCCTTCTTATTATATAGGTTTATACTCTTCTACTATTCTACTAACATACGTACTCAAACTTCAAGTTAATCACCACTTAAATTTGAGTTACACATGGAGACGAACTTTACTGCGTCTTGGATTCGATTTAAAATCTAAATCAAGATTATTTTCAACAGGGAGAACGGAGAAGGGGGAAGTGTCGCCGCACCGGGCGCAGTGATCACGCCCCGCCATTCCAGACGTGGTAGGGGCAGAACGTCGTGCTGAGCATAGCCGACGGCGATGCGTTTATCACCCTCTCCATGTCGTGGAAGCCGGACTTCTTTACGACGGTATTGTGTGTGATGAAGAAGCACAACATCGACTTCGTGACGGTGACAGTCTCATCGGACCAAAACCAAAAGTTGTTTGACCTTCAAGGCCGTGTAAGTGGCTACCCATTTGGCCAATTAATTAATTATACACGTAATTTAGATTCCTGTTTGGTTTAGCAAAGTTATGAAACTTTGGTTGTCAGATTAACTAGGTCAGTGGGGCCTCCAGTTAGTCCTGTGAGACTTTGATGCCCAAAGACAAGCACAAATTGGCAGTGTCAGAGCTGATGCTTTGGCTCTCCAGCTGAGATGAATGCCCATGCATAAACTGCAAACTATTCCGGGTTGAGCCGCTTCTGCTATCGTCAAGGATCTGTAATCACAATTGTTGAAAAAAGGAACTAGTCTTGCGTCAAATTTAGTCGTTGAACTATTTTCGTTTTCAAGCAATCACTAAAAATTCATGAACATACAAAGTACTATTTGAGTTGGAACTTGTTGTGGTTGATTGATGAATGGAGCTGCAGATATGTTGGTCAAATATTATGCAGTAAACGTTGCTTTTTTACATGTTCTATTCATAATTATAGGTAGAACCAAAAATAAGCTTTGAACATTTTGATGCCTCATGTTAATTTCTTCTGCAAAAGTGAAAGAACCCAACCACAAGCAAACTAGCCTTCAGCGTGATACTCCAAGGAATTCCATAACTTCCCTTGCCCACAAGCCCTCTCACAAATGGCCAGAAGCACAACACCAACCAGCCACAGCACACGAATTCTCCGATGCCCGGACCACCATGAATGCCCGTCACCATCCCGAAAATGGTCCGCCATGCTCCAACAACGATTGCAACGACGTTCAAGATTGCAAGTGCCATAACCGGGATGAACACCGGTGATGAGTCAAAGGTGAACCGCCCTCGATCAGCCTCATCGGTGCTAGCATCACCATCAGATGTGCTCTTGTCCTTACGGGTGACCTCGAACACGGTCTCGGAGAGGCCTAAAGTCTTCAGGAGCACAGTGAGGAAAGCAAGGAGCCAAGCGGAGGCTGAGGTGATTCGTTGCATCCTATGGTTGTTCCACCAAGCACGAGCTGAGAGCCCACAATCCATGTACTCCATGAAGTGGTATAAGTTGTAGGTCAAGAATAGGGCTAGTGGGATTCTGAAACCGTCTTCCAATGCCTGCAAAAGAAAATTTGTCTTTTACACATCGGCTGAGTAGTTCATACCTCATTCTATAACAAACTAAACAATCTTTTGGATTAGTTTGTGAGTGCATAAGAATTAAATTGGTCGAATAGGATTTTTTTCACAAATGCTGAAAGTTTCGGCTATGAGCAATACCGATGAGTGATGATAAAAGTTTACCTTTGGCAGGAAGGACTGATTTGTGAGGAGGCAGTAAGGTCCCAACAGTGCGTAGCACAGCTCGAATGGCGCCCTCACGGGCCACACATCAATGATTAGATAGGCAAGGCATTGCCGAAATTGGAGGTGCTTGAATATGGTTGCAAGGATTGGACTATTTTGGCTGATGAGTATCTCCAGAAGGCCTGTTGCCCATCTCTTGAATTGGGTCAAGCTGGCTGGTCCACCAATCGGAGCACAGCCCAAGAATGCTGGTGGGTTGGTGGTCATCAGCGTGGATTTCCAGCCCGCTGCGTGGATCCGCTGCCCGGTCAAAACGTCTTCTGTCATTGATCCATAGACCCAACCAACCTGCAAATACATGTAATGAACTATTGGAAAAACTGAAAAATGTGTACCTACACCATAACAAAACCTGCAAATATTACAATGGCAGTTGCATATACCTCCTGACCCCAACATGTGCCAACCTCATAGTTGCAGTTGGCCACTTCTTTTGCCACTTCTATGCGACTTGATGCATCTACTGTTGGCTTAGCTAGTATGTCTCCTGAAATGATGTTCCTACCAGATTCGATCAATTCCTTTGAACTCCCAAACTTCATTTGCAACTCCTTGTAAGATGGCGAACCTGACAAAGTACAGTTACTTGATGTAAGGGTACTAATCGAACTCAAATGCATCAGGGATACAAATTTACTCGAGACAATTACAATGGTTGATACCCAATTTTACCTCTTATCCTCTCATGTCTGACAGCAAAGTCTGGTGGCACACCATAAATGACTTTCCTGCGGTGAAAGCAGCCTGTCCCGCCATAGAAATATCCTTGAAGTCCTGCAATTCCAACTGCAACTTTCTGAAAAATGCCACAAAATTAGTAGCTGTAACATCAGTAGTGCACATGAAACCTTCACCATAAGAAGGGGGAAATATTAACATTTGTACCCCGATTCATGTATATGTGTCAATGTGTGCACACCACATGTATACCTTAAAGAAAACCTCCAGCTGATTACCAAAAGGATCATCCTTGAGTCCATCATAGAATTGCTGCGGTGCCTGAACAAACCCACTGTTGATCTCATTGTTGAACCCCAGTAGTAGGCACATCGCGTGGAGGATGACCTGTGGGTTGTTGGCAAACATGTCGCAATCCACATTCAGCATGATCGGCGCATTGGTCATCACAGCCGACACCCTTGTCTGCACAAAGAAGTTGTCGAGGCTCAACTTATCAGCTATATGCACTTCTGTGAACTTTCTATGTGACACAATGACACCGCATTATATTGAGTAGAAGAGGCACTGACCAAAACATTCATGGCGCCGGCCTTGAAGTGATGTTGATGTTTGGGGCTCTTCTCTCTTGAGACGTATATGAGACTTGGGAATCCTTCTCCTATCCTGCTCTTGTTGTTGTCCCACAGGACCTGAACTCAGCAAAACCACACCAAGTAGTTAGCACAAAGTTTGGGCTGCACAGCAAGGCAGTTAGATTTAATATACGTTTGGCAAAACGATGTGGTCATGTTGCAAAACCTTAATGATGGTAGGATGCTTCCTGCGCTCGGTGTCTAAAAACTCGGCAAACTCGTCTCCGCCATGCCGCAAAAGGGACCCTTCCTCGGCATTCTCAATCCGGCTGACTAACTTCTCGTACTCGCTCTAAAATCACACCAATAAGATGGCCACGAATAAAAGATCAAACATTGTGCGACTGACATGATGACTGTAACACCGGCTAACCTTTATGAATGTCCAATCGTCCAAGAACTTGTGGTCATTTGGGCCGAACTCCGGCCTGCAAGTGAAGTACACGAAGGGGGCCCTCACTCCGACGTCGTGCCTCTTGCAGAAGGGCACCCACAGCCTGGCGAACCTAGCGGACTCACACAGCGCGTAGAACGTCACCGGCGAGCAGCCGTCGTCGGAGACATAGCAGGCTAGCTTGTCGACGGCCGGGTAATCCACAGCGAGTAGCGAAAGTACCGTGTTCACGGTGATCACCGGCGGCTCCAGCCTCGGGTCCGCCGTTGTCACGAACATGTCCACCGCTGGAAGCTCATCGATCCTACGTGGTAATCAATACATCAAAAGCAAGAACAAAAGAAAGTCGCACAAACTTCCAGGACATGTGCATGCTGGCACCTTTCTAAGAGGTTTTCAGGGTACGTCTCGAACAGGACAGAGCTCCACTTGCCGTTCATGTTGAGGATCCATATGAACGTGAACCACGCCTCGCAGACGAGCGCAGCGAGCCACGCCACACCGCCGCGCTCACCGTGCAGCAGTGAGGTGGCGCGGCTTCCCAGGTGGACGAGGAGGAGGAAGAGCAAGACGAAGTCGGCCAGCATCCACGCAGTCCTTCGGAGGGGCACCCTCTCCTGCAGCTTCTTCGCGCCGGCCATGGCCAGAACCAGACTAGCTAGCTCACTCACTAGTCACCAGTCACCCGCAGTAGCACACCACACCACAAGCAACAAACAGAAGCACTGATGATTTATAGGACCGGTATAGCTAGCTCACCATGCAGGATTGGAGCCTACTAGTTGGAACGCCACGTCCTACGTCATCCCTGACGATAAGTGGCAAATTATTGGCCGTGCACGTGTCGGATGGCGACCGATTGGTCGATTGATTCCCACCGAACGCATGGCGTGGACAGCCGTCCTAGAAGAATAGCTAGCGGCAAGCGATTGGTCGTTTCGCGGCGAATGGCGCGGCGACGTTGCACCAGGCGGTTGCGTCACTCATCAGGGTCCCAGACAGCAACGGTGAATGGCGAAGGAATTTGTCGAGACCGACGAGGGAGAAGTGGGGTGATCGCGAGGAGGGTGACAACTAACTTATCTTTTTATATATGGGTTTTGTTAAATATTATTTAGATGTTTTTTTCTTAACTATTATCCAAATTTAGAACTGTTGGATTAGAACTCCAATGGACATGAATTTTCCTCCCTTTCCCTTAATTCTGCCCCCTCCCCTTGAAAAAAATCCTCCCCTTTAAAAACAAGGGTTCTTTCTTTCTAATCCAATGGTCACAAATTTGGATGATAGTTAGGAAGAAAACATACAGATGATATCTAGATATATATTATATTATATTATATTACTATTATAAAAGAATGAGTTGGTGGTCGTACGTGCCTTCTCCTTCAACCATTCCATTCTCAACTTCTCATCACTCTCCACTTTTCAACTGATCAAAGTAACCCTCTTCTATAGTATAATTCTTTATATATCCAATAAATTACGTTACAACGCACGGGCAGCTGACTATATATTATAAAAGAACGAGTTGGTAGTCGTACGTCCCTTCTCTTCCAACCGTCCCATTCTTTTAATTTATCATCACTTTTCACTTTCCAACTAATCAGAGCAGCTCTCTTCCATAGCATGATTCTCTATACATCCATAAATTTCGTTGCAATGCACGAACAGAAGTGTGTGTATACACCCGAGATTTTTTGTTTTTTCCTTTTTGGTGCGTGTACTCTTATGCCTTCTAGCAATCAAATATACTCTTCAATCCTAATAACCATCACTACAAGAAATGTGTTATTTTTTGACGTATTTAGCATGACAACAGGTCATAATGTCATTATATCATCCGGTTTATGACATTATGTTTTCGGCATTTCGACTTAGTGACAATAAAAAGTTGTATGTCACAAAAAATGTCATACAACTAGTCCAATTCCATCCAGTGACGGTATTTACTATGTCATAAGGACTAATTTATGAATGTCATAAATCTATGACAGAGATTGTGTGTCACAAATTATTTTATTGAATTATTTTAAATATTCTTGTCAATGTTGGCATGCCCTATTGCCACGTGGTCGGGTGGGCCCATATACTATTTTTTCTTTTATTTTTTCGCATAATATCTCAGCCCACCAGATGATTTTTCCTTTTTTTTATCGCCATTTTTTTTATCCTCAGGCCAACTGGTCGCGCCCGTAGGGCCATCTGGCGCGCTAAAAAGGAGGCGCGGGGGGCTCGAACTCGCGACCTTGAGGATCTCGTCGCATCCCCGTGTATGTCAAACCACTGAGCTACGGAAGCATCTTTGATATTGAGCTCATTTTATACTATATATTAGAACTATAGCAGGTAATGTACCGTATGTATGCGCTCGTGGACTTTGGCTCGTGACCTGTGAGCGCGTTGCGGGTGCGAGCAGCGGCGCGAAGCGGCTGGCGGGCAGCGAGGGGGGCGGCTGGCGGCGCGGCCAGCGGGCGGCGAGGCGTGCGGCTGGCGGCGCGGCCAGCGGGCGGTGAGGGGAGCGGCTGGCGGCGCGGCCAGCGGGCGGCGAGGGGAGCGGCTGGCGGCGCGGCCAGCGAGAGGAGCGGCTGGCGGCGCGGCGAGCGGGCGGCGAGGCGTGCGGTTGGCGGCGCCGCGGTGTGCGGCCAGCGGCCGGCGGCGCAGCGTGCGGCCGGCGGCGCGGCTTGGCGAGCAGGGTGGCTAGGGCTGATCTACGGCAAGCAGCGCGGCCGTCTCGACACACATCAGGACGTTGGTTGTGTGGGAACCCGATCCCCCAGTGGAGCAGGCCTAGTAGCTGCCGGCGAGGGCTGATCTCCCCAGCAGCTGCCACATACTCTTTATTTGTTCTCCTCGGAGTGCTAGCCTGCAAGAAAGGTACTGATTTGCTTTAGTGAAGTAGTCTTGCATCTTAGTGCTTAGTAGTTGCTTACTGCTTTGCGCCAATTGCAGGGCAATAGTTCATGGTAATACCAATTAGGCTCTTAGTGTTTGTTTGTTAGCAAGAAATAAATAGAGTATGTGGTTACTTGGATCAAAAAGATTAGTGTTGATTTATTTAACCCATTATTGGAGATAAAGCAATGCTCAACTATTGTGTACAGATTGCATATAAATAATGGCATGTCACATGTTTGATAATTTTGGTCAAGTGTCATATATATGTAAATTTTTTTGAGCAAGTGTATCTCATGATTTGGTGCAGATGGATAGATCTTGGATCAATAGTAGGATGTTCAGCAAGGAACACGTGGATGGGGTGAATGACTTCATGACCTTTGTTTCCGAGAGATTTAATGATGATGAAGAGATGCTTTGTCCATGTCGTCGGTGTTTGAATCGGGTTCGCAAATCTAAAGGACAGGTGGAGGATCACTTGTATATTCACGGGATGGCTAGTACTTACACTAGATGGATACATCATGGAGAACCATTGGATGTTGTACCACATGAAAATGACGACCATGTTGATGAACATACTAGTCTCAATGAGGATTTTGGCATGAATGTGGATGAAGAAGATGACCCTGATGATGGAATTCATGATATGGTAGAGGAGTTGTACACAGCTGAAGAGGAAGGTAAAGGGAAAAAGTCTATGTTTGCAATTCTATTGGAAGAGATGAAGCAAGAACTGTGCCCTGGTGCTCATTGCACAAGGTTTTCTTTTGTGGTGAAGTTACTTCATATCAAGTCATTTTACCGAATTTCTAATGTTTCATTCACAGCGCTACTGAAGTTGTTGTCATCAGCATTCCCAAATTGCTCTATTCCTGCAACATACCAGGAAGCAAAGAGACTTATTCGTGCATTGGGGCTCGGATACAATTCAATCCATGTGTGCCCAAATAATTGTGTTCTGTTTCGGAAGAAGTTAGAAGGAAATGATGTTTGTCCGGTTTGTGGTGCATCAAGATGGAAAGATAATGATGGAAGAAAGAAGATTCCTGAGAAGGTTTTGCGACATTTTCCGTTGATTCCTAGGCTGAAGAGAATTTTTTCTTCCAAAAGAATGGCAGAGGAGGTGCAATGGCACAAGTTGAAGAGGAAACCAGTGGAGAATGAGCTCAGCCATCCAGCTGATGGCGAGGCATGGAAAGACTTTGACAAAAAGTATGGGTGGTTTGCAAAAGATGCAAGGAACATCAGACTTGGCCTTGCTACTGATGGTTTCAATCCATTTGGTAAAATGAGCTCCTTGTATAGCATGTGGCCAGTGTTTCTTATCCCGTACAACTTTCCTCCATGGGAATGTGTGGAGCAATCCAACTTCATCATGGGCCTACTTATCCCTGGTCGAGAATGCCCAGGAAAGGATATTGATGTCTTCTTGGAGCCACTTGTTGAGGAGTTGCTAGAGCTTTGGAAAGGTGTCCCTACTTTTGATGCAATTAGTGAGAAGAAGTTTAATCTACATGCTGCTGTAATATGGTGCATTCATGATTATCCTGCTTTGAGCACATTGTCAGGTAGAGTCACAAGAGGTTATTATGCTTGTGTGCATTGTGACAAAAAATCCTTGCTCTAAAAGGATAAGGAATAAGATATGTTACATTGGCCATCGGCGTTTCCTTGCTAGGGACCATCCATGGAGGAGGAGGAAGGTGTTTGATGGTAATGTTGAAAACCGTGAGAAGCCAGAGAAATTTACCACGGATGAGCTGATGGAGCAACTAGAGAGGGTCAAGGATGTTAGACCAGGAAAGCATCCTGAAAGCAAGAAGAGAAAGCGGGACGAAGAGGGGCAATGTTGGAAGCGAAGGTCGTGTTTGTGGGATTTGCCGTATTGGTTAAGTTTAAAGCTGCGGCATAATCTTGATGTGATGCACATTGAAAAAAATATATGTGAGTACATCCTCGGTACATTTCTTGGCATGGCTGGGAAGTCAAAGGACAATATAAATTCTAGGCTCGATTTGGAAGATATGGGCATTAGGCAGCATTTACATTTGATCCGTGATGGAGACTCATGTAGTGTTCCTCATGCCCCCTACACAATGACTAAAACACAAAAGACTGATTTTTGTGATTTTTTGAAAAGTGTAAAATTTCCAGATGGATACGCTTCCAACTTAGCAACATGTGTTACTGCTGATGGATGCAACCTTCAAGGACTGAAAACTCATGATTGTCATATTCTTCTTCAAAGGATTATACCTGCTGCTGTCTGAGGAATCATGCACAAGGACATATACGAAGCACTTGCTGAATTAGGTAATTTTTTTCAGCAACTTTGTGCAAAAACTTTGAAGTTAGATGTGTTGGAAAGACTGAAAGCTGACATCCCAATCATTCTGTGCAAGCTTGAGAAAATATTTCCTCCTTCTTTCTTTGATGTGATGCTACACTTGGCTGTCCATTTACCTGAAGAGGCAATTCTTAGAGGTCCAGTACAGTATGGATGGATGTACCCAGTAGAAAGAAGGTTGTTTACATTGAAACGGTTTGTGAGGAACATGGCAAGGCCTGAAGGGTCCATTGCAGAAGCATATGTTGCCGCTGAGTGCTTGACTATTTGCTCGAGGTACTTTGATGATGATGTTGAGACACGACACAATCGGGAGGGCAGGAATAGAGAGCGTGTTGCTATTGTGAAAGGAGACCTATCTGTTTTCCAGCATGGAGCTGATGTTCTTGGAGCACCAAGTATTACATATCTTGAGCATGATTACGAAAAAATGGTTTGGTTCGTGCTAAACAATTGTCCGGAGGTTGAGCCATATATTGAGTATGTCAGCCCATCTACTATTTTAGTTGTTTCTTATAACTTAATTATTAGCCCTAATGTTTGAATTAACTATCATTTTCAGGATATACAAGAAAGAGTTGGAGAATGAAGGATGTCCTAATGTTGAAAAAACCCTTGAGAAGCAATTTTCTCCCTGGTTTAAGAAGCACGTGAGTTTGATGTCTATTAATTTATTTGATCATTTTCTTTCTGGTTTAAGAAGCAAATTTTTTATGTCCATTAATT
The DNA here is from genome assembly GCA_017311315.1 of Dendrocalamus latiflorus. Classification (NCBI taxonomy): domain Eukaryota; kingdom Viridiplantae; phylum Streptophyta; class Magnoliopsida; order Poales; family Poaceae; genus Dendrocalamus; species Dendrocalamus latiflorus. The sequence goes on from CM029628.1 coordinate 32,411,410, forward strand.
TTTTTTGATGATTTTTTGTGCAGATTGCAAAACTCCGTTACGTGGAGGGACAAGACATAAATGATGCGCTATTTGCACTGTCATGTGAGCCTGATCTGCGAGTTCGAATTTTTTCAGCATGTCTTGTTAATGGTGTTCGATTCCACACTGTAGACCGTGAGAAAAATAGAAGAACACAAAATAGCGGAATTATGGTTGAGGGTACACATGACAACCAGGATATTGACTTCTATGGTTCCTTGAAGGAAATAATTGAGCTTAGGTACAATGCAGATTTGGGTGGCCATAGGACAGTGGTTCTATTTCGATGTGATTGGTTTGACACTCATGGAAAGAAGTTCCGAATGAAGGAAGATGGGTTCTTCAAAAGCATAAACCATGGCAGCTCGTGGTACAAGGATGATCCTTTTGTTCTAGCAACACAGGCAACAAAGGTATTTTATTTGTTAGACACCAAGTATCGTGAGAAATGGCGAGTTGTTCAAAAATTTTCACACAGACACTTGTGGAGTGTGGTTGAAAATGACAATGATAATATACCCAATGCCGTGGTATTGTCCTACCAAGACGATGATTGTGAAGGTGTGCATGTTCAACTTACTGAAGGATATCTGGAAAATGAGCAGCCAGTTAGTGAAGATGGTGTTCGTGTTGATGCTAGTGTAGTTGATGACCTCCGTGGACGAAGAGAAGCGGAAGGGCAACAAGATGAGTCAGTCGACGGTGAAGATGAAACTGGATGGCAATATGTGAGTGATAATGAAGGTCCGACAATCCCTCCAGAAGATGATGATGATAGCGATTACGAGTAGATTTAGTTGTGGTTTGAATTTAGTTGTTCCATTTTCATTATATTATTCCAGCTGTTGAGACATTTATGTAATGTACCCTTTATGTATTATACGTTTCTCTATTGCCATCTAGCTGTTGAGACCTTTATGTAATGTACCCTTTATGTATTATACCAGCTGTTTGAATCTTACTGATATATTTCAGTGGTACATTTCTGTACACCACAGATCACTTGTACATTTCTGATATATCGATGACACATCTTCCTTCTGGTTATTTTACTGCTCTCACCATTTACTGCTCCTGGAGCTGCTGTCAAGTATGGGAACATTTCAGTTCTGCCTGCTCAAACTGGCCAGACTCAAGAGGTTTGCATCTATATCTTTTTTTTTATCATATCTCATTACTTGGTTGCATCTCAGTGGCTCTGGCTGAGCTTCTTGATGTGGAAGCTTAGCCAGTTGATGTATATTCAATGAAGGCAAGTGATTGTACCCTTAATTAGTGATTTACATATTTGCATTAATGGGTCTATGATCTCCACTAATTGATTTCTGAATTCCACGATAGGTCGATGTATCAGCAAAAGACACGTAGGCAGACATTTGGATAGGATTTCTAGAGGGCTAAGCGACAAGATCCAGGTGAACATCGCTTCAGGAAACCTGCGGCCAGATGTACCTTTGCAAGCTGCAAAACTAACATCAGAGGCTGGTATTATTATACGGAACCATATCCCAATCTTCACCCACTGGAAGCATTACAAGGACAAACAGGCTGCTGCTATTGTTAAGGACTATGAGGAAAAAGTAACTGTAAGTAACCAACCTGTGTTGTTCTATGCAGAAAGATTTATTGTGTATGTGATCTTTGTAGTTCTGCTATCCTACTGAAAACTGAGGTTGACTCTCCTGTGTGATGCCAATAATTGATGTGCCTAAAATAATGTCATAGATTGGTTGCAATTTTTTTGGCACAGAAATCCATGTTGTGGGGCAGTGATAGTGTCATATAGTCAAATGTTTTGACAGATTCTGAACCAAAATATCCTAGTCAGCTATATTTATCAAAAGATTGACATAATTGCTTTTTTCTTAGGACTAGTAAATATGATCAGTACCTGAATCTCTTGTAGTGTTATATCATGCAAATGATGACACCAATGCATAATCCTAAGTAAACAATACTTGTGGTTTGTTCTGTGGTGTAGCAGAAGTTTCTAATATTCTGTAGTGTAGCAGAAGTTTCTAATATGATCAGTACCTGTAGTTTGTACCCTGGACAATCTTATATACAATATTTTCCATGTCACTTTCTATTAGTATTTTTACAATGCTTCTGTTCATAAAAAATAATGCGCTGCCCTGAGGTTGTTAAACAATGTAACCAAACCATATCTTCTCTGTTTCTCATTTTGAGATAAAACAAAATTGCATCTGTGAGGCGTGGCTGCTAATAACTAGAGTGTTTACTTGTAGTCCAGTGCTTTCTTTGTACAGCATAAATCAGCACTTTCTATGTTCATGCTCTTGTCCATTCTTTGTACAGCATGAATCAACACCTTCTAACCATATGTTCATGCTCTTGTCCAGAGTCAATTCAACATTGACACAACCAGTGAGGCGGTGAAAAATGCATGTTCTGATTTGCTCAAAAAAGGACAACGACAGATGAGATACAAGCTGAAGAAGCAATACTTCAATGGCATTCCAGCAAACCAAGTGAGAACAACTTCACCATTAGGAACTATAAGTGACATGGAGTGGAAACAACTCGTGGAGATGTGGTCTACCGCAAAGCACAAGGTATCCTTACTAAATCTCTCACAACTGTTGCCTTAAAGAAAATGAATCATCTGTCCGGCTAATGTTTGCCTTCCTATAGGACAAATGTCTGAAAAACAAAGATAGCCGTGAGCTTGTTCGGTACCAGCAGAAGACAGGGTCTCGGTGCTACATTGCCCAGTGCTATGTCGCGGTAAGATACATAATCAATGCTAGTGCAACTTTGCTTACTGTTTCCGTGTGCTTTTGATTCGTTTCTGAACACTGAAGTTGTTTTACGCTACATTTTGTATTTTTGTGAGGATGCTTTGAGGGACTTGATCTCAATGACTTGCGTGTTGTATCAATCAGATATCTCCTTTTGTTCATCATTGTGAAAATTCAAGATATTTTCATCAGATGGTTTGAGTAGAGGTTCTGTTACCTATTTACAATTTCTCCAGAAGAGGACTATAGCGCAGACATGTCTAGTTTAGAAGATAAACTCTACTGAAATAATATGTTTGAAGATTTAAGTGTAACAATGAATGTATAAACATCTAATTGTGCAAGTTTGCACAATGGTATCAAAGTATACATATTTCTGCCCAGCATATAATTATGTTTTGGCATGAATAGTAAAACTACCAGAATCCAGTGAAGTAAATGATGTCAAGTGATCCCAAAATTCAAACCAATCATTTATACATGAGCATGCTCACAGTGCTCGATGATCAGAAGATGCCCTAATGTATTAAGTTCAACCTGCTTTGCTGAAAATAATCAGCTCATCACGCTGACTACCTTCCTTTGTTTCATTCTTTTTTTGCTTGGCATGTTCTTATTCCTGTTATTTCTGAATTCCTGGACCTCAATCAGTTTGATGCTATGCAACAACCAATTTTGCTGCTATGGGCTAGCTAGTGTAAGCTGTGGTGCAAGTTTCTGCTGTTGTTTCTATACTTGCTGATTACAATGTGGGTTCATAATTCATTTACTTTATAATGTTCAGTTTCTGACCTGGAAACTTGGCTGTAATATATTACTAAATGTTTATTTAGTCATAATGGGGTTAAGTGCACAGAAGTTCAGTTTCAGTTTCTCTTATTTGTGCAGTTTCAGTTTCTTTGTTTCTCTTTTTTAGTACTACATATGTGTAGCTTCAGTTTCTCTATTTCACTTTATGAAATTGATGTTTGCATGTAATTTCAGAAGCAAACTAAATATAAGGATGCACCACCAACTGCAATTGATCTTTTCAAGGAGACCCATTGCAGCAGCAAGATAGGTTATAGTGAGGATGCAAAAAAATGCTATTGTGAGTATATATAAAGCATTACTGATTAGTGTAATTCCTCTCTTGTTCTGGGTTCTTGAACATGTCATATACTGCTACATGTACTGATCTGAAAAAGAAAAACAGTTCCCTCAAGTAGTGCAGTACTGCAGTTTTATGCTAGTATCAGGTGCCTGTCCATTCAAATTAGGTGGTCCTTGTAAGCTAGAACTATTGAATTGGTTGATAGGCAATTGATGAACCAAACTTTTAGCAATTAAACTTGGTAATAATAAAGTGATAATTTTAGTTTCAGTCAGATTATAAGTGTGAGCCCTTTATTTCATCTAGACTGTTTCAGTCAAATTGATACACAGACTACTTCTAAATTTAATCTGGCAATGTGCTTTGACTAGGCATTCTGTTCTGCATGGAAAACATTGTTTTTTGCAGCCTACTCTAGTGTTTTTCATCTCTGTTGCTTATTCCTGAATTGGCATAGCCTACTCTAGTTATATGCTTACATGTATCGCTTTGACATGTTGGGATCTTAGCATTGCTCTGCTTATCTATAGCTACAACAGTTGGCATACAAGAAATCTGAAATGTTTTTTTTTCTTATTGCCAGGCCGAAATGGAGGCCATCGCTGCTGAACCACCACAAGAATGTCAAGATCCAAAGACTCCTGCACAAGTTGTAGCTCAAGTTCTACCGAGAACAACTTTCCTTCGGAATGTTGGCATCCACTCCGCAGCGTTGAAGAGAAGTGCTGAAGCTGCTGCAATGAAGAACCGTGTACATGAGCTTGAGAGTGAACTTACTGCTGAGAAGGAAGGATCAGTAGAACTTCGAACAAAGTTGTATGATCTGCAGAAGCAAGTAGAAGAAGAGAAGGATGCAAGAAGGAAGCAGGAGGAAGAAACTGAGAAACTGAAGAAGCAAGGCAGTGAGATCCAAGGCTTCCTTCGTACCATGTTTGGTACTAATTATGCACCACCAACTAATGACCAGCAGTAAGTTCCCTAACTTGATGAGATGACTGCCTTTCTGCCTGTCAGTTTGGTATGGACACACTGGACTTGTGACTGAGGCTCTGGATGATTTTTTGGTGATTGACTTGAGCTTTTTGGTATGATTTGGTGATCTGAAACTGGCTGTAATGATATTGAATCTGGTGATCTGAATTTGGTGATATTTGATGGATGTAATGATCTGAAGTTGATGTGTTGCAGCTGTAATGTTTTTGGATATTGTAATGTTGCTGCTGCTGCTGGATATGTTGACCTGTTATGCTGTTGGGCTGAACAAAATTACAAAAAAATTGCTTACTGTTTTTTCAGACTTTGGTGTATTGAATTTCAGATATGGACGCTTT